>CM062808.1:103033804-103629251 GCA_031772625.1 Pinus tabuliformis
AAACACTCATGAAGTATATGGTCAGCAGTGAGGAAAACCTCAAATTTTCCAATATATGCTGTCCATTCGGACATAGACTCTTCATCCTTTTCAAATGATAGCGCAGACCTTTCAAACAATGAGGTTAGGACCGAAACACTCATACAAGAACAAAACATTGATTAGACAAGTAGCACCTGCCAAACATCAATCAGCCCAACAATACACATTAACCCTCCTCTAGTTGTCAAAGATTGTCAAATAAGTGATGAAATTATCCTAGAAAATAAATGGGAAAAGAAACCCCAACTCATGCTCACATTGCCATCTCATGAACAGAACTTTAAATCTTCTGTTCAGCAAGACATCCTGTGGGTCCTAGAATTTGATGGGTCAGTCAACAAGTTAGGGGCAGGAGCTGGAGTGTGGATATATAACAAAGAGAAAGGCTATGCAGAAGGCAGGGCTTACAGATTAAATTTTAGGTGCACTAACAACATGGCAGAATATGAAGCTCTCTTGCTGGGCCTAAAGCTAGCAAAATCACTACAAGCTCCTAGACTCTCCATTATGGGAGACTCTGATCTAGTAATTCAACAAGTAAAAGGAAATTTTGTCACCAATGACAAAAGATTGAGGTCCTACAGGTCTGCTGTAATTGAGATATTAGAAACCTTCTCTGAGTTTGTTATCACAAAAATTCCAAGGGGCCACAATCTCCATGCACACAGCTTGGCAACATTTGCCAGCACCTTCAAATTTCCATTGGAACCCAACAACTGTTTCACAGCCGAGGTCAAATATAGGCCTTCCGTTCCAAACAATGTTAAAGAATGGCAAGTATTTGAGGATGACATACAAATAAACAATTTCTTGACCTTGCAACAAGAGTTCATAGGATTAAGTATTGATCTTGATGGAGCAAGTCAATCACAAATATTTGATGGAGCATGTCCATCACAAACACAGTCTCAACAGTCTGCTCACCCAATGTCACCTAGAACAGCAAAACAATTACTCAGTCCAACCATTTTCAACAATGAAAACATTCAGCAAATCAACCAAATTGATTGTGAAGAGGTGAGCAACGCTGAAGATGAAATCATACAACTCAAAGACAATTTCCTTCCAGCAGGCGTTACCCCACTAGAGGACATTTTTGACTCGAATGATGTCCCCAGGAAACCAAAGATGCAGCAATTGAAGAATGCAACATTGGTACCACTGACAAGCCTAAAATAATAAAGCTATCTGCTGCTTTGCCCCCTGATCAAAAACCCAAATATATTGACCTCTTTAAAGAGTTTCAAGATGTTTTTGCTTGGGGTTATGAGGATTTAAAGTCCTATGATACCTCTGTTATCCAGCATACCATTCCCCTCAAGCCTAATCAAAAACCATTCAAACAGAAATTGAGAAGAATCAATCCTGTGCTCCTTCCTTCCATTGAAAAAGAATTACAGAAAAATGTTCAAAGCTGGTATCATAGCACCAATCAGATTCTCTGAATGGATTTCAAATTTGGTCCCTACAAGAAAGAAAACTGGTGAGATTAGACTTTGTGTAGACTTAAGGAATTTGAATCAAGTATCACTCAAAGATAACTACCCTCTACCCAAAATGGATCACATTCTTCAAAGAGTAGTAGGGGCTTCAAGGATATCATTGCTTGATGGATTCTCAGGCTTTAACCAAATCCTAGTACACCCTGATGATCAAGACAAAACCGCATTTACAACTCCATGGGGAACTTTCAAGTATGTGAAAATGCCCTTTGGATTGAAAAACGCAGGGGCAACGTTTCAGAGAGCAATGGACATTGCTTTTGCAAAAGAGATTCACGACTTCTTGGTCATTTACTTAGATGATCTAACACCCTTTTCAAAATCTGACCAAGAACACTTGAAACATTTAAGACAGATTTTCATAACATGCAGGAAATATGGTATTTCCTTAAACCCCAAGAAGTCATTATTTGGTTTGGAGGAAGGGAAACTTTTAGGACACATTATTTCAAAAGATGGCATAAGAATTGATCCAGATAGGATACAAGCTATCCTACAAATGCCTCATCCCAGGAATGTCAAGGAGTTGCAAGGATTCTTAGGGAAAATCAACTTTTTTTAAGAAGGTTTATCCCTAATTTAGCAGAATTAATCAGATTACTAAATAATATGCTAAAGAAAGATTCAAAGGTCAAATGGACTGTCGAAGCAAAACAAGCCTTTGAAAGTATAAAATTGGCCTTGACTCAAACCCCAGTGTTAACTAATCCTCAGTTTGACAGAGACTTTATTATTTTCTCATTGCCTCCCAGCATACTATTGCTGCTGTATTATTACAGAAAGATGACAAGGGAATGAAAAGCCATTGCTTTTTTCAGCAGAGCTCTTAGAGATGCCCCCCTAAAGTACCAAATAATGGAGAAACAAGCCTATGCTTTGATCAAAGCTATTAAAGACTTTAGGATTTACATCATTTACTCCCATGTTGTGGCTTATGTACCTAGTCCTATTGTCAAAGACATTCTCACCCAAGAAAATTTAGAGGGTAGGAGAGGAAAATGGATTGCCAATATACTAGAATTTGACATTGAAATAAAGCCTACAAAGCTGATTAAAGGGCAAGGTTTGGCCAAATTAATGACAGAAGCAAATTTCCAAGCCTTAGATATCAACCAACTGGACAGCGGAACGGAGCTGGCGACTCCAAAGATCAATGTAGCCTTTGAACAATCTCCTTGGTACTCTGATATCTGTTATGTGTTACAAAACCTGTGTGCTCCCCCAGGGCTGTCCAGAACTAAGTGTAGGTTCCTAAAAATGAAAACATCTAGATTTTGTGTGATGGATGAAAATCTACTGTGGAAAAACCATGAAGGTATTTTGCTGCACTGTCTAATAGAGAATGAAACTAACAATATCATGCAAAATTTCCATGCTGGAGACTGTGGTGGACATTTGTACTGGAAGTCCACTGTGGACAAGATATTGAGGGCTGGTTATTACTGGCCTACTATGTTCTCTGATGTTAAGAAATTCACAGCCTCATGCCACAAATGCCAACTGTTTGAAGGCAAAAGACAGCTGCTGCCACTTCCTTTGAAGCCCATTACAACAGAGAGACCTTTTCAAAATGGGGGCTTGGATTTCATTGGGGAAATTCATCCCTCATCTTCAGGGCAACACAGATGGATTCTAACAGCAACAGACTACTTCACCAAGTGGATTGAAGCTGCCCCATGCAGACAAGCAAATGATTCAGTAATCATTCAATTTTGGAAAACAATATACTGGCTAGATTTGGCTGCCCAGACAAGATAATAACAGACATGCTGCTGCCTTCAGATCAAGAAGATGGTGAACTTCTGCCATAAATTTCACATTACTTTGGGCATTCTACAGCTTACTATCCTCAAGGAAATGGCCTTGCTGAATCATCAAACAAAAGTTTGATAAATATCATAAGAAAGTGCTGGAAGAGAAACAAAAAGAACTGGCATAAGAAACTAGTAAATGCTTTATGGGCAGACAGACTGACAACTAAAAGATCAATTGGGACCAGCCCATATGAGTTAGTATATGGATTAGAGGCCAGATTTCCTTCATCACTAGGAGTGCCGGTTATGAAACTTCTGCAAGAAAGCCAAGCAGAGCCAAATGACATGCAAAGAAGGATTAACCAGATAATCTGTTTACAGCAAACTAGAGAACAAGTTTTCAGCAGAGTGCAGATACTACAAGAGAAACTGAAAAAGGCCTTTGATAGGAGAACCAAAGCAGAAGATTTCAATGTAGGGGACAAAGTTTTAAAGTGGGATGCAAGAAGAGAAGAGAAAGGGAAACATGGAAAGTTTGACTCTTTATGGAAAGGACCATTTGCTGTCCAAGCAGTGCAAGGTAATAACACCTACTTCCTCAAAAGTCTGACTGAAACTGACTTGGATGAAGGTCCTATCAATGGCAGGATGCTGAAGCACTACTTTGACTGTTCACTATGAGTGGAATCCAAGGATTCATTGTATATATGCAGATGTACATATTGTTTTCTGTTTTAGATTGTAAAAAGCAGTTTTCCCAAGTGATTCACCAAACAGCTAGAGGCAAATAGAATCAGAGGTCTTCCAAGAAAGAGGCACACTATTTTGATACATTTTTGCAGCAAATTTCAAAGATTGGGATGGGCAGTCAAAGAACAAGGCAATCTGACCTGCTGTTCTTGGTCTTTCAGAAGAAAAACCATCCCCATGTGGAGCCACTGTTGGATACCTATACTAATAGGTTTCATATTTCATGATTGGCCAAAGAAAGTCCAAATATGCTCTGCTTTGGTATCACAAAGATCCCATATTTCCTAGAAAGCAAGAGGTGGGTAAAGTGTTTCAAGTATTGAGGACCTTATTTCAATTTTGTGGATGATTCAACAGTCTAATCTGGATCATGCCATGTGTTCAATTTTGAGTTATAGAATAGAGAAAGAAGTCTGTCCAAACTGTTTAATCTTGGCAGACAAGTAGTTTAGGTAGAGAAGCAAAGGTTCCCAACAGCTTAATCTGGGACCTTGGAAGAGATAAGGGTAGAAGTAGATAGAAAAGAAAAAAGAAAAAGCCAAAGAAAAGAAAAGGCAAGAGAGGGTTTGCAAGCCTAAATGCACCCTCCAATGGAGAAACAAAAAATGCTAGGAAAATAGCTGGGTAGGCAGTTGTGGTTGCAGAAAGGATATTTTCACCACTACTCATATGTCAAGAGGTGTTTTGCCAAGGCAAAAACACCTGTCGGTGGACAAAATGGTTAATTCCATCAAATTACAGCAAGGAGCATAACTAACCTCCCTCTTCCCCTCTATTCCATTACTAACACCCCTTTCTTTAGCTGAGATTTATGAAGAGAGATCATGTTTTATGGTGGTTCTAGTTCATTCAGAAGCCACATTTCTTGTCTAAAGATCTTTTCTTTTGATCTACTCTCAAAACCAAGTTCAATTTCAGATAACTCAGTAAATCCCCTTCATTTGCTCCCTCATTCATATTAACCTCTAATTTTACTATATAGCTCCCCTTTTTACCCCTTCCCTAATAATATTAACACTATGGTGTATAAAGCCCCAAATCTTATAAAATACTCCCTCCCCTTGGCATTTTTCCAGATGAAAATATAGTCTTCAAAAAGGGATAAATGGACAAGTAGTTCATTACATATCTTCAGATACAGAGACTGCATAGAGAGTTTTCTATCACCATACAAAAATACTGTTGATACAAACTACTGAGTTGTTCAGGTGTTCCCACAAAAATCACCAAAAAGATACAATTTGAAAAAGAGACCTGTTTCATCTTTCCTACTTTCAAAAAAGAGGAAAATTTTAAGTTCAACATAGAATCAACCCAAGTGTTGTTATCCAGGAATTGGGAATACCCCAGCTTCATGCCATATCTCCTGCATTTTAATGATCACATGAAATCCATCAAGTTCCGCACTCAAAACAAGTTTTGATAATTTGTCTGCCTCAGAATTTAGGTCCCTGCTTATGTGTTGTATGGAGGGTTGATTGAGGGAACTCCAAATTTGCTTGATCTGATTTAGCCAACCTTGTAGAGAGGATTTATGGATATTAGCATATGATCCAACATAATCAATAACAGTCTTGGAGTCAAGTATGTCCAGAAATTTAGTGAACCATAAAAGTCCCCATAGAGCCATCACTTCTACCTTTGTGTTGGTTCCAAAGCCAGCTCCCCAGTGTACATGGTATGATAACTCAGGATGTATATAGATGATGAATCCGCATCCACATTTGTGTTCCTGTGAAGCCCCATCGAAGTAGCTGGTCGGATATACCATCTCCAGAATTTCCAATGGGCGAGTGGGATGTTGTTTTGGGCGATTTGTAATACAGATTTTGACTTTTGAAGAATTTTCGTCAGCACAATCGACCCCAGGTCCCTGTGACAGTTGAAGATAATGTTGTTGCGCCATTTCCATATTTCCCAAATGAAAATAGTAGGGATGAGTCTTTGTGGCCAGATTGGTTGCTCCACCATGTCAACCAAAGCTCTATATCACAAATGTTCGGCCCCAGGTGGCCAATTTTGTGCTCCAAATGTTTCCATAGGATGGAGACCTCTTTACATGTTCTGAAGAGATGAGTATTATCTTCAGCAACATTTCCACATAGTACACAGTAACCTGGGCCAGACCAGTTCCTCTTTTGGAGGTTTTCCCAGGTCAAGTTCTTATTCTTCCAAACAAGCCAGAGAAAGATTGTGTTTTTTATGGGAAGCTGTGGGCTCCAAAATTTAGCGAACCATCCATCCCCTGGGTGGTTTGTTTGCAGTAGCAAAGTTGGTAGTATGCATCAGCAACCACAATATTATTTTCCGACAATTTACCATTCCAGGTAATCGAGTCACATGCCGCTTCTCTGTAGAGACCCGCCAGTCTCATTTGTGTGCAAATGTGCTTCCAATCATCCACATCAGAGCCCAAAAGATTTAAATCAGCTGCATTTTTCTAGACTGGGCAGTGGTTTTCCCAAGCAGAAATAATAATAATATGATGCGCAATGCCAAGTTTCCACGCTAACATATTAATAAAAGTATTTCAATCTTTATGAAGCTGCGCCAAATCGCAGAGCCAACAGCTTTGCCGATATGGCCATTAGGCAAACAGAATTTAAAGTCCATGTTCTTCAGGTATTTTTTTATGACATGGACCCAATGTTTCCTTTAAATGTGGAAAAATGAATTAGTAAGATGAACATCTGTTTATTTCCTCGTTGCCTTCTTTCTATTTACTGATAAACGAACTGCCCCATCAATTTTCTAAGTGCACGTTTTATGAACGAACTAGTCCTATGAAGTCTCTTTTTAAGTTCGACTATTTCTTCCTTTTACATTTTACTTTTGAATGAGTACGATGGTTATCTTCAAAAATCGTTTCCAATGTAGTTTTTATCATGATTGCACTTTTTTTCTTCTTTTTTCTTTTTCTTTTTTCCTTCTTCTTCTTCTCTTCTTCTCTTTTCTTCTTCTTCTTCTTTTTTTTTTTTTTTTTTTTTTTTCAGAAAGAAAAGCATTATATTTATATTAAGGCAATATATACATCATAATTTTGATGGGTCTCATGAAACAAGACCGCCACTAAGAAGTCAAATATTTTTGGAGAAAACAGCATAGCATCTAGAAAAGGGTTGTAGCATCACATAGGAACATATTGAAAACTTGAGGAAAAAGTCATCACCACCATTGACTCACTGTACTTCAGGAATGGGAAAAGAAACCCACAACATTTCTGATTACAACCTTCAGGATCAAAAATATAAACTCTATACCCTCCAAGACGTGCTGCAGTCATGAGATAGGAGGATAGAGTGCTGAGACAGAAGACAGCACATATTTGAAGGAAATGTTTGAATCCTCAAAAAATTTTAAATTTCTCCATTTCCAAAGGCACCAGATTGTTGTGGGAAGGATTGGGCGTTTGATAGCATCTTGTCTTCCCCACCAGGGAAAAGCTGCATCAACATAAGTGAAGTTAGGGCGTTGAAAAGAAAAATACGAAGCAAGATCATACCAGATTTGCTGGGAGGCCATGCAATTGAAGAACATATGGAAGTTCGTTTCCTCCTCCATTTTGCATGACACACATCTGCTGGGACCATGCCAAGATCGCTTCCTCAAGTTTTCCCAAGTTAAATTCTTGTTGTAAAAGACTAGCCAAGAGAAAATGATCACTTTGAGGGGGCAGGTGAGCTTCCACCATAACACTGGGAAAATCTTTTTAGCCGGCTTAATTTTCTTGGAAATGAGATCCGAGTAGATGTCCTTGATAGTTGCTCGAGAGTTTGAGAGAGATAACGACCATACCAAATGGTCATCAATCCCGGCCCGCTTCAGACCTGCTTGATCAATGGATAATTTGAGGTTATCCCAGAGGAAAGACAATGCCTGAGGGATACCAAGATCAGCTGCATTCTTAAGCAGAGGATAGGGTCCTCTCCATTTATCAATAATCCTGTTCCAAGTGAAAATACCAGACCTGTGGAGATGAAAAAGAAGAGGATCTGGAACCTGTAGATTTCCTTTGAAACCAACAAAAGAGTCGAGACCAATGAAGATCTTTCTACCATAACAAATTCTCCATTTAAGATTGTCAAGAAAGTAATGCTCAATTCTCCTGAAACTAAGCCAAATAGCAGACCCCTGTTTGATACCAATAGAGCCAAACCTGAACCAGAACTCCAAGCTCCTTCCTTTTTGATATTTATGGCGGATAATTGCACTCCATGGATTTGTGTCAAAAATGCCTCTCCATAAGGATTTACAGACAAGGGCTTTTCCAAAAATCCTTATATCCTTCAAACCCCAACCACCCAATTTTTTTGGCAGAGTTAAGAAGTCCAATTTTGAAAGATGGATTTTGCCTCTTTCAGCTTTTTCCCCCCAGATAAAATTGGCAAAGATTCTGTTCATGGCCTGAATAATGCTAGCCGGAAGAAGAAAGAGGTGGGCCCAGTAGACCGACAGCTGTATCAATACTGCTTGGGCAAGAACTACCCTTCCACCCAGAGATAAGGACCTGAATTCCCATAAGGATATCTTGCTATGAAAACGTTCAATAAGCCACCTCCAATCATCCTTTGAATATGCCTTAGGTTTAAGGCGAAAACCCAGATACTTGATTCCATCAGACAACAGCCTGGAGATAATCCCAAAGAGCTGGGAAAGCCAATTTATGAAGGCCTCATCTGTATCACTGTGGAAGAGGACCGATTTTGACTTGTTGATGACAAGCCCAGAGGCCTTTTGAAACCGGTCAAGAATAGACTTGATGCATATCCAAGAGACTTTAGAAAGCATAGCAAATAGCAGAACGTCGTCTACGAAGAGGTTATGAGATATATGTATATGCTTGCAGGTTCTGATCGGAACATAATCTTTTACCTCCACTGCGCGATTGATATGCAGACTCGGAGGATTGATGGCCAAAATGAAAAGAAGAGGCGACAATGGGCATCCCTGTCGCAGGCCCCTTTCCGCCCGAAAGAAAGGAGAGGGAAAACTGTTAACCAAAACAACATAGTTAACATTTTCAAAACAAGCCATAATCCATCGAATCGGGCCCTGCTCCAATCCGATTTTTGCAAGGAGACTTTGCAGATATCCCCAGTCCAGTACATCGTATGCTTTCTGAAGGTCAATTTTCATGATAGCTGCATTTGTTTTGTGCACAGACATAGAATGTATGCATTCTTGTGTATTGGCAACTGCATCAAGAATATTACGGCCCTTTAAAAAAGCATGTTGGTTTGGAGAGAGAGAAGATGCCAGAGTCCCTTTAATTCTCTCTGCAATAATCTTATAAATAATCTTGAAATTTATGTTGCAAAGGGATATGGGCCTAAAGTCCAGAAAAGATTCAGGCTCTTCCTTCTTAGGAATGAGAGCAATGAAAGTGGATGAGGTGTGCAGATGAATGCTGCCCGAAAGTCTGGATGCTTCCACCATGTTGAGCAGGTCCTTTTTGAATAGGTCAAAGAAATGAATTAAGAAGTCAATTGACCATCCGTCAGGGCCAGGGGATTTATCCTTCTTAAATGATTTCATAACATCAAGGAGTTCCTTTTTAGAAACTGGGCAGAACAGGGCTTCATTTTTCGCTTGGTCAAACATCTCTGGCACCAAATCTATGCCCCATCTTATGTCGTTGAAGGTAATCTCATCATTCCTGCCGTATTGTTTTTTGAAGAAGCCCATAGCCTACTTAGTAATATCCTCCTGTGAGACAGCTAAATTGCCCTGGTCGTCCTTTATTTTCCATATGAAGTTCCTTGCTCTCCTTGCATTTGCATATTTATGAAAAAATTTCGTATTTTTATCTCCATTCTTCATCCATAGTGCTTTGCTTTTGAGCCTCCATTTGGCTTCCTCTTGTTTCAGCAAACAATATTTCTCCTTTTCCAGATTCCTAATGCGACATTTCATCTCAAAAGAGCATGTGGAGTAGTCTGTAGATGCCAGTACCTGGTCCAATTCCTGTTGGATCCTTTGAAGGTCTTTTCTATCCTTCTGATGTTTTTGAAATTGCCATTTTTTCACCAGACCCCTTATTTCTACCAATTTATCTGTGAAGGAGGAGAAAATAAAATCTTTATCTCTGTCCTTTATCCTGTTCCATGCATTCTGAATATATTCATTGAAGGCAGAATCCTGAAGGAGGCCTCGGTCAAACTTGAAGGAATATCCTCTTCTAAAGAGCTTAGCAGGCCAGGATAGGATAATAGGATTATGATCCGAAATCAAGACATTTTCCACAGATAGCCGAGGCATACCAATCTTATCAATGAGGCCAAAATGAACAAAAACCCGATCAAGTCTTTTAGCTATGTAAGCCTCGCCCACTCTGCCATTTGACCATGTCGGTTTCATAACAGCTGGGATTATGTCGATCATGTTCCTATTGAGCATCTCAGAGTTAATGAAATCCGCGAGGCCATTGTTTATCTTCCCCTATCCCCATACCTCATTTGATTTCAAGACCACGTTCATATCACCAGCAATAAGCAGATTATTGATATCAAGCAGCTCTGAATCAAATAATCTATTCCAAAATGATATGCGAAATTTGTATGGAGCATAAAGATTAAGAATATTTACTGGAAAGTCACATCCTCTGATTGAAGCCGAAATTATTATCCCAGCATAGCATTTATATGCCTTTGCTTTTACCCGAGTAGGATCCCATAGGGTAGCCATACCGCCAGACAATCCATTTGCCTCTGTGGCAACCATGAACCAATTGGGAAGCATTTTTCTGAAATATGATAATGTGTCCTCCTTCTTGTGCATTGTTTCCTGAATAAGGATGATAGCAGCCCTGGAATGAAAAAAGAAGTCTTTTAGCGCTATGTATTTGGGGTCAACGCCAAGACCCCAAATATTGAATGAAATGATTGGGATCATTTGGATGATTCAGCAGCCAAGCTCGCTCTAAGGGGCTGTGATTCAGAGACTTCAAGGATAGGTACCTCGACCAGAGACAAGTTTCTAATACCTTCATTTGAAACTAAAGGTCTACCTCTAAAATGTCTGCTCCCACCTTTACATTTCTTCCGGACCGTAATGTTTCTAGCCGAGTCCGGGCTTATGATGGGCATGAAGCTAGGATCAGGCTTATGGATCGTGAGCGGTTCTAATTCAAGAGATTCCTTATTTAGCATATGGTCCAAATCGCTATCAAATGGATTTACATGAGATGATGTCGGGGAATTTAAAGGAGTCGGGCCTCCGCATTTATTTTTCCCCTTGTGATCAAGCTGACCAGCATGTTCCAGAGATGAGGAGGAAATGGATATGGGAATAGAACCCACAGAAAAGTTTGCCCCCTTCGACGGCCTAGGAAGAGAGTCCGGAATGAAATCCCTCTGTTGCATGGGAGGCGGGGGAGGAACAGGGCTATCCTCCCTGGGCTCTGTAAAAGGAGACCTATGGAGCCCAGACTTCATGCAGGAGATAGGGCTATTGGCGGATAATGGGCGGTCTGGGACGGATTGCAAGCGCTCAGAAGGGTCATCCATGTGGATGCGATGATCTTGATGTGACCCTGCACTACAAGGACTATGGAGCGGTAAAGACGACGAAATTGGAGAGGATTGACTGCCATTGATGAATGACTTTTTGATTAGCCGTCTGTTTGCAAATAATTTTGCACTAGGACAATTTTTAACCAGATGACCAGTTCTCCTGCAAGCAGCACACCTAAAAGGTATACCCCAAAAATCCAGCCTTTGGTTAATGACCTGATTCTTCCAGCTGATTTCAATATGGTCAGGATAGCCCCCCCTGAAAGGCCTTTGAATAAGAATCCAAGCTATTCGTTTGTCTCTTTCACCCAGACACCAGGGATCAACGTAGACAAAACAACCAATAGCATTACCAATCATCTCCAAAGATTCATTAGACCAAAGTTCCAAGGGCAGATTCGGGCATTTTACCCAAATTAAATTGTTTACTGGAGTGTTTTTCAGCAGGTTGAAGCCTATGTACCATCTATACAGGGAAAGAAAACTTCTCTTGAATACCCAAGGTCGACTTTGGATAGCTTCTGCATCTGCGGCATCTAAGAAATTGAAGCAGTACCAGTCTTTCATGAGGCTGGAGATTACCGGAACATAACCAATAACTGGTTTCCAAAAGTTAGCTAACCATTTCCTCATGTCGCTATCAGACATTTCTGGGAAGTGCCATTTCCCAATAAGAGCCTTGTGCTGAAGACTGTCTATTCTTTCATCAAGCTGTGCAATGTCAATTCTTAATGCCTGAGGAGGGTGGGATATTTTGGCCGGCTTATGTGGTTTGTTATATTTACGGTCCTTATCCATTTTGGTGGAGTTGTCCCTTGACGTGGATGGTTTGATTACCAAATCCTCCAGTGTGGCCAAAGTGGCAGCTGACCAAGCATGTTCAGCGTCCACGGCAGCGTTGACAAGGTCTTCCGATGCAATGGAGTCGTAGACCCCTTCCATGCACCGCCAAAGAAGGAGTTCTCGAGAAGAGATAGAAATCCAGAAAGATCCAAGACACTGATACGGTCCAAATATCTGACTTGACCTACCACCTTTACTGATCACCCTATGGGATATAAATGGAAAGCATATGAAGAGAGAAAAAAGGACATAGGATGTAGAAATCGAGATCAATCATGTCAGGGATATCTGCTAGGATATAAATGGTCAAAGCATATGAGGATAGGATAAAGGACGAAGGACGACGAAGCAAGTACAAATTATGACAGAAGCTTCTGCAAATGAGCTTAAATGGCAGCGCCCATACCTACCAAAATCCCAAAACAGATATGTTCCAGGATCTGGATGTAAGGCCACGTAACGAAATTTAGGCCAATTTCACATCCTCCTTAATGCCTGATGAAATTTGAAACAATCGGAATATGACGTAATTCAGGCCAGCTATTGGAGAATGGAAACCCCGAATTTACCGGAATTTTAAATCAGGACCTCTAAGGAAGACTCTAGGTTTGTGCAGTAGGTTCATCACATTGCAGACAGCAACAGTAGGCTTTAACAATGCACCACCAGTAACCTATCTTAAACCTTACATCATTGCAAGGTTTGTAAATGACAATTAGATTCCTGAGTTTGTGGAAAAAAGATTTTATCATCCTGAGGATACTACAATTTGGACATGTGAACAGGATATGCTAAAGCTATGGCATTTGCTACTCTAATCGGAATCCATTGATTTTAATAACAGATTAAAACTTCAAAGTTGATAATATAAACATACATCCTTGAATTCCAGAAACTAGAATATGCTGCGAAGAAGAAGATATGTGCTTCGCATTAAAAAACACAGAGTTGAGCTGAGGCTGTATATATACTAACCTGGAGCCGAAGCCAAAACGCCCAGCACGTTCACTCCACAAAAACCATACTTCCATCATCCAACCAGCCAAACAAAGGATAATAGAAGCTTTCTGATCAGGAAATGGAGGAATTCTGTAAGGATATCATCGGGGCTATTGCAGAAGAAAGGCACAGCGAATGTCGATGGAGCCAATATTGCAGGAGGAGGGGAAAGATAGCAGGATTAACGGCAGGCTATCGCAGGATTAACAGGGCTTCACAACTCATACCATGAGCAAACAAAGAGCGAAAAACCAGCCCAAAAGCATGACAAAAATGGGAATACAAGCTTGTGTAGCCATTTTCCCACTTACCGCATGATCCTTTTACGTGTCTGGCTCTCGCGAAGACGAACAAAAGATTGCAGGATTACTCGTCGCAAATCGGTATTGGTTGGCGGGGACGCATGGAATCTGTATGCTTCATGAGAACGACACGATGCAGGCGGTGGCTTCGCTCCCTCCCCCCCCCCCCACATTGTCCAATATATGACCAAGGGGATTATGTGCCAAGCTTTGCAATGACGAGACCTCAATGCAGCATGGAATGCTGACAACAACAGATAGCCATGGACGAGCGCAAAGAGAAAAGAGTTGTAGACATCACTGGCATGAAGAAAGGAGGTCAAGTCTCATTTTCTAATCGCCATTAGAATTCAAACAAGGCCAACTTTCAAGCACAGATAAAGACGCTTATAGAAGCCGATTGCACTTTCCATGCTATCATGCATGATCTTAAGAAATGCTGCAAATAATGTAGCCGTGTTCACAATGTATGATATATAAGCACTTTACGTGTTAACATCCGTGATCTTTTGAAATGTTTCTATTGATGTTGTCTACTTCACTATACTATTTCATCTCATCTTTTGAGATTAATTGGGACATACAAACACTAGCAGACTCAAGCCAATGAGTTCAAAAACAAATAGGGATTTTTTTTTGTTACACTGCATTCATCTTTAATCGAAATGCTTGTTTTCATAAATTTTTGAGATGCATGTATTATTTTCTATAATGGTTGAGGTGCATGTAAAGGAGAAATTAATTATTTTTCTATATTTTTATTAAAATAATTAATGATAATTTTTAATAATGTATTAATGGTAATATAAATATGAAAAATATCACTCAATTATTTTACAAAATTTAATCAAATATTTATATCAAAATTTAAATTGATTTTAAGAAATGGTTGAGGTGCATGCAAAGGAGAAATTAATTATTTTTCTATATTTTTATTAAAATAATTAATGATAATTTTTAATAATGTATTGATGGTAATATAAATATGAAAAATATCACTCAATTATTTTACAAAATTTAATCAAATATTTATATCAAAATTTAAATTGATTTTAAGAAAGTACAATTTTTATTTATAAAATTTATGTATATGCAGATAAAATTTGAGTGTATATGTTATTTATCATAGAATTAATGTGCAAAATATGTTTTTAATATTAAATTTAATTATTTTGCAAAATATGAAACTTTACTGATATTATTTTAATATTAAATTTAAAATTGTACAAGATACATTGTTGTAATGGAAAACTATTTATTTTATTTATTTATTTTTGGATTATAGATTATGAATGTTCTAATATTATGTATGGTTGGTTTTAAAATATCAATGTTCAAATAGTTTATTTAAATCTCTCGCTGAAATATTTTTGAAAAGTATAAGATTGGTTGAATTGAGGCTTTTGTGATCCATAACAATTATAAGAAGAAATTTCGGCGTAAATCACATTCAGAAAATCATTGTCGATGCGTTTCGAACCAACCAGTGTGGTTCATCGTCAGGACAAGTTGAAAAATCAGAACTATCTTTGCTTGTTAAATACTTTGAGCAGAGCCTCCAACGGCTAACTAGAACAACGTCTAAATTTGACGAGGGACCAGGGTCAAACAAACTAGTTATAAATTAAAAGTAAAAAAGGGACCTTACCTATATATAAATTATATGTACAAAGTAAATTTAATTAAATAGGTTGTTTAATAAATCGTTAAAAGTATTAACTATTTAATAGATAAATAGAAAGTATAAATATTAGAGTAGAACGTATAACTAACAAGATATAGAGGTATAACTAACTAATTAAAATTATAAAATTTTTAAAAATAGGAGGTTAAGTTAAAAGTTAGTTGAAAAAATAATAATAATAATAATAATAAATAAATAAATATATTAGAATAAAATAATATTCAGTTTAAAAAATAAATAATAATAATAAAGGGACCGAGTATTAAATTTTTCGCTCTCGCTCTGCGCCACTGCCTCCTGCTGTGTCTCGCTCTGCGCCGCTGCCTCCTGCTGCGTCTCGCTTTGCGCTGTTGAGCCTGGGCGTTGCCCGCTCAGCTGTCTCTCGCCCTTAGGGACTCTCGGCTTTGTTCGGTTCCCTCGTTTCCCCGCTCCTCCCTCGGGGACTCTCTGATCCGTCCCTTGCCGGATCTGCTGGGTTCCGCTCCTCTGCCTCGGGGCCTCTTCCTGCAGGGTCTGACCGGTTCTTTTCCTGCTTCTCTTCGACTCTGAGATGCTTCGTCTTCTGCTTTTACTTTGCGCAGTTTGGGTTTTTTGCTGCTGACCAGATCTACTCGGCCATGGAGACCTAGGGCTCGCCCCTCGGCACTTCGCATTCTTCTCCCCCTGATGCTGAAGCTGCTTTCTCCTCTTTGCTAGCTTCGTTACCTAAGAAGAAGAAGTCTGAAGCTGATGTTCCTGAGGTAAACCTTCCTTCTGAGGGCCTGATCCAGGTCGCTTTGTCCTTGGTAGATTGAGCCCTGGTGGGTCAGTTCACGGGCCTTTGGCCCTCGCCAAAATCAACGGAAAATTGGGTTGTTAAGAACTGGATCCCGCTAATTAAGAACAAAGTCACTTCATATTTCCTGGGAAGAGGCTATTTCCTGTTTGAGTTCAACACTAAGGAGAGCAAAGACTTGATCTTTAGGAATGGGCCCTATTTCATGGGCCCTCAGGGTCACCACCTAAATAAAAGGACCCCTGACTTCGATCCGGCCGTGGATGTCCGGACGGCAGTCCCTGTCTGGGTTCGGCTCCCTAATCTTCCAGTGCACTGCTGGAATTGGGAATCCCTCATGCACATTGGCAATGATTTGGGAAAGTTCATTGACAGAGCAAATAACAACGATTAATATGATTGCGCCCGAATCTGTGTTGAGGTGGACTTAGAGGTGGGACTCCCGGAGGCTATCAAAATAAAGGTTGGCAGTTGGACGCATGTGCAAGTGCTGGACTATGAGCAGCTCCCTTTCAAATGCCGTAAATGTCACGTCTACGGTCATTTTGCAAGAGGGTGTTCGAACAAAGGGGAATCAGAGAAAGGAAAGGATGATGGTTGAAATCAAGTTAAGCGGTCAAAGACCTCTCATAAGAAATCTGGGGCCCCAAATGGCCAAGGCTCCCAGCCTGCCTCCACCCAAAATGTTCCTTAGCCAAAAAGTCAAAAAAACAGGTATGAGTTCTTAAGCTCTGAAGAAGAGGTTCCTCAGGAAGAGGATAGGGAAGATAAACCCTCAGAAAAAATGGCCTCAGCAAGATCAAGACCTGAAGAAAGTGCCTCAGCGAGAAATAAGGATAAGCAAACTGAAGCCTCCGAGGAGGAACATGACTCGGAGGAGTCAGAGGAGGAAGGAGAAATAGGGGATACACAGACATCGGTCAGAAGATCAGCAAGGGGCCGCAAAACTGCTAGAGAAAAGAGAGATCAGGAAACTTACAAAGACAAACTTCAGGGTAGTCAGCCCACGCTGGAGAAACTCCTTGGCAAAAATCCGAAGATACCTAAAAACCAAGCACAGGGTTCCAAGGGAGCCCATCATCATAAATCTAAATGATGAAGATCATCTCCTGGAACTGCAGAGGAATGGGGAGTAAATCGAAAGAAGAAGCAACGAGAAGCCTTATTAGAAGAGAAGCCCCATATATTCTTCTGATCCAGGAGACCAAAATGGAGGACAATGAGTTTCTCCAAACCAGTAAAAAATTCTGGAAGGGAAGTAGAGGCCAAGCAGTTTCAGCACGGGGAGCCTCTTGGGGGCTGGGCTCTCTCTAGAATCCTCTCAAGTATAGGTTGGTCTTTGAGATTCAAAATACCCACTGGCTGTTCTTGAAGTTACAACCTGTGGACTCGAGGGAGACATTTTGCCTTTTTAATGTCTATGTCCCAGTAAATTGTAGAAATTTTGAATAATATAACACTTATTCACAGAGATTATCCTGATTATACACTATTTGCGGAATGCATGCATAATACATAACCTCCTCTACGTTGATCATCAATTTTTCAGAATTAAGAAACAATCGCATGCGCACATTGAAACATCAATCACACATATCAACATAGTATGTACTGGGGAAAGCATACAGCTGAAAGCCCCCAACTATTTGTGTATTATAATGATAGAGAACATGTAACAATACATAGTACAATACTCCTCACAAGTACTCAGTACTATCTCCACCTGCTACACACAAACTAGCTCAGATCTGAATCAAGTCATAGGTTCAAATCTCCTCCACTGTTTGCCTGCCTCTACTGCGCAATCCAATGTGAGAATAGGAATGATCCAAGCTCGTTTTCCCTTGGCTTGTACTACGCAATCCTCATTGGCAAATCTCTACAATTGCATGTGCAAATCTCATGCACAGCTATAGTCACAACTAATAGCAGTCTCACTCTTTCACCCACCTCTAACACTTGTTTCCACTGAATTGTCCATGCAATGAGTTAACTGATTTATTCTTTAGTTGATTTATGAGTTAATAATTAGTGTTAATAATTAGTGAATTAATTAATAATTAATTCACATCACTCATCACTAGTGTATTTGGCAGTTAGACTAAATACAACTAGTTCAACTAAGTCAAACCGAACACAACTCCATCAACTCCTCAATCAACTCCACCAAACTCAATCACTTGAGTTCTAACTGAATTCCATCATGCAATAGCTCAATTGACCCATAAGAAAAGCGTATTTCCTTCTGGCAGTTGCATGTGCCACATCCGTAGCTCGAACTGAAGTGCTCCAAGAGGATAAGATAATGTTTATAGTCCAAATATTATTAAGAGCTAATAATATTCGACTGTTCTATTTTTAGCATGGCAGTCTAAAAATAGACTCCGCCCATATGTCTAAAAATAGAAGTCCATCTATTTTACCAACATGACCAATGATAAGGAAGCCGAGCTTCAGCAAACCTTCCATAAAGCCTGCCTTTCGGAGGAAGATCACTGGAGACAAAATTCTAGGAGTTTATGGCTTAAAGCGGGAGACAGAAACTCCGCCTTCTTTCATAAACAAGCTCAAGCTAGAAAGAGCTTCAATTCTATTGCAGAAATCAAAGAAGGAAACTCGACTCACAAAGACTTTGGGAGCATAAAGAGAGCAGCTTTCAATCACTTTAAAAATCTGTACAGAGAAGAGGGAGTGACTGACCCAAACTCTAAATTTTTGGAAGCAGTTCCTCGTTTGATCTCCCCTTTAATGAATTAGCATCTAGAAGCTAAGATCTCTATAAAAGAAATAAAAGATGCTCTCTCCGACATGAAGCCCGACAAAGCCCCAGGCCCGAATGGCTTCACCGCAAGATTCCTTCAAGTCTGTTGGCAGATTGTGGAAAAAGACCTCTACAAAATGATCTTGAAATCTCAAAATTGCCAGAAAATAGGGGGCAGCACTAACTCTGCCTTCCTTGCCCTCATACCCAAAGAAAAGGGCGCTAAAGATTTTAATCGATTCCGCCCCATCTCTCTTTGCAATATTGGTTATAAAATAATCACAAAGGTGATTGCAAATAGGCTAAAAGGCATCCTCCCAGCCATCATTCTGGAGAACCAAGGTGGGTTTGTTTAGGGGAGACAGCTTGCTGAAAAATTCATTCTAGTGAAAGAGGCGATTCATTCGAGCCAACTTTGCAAAGAGAAAGGTATGGTAATTAAACTAGACTTGGCAAATGCTTTTGATCGTGTCAGACTGAGTTTTCTTTGGGAAGTCTTGCATAAATTTGGCTTTGGAATGGGCTTTATCAATTGGATCCGTGCTTGTATTGTTGATCCCTGGATCGCTCCCTTGGTGAACGGGAGAGCAGCTGGCATTTTCAAAGCTTTTAGAGGGCTTAGGCAGGGTTGCCCCCTCTCTCCGCTTCTCTATGTCCTCCATGTTTCTGTCCTGAGCTTCTATCTTGACCAAAAATTGGTTGATCAAGAGATCCGGGGGCTCAACATAGCCAGAGGGGTAAAAAATGTAAATCATACTTTGTTTACTGATGACACCCTCTTGTTAGGGCTGCCTCTGTCAGATCCGCCTTAAAGTTCAAGGAGGTTCTGGACGATTACAGCGAAGCTACAGGCAACAGTTTGAATAAAGGTAAATGCAAATTTTTTTGTTGGAATATCTCTGCCTCCATTCTTTCGGCCATCACCAGAATCCTTGGCTTTTCTGCATCCCTCAGTTGGACCTCTTTTACCTATCTGGGCCTTCCTATCTTCGAAAGCTAGCTTACTGCAGAGACTGGATCCCTCTTTTGGATAAATTCAAGGCTAAAATTCAAGCATGGGGATTCTCATGGTTAAACCCTGCCGGCAAATCTGTCCTCGTCAAATCTGTTCTCAGTATTCTCCCCATCTTTCAATTCTCTGTAATCCTTGCTCCCATTGGCATCATCAAGAAAATGGAAGCCTTCATACGCAAATTCTTCTGGAAAGGTGGAAATCCCAATGACAGGAAAATCCCTTTAGTAAGCTGGGAGAAAATCTGTAAGCTTCAGAATGAAGGAGGCCTAAATTTCAAAGATCTCAGCCTCCAAAACACAACCATGGGAGCCAAGATTTTCTGAAGAATCATTGGTCCTCATCCAGGATGGGCGCAAAGAGCTTTGTGGAGGAATTATTTCATGGGGAAGCGGAAAAGATGCCTGGAATCCTCACTGCCCACCTCAGGATCGCAATTGATCAAACTCTGTCACAAAGCAACTCCTTTAATCAGAGACAGAGTGTATTGGATACCTGGCAACTACAAAGAAGTCAGAATATGGGACGATAGCATCATGATGCATCCCCCATTATCGAGCTACAGTTATCTGCAAGTGCTACGACCGTGGCCGGAAATAGTAGGTTGTGTTTCTCTTTGGGACATCTCGTTGTGGCCTGGTAGCAACTGGCTGCGATGGAGACTTTCGCCTGTTCCTCCAGAGCTGATACAAGAACGTGATCTCCTTCTCACTCTGTTGAATGGTAAGGCGCCTCTGCGCGTTGGAAGGAAGGACGCCCGTGGTTGGGGAGCCGCCCCAGGGCTGTATATTGTTGCGTAGGGGTATAAAAGCCTCCAAGATCGTCCTCATGTCCCTCCTGACCCTGCTGTGTAGAAGGGGCTCTCGACTTACAAAACCATGCCAAAAGTTGACTCATTCTGCTAGCTGTTATGCCACAAAGGAATTTTAACAGAAGACAAATTGAAGAAGAAAGGATTCCAAGGTCCCTCACGATGCCACTTGTGCTGTGACAGTGAAGAGAACGCCCAACACATTATCTTGGACTGCAAATTTTCAAAAGAAATCTGGCAGAACCTCTTGAGTCATTGGAAAACAGAATTCATCTTACCTACGTCTATCTCTGACTTATTTGCAAACTGGCGAAACTTCTACCCAGAAACGCTCCCAAAAAACGAAAGTTTCAAAGCTGCATGGCTCTCCTTGCCGAAATTTATCTGCTGGCAAATCTGGCTGGAGAGAAATAGAAGAGTCTTCAGAGATGAAAGCTTAAATCTGCAGTTCACCATCATCAAAATAAAAAGTCTATGGAAAGAAAGTCTGGGGGAGCATTTGTCGGACTCGAACCTAAGCCAGCAAGACTTAGACTGGGGTGCCTCGTTGGATCTCCAATTCTCTAGAGAAACAAGGCAACACAAGGATACAAAAGAGTGGCAATTCAGAGGGAAGGAGAATGAACTATCTGATTTGCTCATCAGGCAAGCCAGATACACTCTGTTCTTTGATGGGGCAGCGAAAGGCAACCCCGGATTGGCTGGGGCAGGAGGAGTTATAAAGAATAAGGAGGGCAGAATTGTGACTAAGTTCGCTTGGGGATTAGGACAATCCACCAGCATTCAAGCAGAAGCCTCGGCACTTCTTCAAGGTCTCAAGCAAGCAAAGGCCTCTGCTCTGTCAGATATTAATATTATAGGAGATTCTTAGTCCATAATTAAAGTCTTATTGGAGGATTCTTCTCCTGCAGATCTTAGATTGGCAAGAGTGATTTCAAGAATCAGAATTCTGGTGAAATCTTTCCAGACTGCAAATTTCCTTCATGTATTGAGGGGGAACAATAAAGATGCTGATTTGGAAGCCAATAGGGCGGTGCCACTTCCCGCTGGTTCTCTCTTGAAAGACGTAATTAAGGAGTGGGACTCCACACCATAAATTAGATTTATGTTTTACTGCATTATTCTGAATCAATTTGTTTGTACATTTAAGATAGGAAAATTAACGGAGATAGATTCTCTAGTCTCGAGTAAAATATGTGGATTTCCAAATTTTGGGGCCTATGATTAGTTAGTGGAAGAAAATTCAAGGGCTATGCCCGATCTATTGTAACCGGTGAAAGGCATTTTGACCAATATCTAATATAAATCCATATCCGTTTCTGTAAAAAAAATAAAAATAAAATAAAATAATAATATAAATAAATAAAAAATATATAAAAATAAAAATAAATAAATAAAAAATAAAAATAAAAATAAATAAATATATTAGAATAGAATAATATTCAGTTAAAAAAATAATAATAAATAAGTAAATAAATAAAAATAAAAATAAGAAGAAGGTCAGGAATAGGACCATAAGCAAACCACAGAGCCAAAAGGAGAAACCCTAGGAGGAAGGAAAAGACAAGGCTCTAAGGGGAACATCGAAAGCTCGAAAAGGTTAAAAGGGGGGGAAGAAAAAGCAAGACTAGGAAGAAAGGGCAGGGATCCAACAACTACTGATCTTCCAGCCGTCATCTCTGTTGAGATTGTTAGGCCTTCTTTCAATTTCAATAGCTTCCCTGAATTTATGATGATGGAATTGAGCAACTTTGGCAATAACCTTGGCCTCCTCTATACAAACCTGATGCTTGGTCTTTTCCGCATGATCTGCTAACGCTGAAGACTTGGTTCTCCCATGTTTTAGGTCATCTGCATGTTCGCTAATCCTTTGATGGATGAAGCGCCCTGTTTCCCCGATATAGGGGGTCCCACAAGAATAAGGGATCAAGTAGACACCCTTCAGTCCTTAGGGTCAATGGGATCTTTCACCAATCGGAGGGATTTACGAAAGGTGTTGAGGGGCCTAAAGGTTGAGGGAATATCATACCTCTTAAGGATCCGAGCAATCTTGTCCGTGGTTCCCAGGACATAGGGAAGATGGAAACCTAGTCGGCGCTCTTTAGGTTCTTTTTTAATTAACGAACTTTTAGAGGCTTTAAGGAAAGCCTTCTGACCTAGGCGTCTACTATAGCCATTCTCCACAAAGACATTAAGGAGATGGGATCTCTCCTTATCGAAGCTCTCATTATCAGAAATCCTAAGGGCACGAGTAGTGAGGGTGTTAAGAACACCCATCTTTTGAGTAGGGAAATGATGGGAATCGGCATGAAGATACTGCTCAGTATGCGTTTTCTTCCGTAACACTGAGTGGGAGAGAGAACCATCCTTATTCTTAGATATAAGAATATCCAGGAAAGGGAGGCAACCATTGACCTTTTTTTCCATGGTGAACTTAATGGCAGAGGACTGAAGTATAAGATTTAAACATCTTACTCATATATAGTTTTTACTTCTATTTTTTTTAATGGACATTATTTTTCTATTTAGAACATACTTTTTATTTTTATTTTAAAAGGTGATGGACAAACGAACAAACTTACACATCCCCTTTGTACTCGATTGTAGAATGAGCCTCTCGAATCAATAAACCACATGGCAGAGGGAAACAAAAAGGTCATCAAGGTGACACCTCAGTCAAACTAGTGGCTAGTTGGTCATTCTCATATGTCATGGCCAGTTGGCAATTTCTTGAAGGGATGGCAAGGGCTCAATCTTTCGTAGGTGCTACGACCTGAGGGAGTGAATCGTAGTGTCATAGGTCATTCTATGATGGGAGGCGACCCCTCTCATGCTATCTCATAAAGATTTCAGTCTAGTTCAGAAATTGTTTGAGGGGGTAAAGAATTATAAAATCAAGTTGTGCATGCATCATGAGAAAAATGGAACCTTCCCAAATGGGTTGAAGTGCAAATTTTCCCATGGACACAATGATCTTAGGCCTTTATCAAATTCATCAAGTCTTCTATTAGGTGTAAGAGTTGGAACTCGGCCTTCAACTGCGTCTTCTCTAGGATCTTATTCCAGTGAGGAATTTGATTATGTAAATCTACTCAAATCTGGGAGTTTCTTTTCTTTCTTTCTTTTTGTATTTAGATGTATGTACACTCATAATTACAGGGTTTCTTGGTTGAAACCCTGAGAGTTACAATGAATCCCTTACAGTTTCTCATTCGACTAGATGTATTTATCACTTGCACATTCATATGTAGTTTTTTTTTTTTTTTTTTTTTATTTTTTATTTTTTTTTGCGAATATACCAAGCCACCTGCACGCGCTTCATCTGTTTCCACACCTAATCATCTAACGGGTGTCGATCGAGACAACACCACAAATAACAGTGTCAATGTTGGTCATTATCATTAAAGAGTCAAAGATGTAAGATAAACACTATTTCATCTCATCTTTTGAGATTAATTGGGACATACAAACACTAGCGGACTCAAGCCAATGAACTTAAGCTAATGAGTTCAAAGACAAATAGGGCTTTTTAGTTACATTGCATTCACCTTTAATTGAAATGCTTGTTTTCATAAATTTCTGGGATGCATGCATGCATTATTTTCTATAATTTTTGAGGTGCATGCAAAGGGGAAATTAATTGGTTTTTTTGTTTTAATTAATGATAGTTTTTAATAATGTAAGAGGAGTAAAATAAATATGAAAAAAATCACTAAATTATTTTAAAAAAATTAATTGAAATATTTATGTAAAAAATAAAATTAATTTTAAGAATTTACAATTCTTATTTATAAAATTTATGTATATGCATATGAAATTTGAGTGTGTATGTCATTTATCATACAATTATTGTACAAAATATGTTTTTAATATTAAATTCAATTATTCAAAATATGAAACTTTATTGATATTATTTTAATATTAAATTTAAAATTGTAAAGGGTACATGGTTGTAATGGAAAACTATTTATTTTATTTATTTGTTTTTGGACTATAGATTATGAATGTTCTAATGTTATGTATGGTTAGTTTTAAAATATCAATGTTCAAATACTTTATTTAAATCTCTTGTTGAAATATTTTTGAAAAGTATAAGATTTAGACATCTTACTCATATATTTTTTTTACTTCTATTTTTTTTAATAGACATCATTTTTCTATTTAGAACATAATTTATAATTTTATTTTTATTTTAAAAGGTGATGGACAAATGAACAAACTTACATGTCCCTTTCATACTGGGTTGTAGAATGACCCTCTCGACTCAATAAACCACATGCTTACACGTCACCTTCATACTCGATTGTAGAATAAGCCTCTCAATTCAATAAACCACATGGCAGAGGGAAACAAAAAGCTCATCAAGGTGGCACATAAGTCAAGCTAGTTGCTAGTTGGGCATTCCCATATGTCATGGCCAGTTAGCAATTTCCCGAAGGGACGGCAAGGGCTCAACCTTTCGGAAGTGCTACGACTAGAGGAAGTGCACCGTAGTGTCGTAGGTCATTCTATGATGGGAGGTGGCCCCTCTTCTGCCATCTCATAAAGATTTGAGTCTAATTCAGAAATTGTTTGAGGGGGTAAATAATTATAAAATCAAGTTGTGCATGCATTATAAGAAAAATGGAACCTTTCCAAATGGGTTGAAGTGTAAATTTTCCCATGGACACAATGACCTTAGGCCTTTATCAACTTCATCAAGACTTCTATCAGGTGCAAGAGTTGGAACTCGACCTTCAACCGCATCTTCTCTAGGATCTTATTCCGATGAGGAATTTGATGATGTAAATCTACTCAAATCTGAGATTTTATTTTTCTTTTTCTTTTTGTATTTAGACGTATGTACACTCATAATTACAGGGTTTCTTGGTTGAAACCCTAGGAGTTACGTTGAATCTCTGACAATTTCTCATCCGACTAGATGTATTTATCACTTGCGCATTCATATGTAGTTTTTTTAAATGCAAATATACCAAGCCAGAGCTCTTGTTACTGTTTTAAATTGACAGATTACTTTTGGCTACCAAGCCAACCAATTTTTAAATTACTTCATTTTATAAAAATTCATTCTATTGTGAAATTCTCTGTAATCAGTTTCTCGATGTCTATTTGACTCTATGCTCTACAAGCTTGAACTTAGTCAATGCATGGTTATAGTTATTTGCTTATATTTCTATATTGGAGGTTTATTCATATAGGGTAATTAAACCCCATACTGAAATAAAATCATAGATATCTTATTCCCTCTTCATGTAAGTCTACTCAAATTATTATTTACTTTTCTTTTCGAAGCATGCAATTCAAAGGAGATTGAAGGGGTATAAATGTGTGATGTAGTGTGTTCTGTCACAGGAAATGATTTGAATTTCTTGTAAATGAATGGAAGGAGGAAGGAATATATGGATAGACCGAGTCACCCTACACGTAGACAAGATAACATAGCAATATATTATGGTAAACAATGATAAAGATAGTAGTTATGTTTTTGTTGAGGAAGATAATAGTTAGTTATGCCTTACGATGTTTCCTTTGCAACATCTGGTGCAATTGTTAGTAGTTTTGTTAATGGAAATTGATTAACTAATGTGATTTATGCATTTTTTCTTTTCTTTTCTATGACCATTTAAAATTTACCGAGATGGTTATTTGATTTTTTACTATTGACATTTATACTATGATAACTTTTATCTTATAGGTGACTTCGCGCAGAAAGGGACAATAATATAACTTGTTTCTATTAGTTAATAATTGCTAGTGCAAATTTTCTAATAAATATTACCAAATGGGTAGTAATTAGTCCATGGCCTAATCAAATCACTAGCACAAATTTTAATTCATTTTGTGTAAACAAATTGCGATTTTATTTTCTTTCTCTTCTACTAAATTATGATTTATATAATGCTTGTAGATTAACTAAAAGTATAAATAATGTTGAAGAACTCAAATGTAAACACTATGATAACGTAGATATCTTACCTTGGAATTTTTTGTTGACAAAACCATGTAGAAATGGTTTTTGTTTGGCTCTTTTTATCCCTTAAGAATGATTACAAATAGAAACTATAAACTTGTAGATAAAGATTGAGTATTTTTACTCCTAGGTTTCACATTCTTAGTCTTTCTCTATTTGCTTTTGTGTCATCAATATTGCAAGCTTTCAATTTTCCATGAGAAAATCTGTTTAGGCCCCTTCTCGCCTTTTTGATTTGCTTCCTTGTTGATGCAACGTGACATGCATGTAAGTGGACCATGCCAATTGAAGGGAGCTCCTTAGTGAATTCAAATGTGCACACAAAATGAAGGAAAAACATATTTTTATTCAAGTATGAATTAAAATACATCCAAGCGTCTTCTTAAATATATGTCCAAAAAAATAAGTGATCAATAAGAATCTAATCTACACAGATTTTATATTAATTAATGTCATATATATATATATATATATATATATATATATATATATATATAGTGGATATAGATATGCATACAACAAAACAACTTTGGCTTGGTTTGAAACATTTTGTTCATGACGAGATCTCATTAGGTGCTTGATCTAGTATGATTGAATTCCCATATGTGTCACCTAGACGTTCACTAATTCACTTTCAGGACAAGGGGAAGAAAGACATACATATCTCATACTCCTTGGAAGGAACGTTGTTCAATAGCTGATAATTTGTTCATTTGATCAAGGTAAGTTGGATTAGAATCCAAGTTCAAAAAGTTTTCTTGAAATCCAATGATTATGCATCTATCTCTTATGCAAACATCATTTAAAATACTACTTGAATGAAACAAACAATCAATCCATGAATGTGTTAGTGCATCATTGAACCTATGTAGCCAAAAGCACAAAACTTCTTTCTTGTCTAAATGACTTTGGACCACAGTCTTGCTTGTTGCCACTTGCTCTCCTTGAGTGTATTGGCTACCCACCCTTATTGGATTGTTTGGGCAGGGGCATATCATGGTGCCACCGACTCATCACTCACTTATGAAAGGTATGCTATGTCACAATGTCCCCTGTGGAACAATGAAAGTGTCACTTCAACTATGGTCTGCACCAGATCTCCAGTGTCCCAACATATCACTTAAAAGCTCTAAAAGATCTGGCTCATGAAGAACAACATCTATTGCCACTTATGAAATATTAAAACACTTTTAATACACTATGCTTGTTTGAATACAAACTCTCACCCGCCGACCCCCACATTGATTCCATGTGATTATGATTGTGGAGAGGACACAAAGGATAGCCCATCTTATAGTTTTACTTTTTTGGTCATCATATATGTCATATACTTCTTAGTCATATCTCATATATACAAATGATATGACATGTCTGAGTCAACGACATTTGATTTTAGAGCCATTGAGATTTTATTGTGAGGGTTCCATACAATTTCAAACCAAAATTCATAATTCAATAAGTCATTTGTGTATTATGGTTATTTTGTTTTTTTTTTTCCTTATAACAAATATGTGAATTTTTATTAATATAAATGTGTTATTGAAGAGTAATTTTTTAATAAAACTTTTATTAGTGAAAGGTTAATTTATTCCTTAGTCATATCTCATATATACAAATGATATGGCATGTGTGGGTCAAAGATATTTGATTTTAAAGTCATAGAAATTTTATTGTGAACATTCCATACAATTTTAAACCAAAATTCATAATTCAATAACTCATTTGTGTGTTATAGTTATTTTGTTTTTTCTTCTTCTTATAATAAATATATGTTTTTTTTTTTAATATAAATGTGTTATTAAAAACTAAATTTTTAATAAAATTTGTATCGGTGAAAAGTTAATTTATTATAAAACATACAAAATTAAGCCTAAAGATCTAAAAGATCTAAAATGCTAAAAAAAATCCAAATTCCATTTGGATCGCAGCCAACTGGGATAATCTAGTCCTTCCAACAAAATCAAGGTTTGTGAAAGATTTATGTATTTAAAACCGTTAGCGCCAATAAGGGGAGGCATATGATTCAAACTATTAATCGATATCTCAGTGAATCACGGGCGCGCTGTTGTAAGTTATAACAATGGGGGAGGCATATGGTTCAAACTATTAATCAATTTCTCTGTGAATGATTGCGATTTCTTGTTGAATGTTTGCTGTGAGGCTTTTGATTCAATCGCGTGGACTTTGTTTTGCAGGTCCAGCAAGATTTTATTGCTCGATTAAGAATAAACCCTACGCAAAATCTCGATACTGTCGGGCTGTTCCAGCTCCCAAAATCCGTATATACGATGTTGGTGCCAAGAAATAAGCAGCGGACGAGTTTCCTTTCTGCGTTCACTTGGTGAGTTGAGAGAACGAAACTGTAACGAGCGAGGCGCTGGAAGCGGCCCGTATTGCTTGTAACAAGTAAATGGCCAAGTTCGCCGGGAAGGACGCGTTCCGTCTACGTGATTGCATGTATCCATTCCGTGTTCACCGTATGAACAAGATGCTTTCTTGCGACGAAGCCGATACGTGAGTTAAAGCAACTAGGCTTAGTCTCTGTTTTTCATTTTGATTATTCATTGTGCCTAAATCGGAAACCGCATCACTGGGCTCTCATTAAAGCCCATTGGGCCGGGAATGAAAGGAAAAAAAATGAATTTTAGCTTTCAAGGGGTTAAAGATAGTTTATGGGACAGATTGCTTTTTTGATGTATTTGGCCATTTTTCTGTGAAGCTTCAAAATAAATGCTCCCAGCTTTTCGACAAACCCCTTGCTAAATAAATTATCCCAAGAGCTAGCTGCCAGCATATCTTCATAGCTTTCCCTGTTGTCTTTGAAAGTGTCACATTCTAAAATGAAATGTTTTTTGTTTCCACTTTTTTGGAAGAACAAAAAATGTAGATTCTTTCTTCCACACTTCCTTTGGCCTTTTTTCAGCGCCCTCAACGGAGTCGATGAGAATTAGTCTTTAATTGAGCAATAAGAATTTTGGCTCTCCAAGAGATATTGACCTCTATGTATGCTTTCAGTTGATGACTTTGAGTGGATTAAACAATTCAATATAGTAATTTTTCTTTCTTCCTAGCTCTTTATCTCAAGTACGCTTGTGGAACTTTTCCATAACAAAAGCTTTTATCTTTTTGGTGTTTTAGGGACACGCGATCAAGCAAATACCCCATCTACTAAACCATTTGTTATTTTGCTACATCTAAGTTTTTTTGCTCTTGCACAATCTATCATTAAAGACAACCTTAGGCCATCTACCCTCTTCCATTTGCTCAATTTTTTTTTTTAAATATTTTATGAGTTGACTTAACAAGATATCAAAAGGACTGAAACTTTTAATTTTAGATTTGTTTGTAATCAAACACTTCTGAATTTTTTCAATTTGTCTCCACTGCATGTCGGATGTACTGCTGGCCCATAGTTCACAACCATAGAGAATCACCAAAATCACTAAAGGCCCCCCAAAAAGAGTTTGAGTGGTTTTCCAGTCCCATAACTCTGCCTTTCTACACCTATTTTGGAAAACATAAAATGCTTTCCAACCCCCCAAAGTTCTTTTCTTTCTACAACCACTCCAGCGTAGATTTTTGTTGAGGTCAATTTTGAGGTATTTGTAATTCGCAACTTCTTCCAGAATGTTGTCTTCAAGGTAGAACTTACACTGGTTATGTTTTCTTTTTTTAGAGAAGACCACTACTTTCTTTTCGCTGATATTGACTTGCATCCCTACACTTTTACAAAAATGCTCAATGGATAGTAAGTGCTCTTGCAAACCAAAAGCCGATTTAGCAATCAGAATAAGGTCATCTGCATACAAGAAAAGTCTTATAACAAACTTGCCCAAAAAGACACATCACCCCTTGCGAATTTAACCACTCCTCAAGCTTGTTGATATATAAACCAAAAAAATAAGAGACAGTGGCCAACCTTGCTGAACCCCGATATCGTTTCTAAAACTTTCAAAATTAATCTAACCTCGGTGTCTGGAGTTTCAATCGATATCCCTACTGTGTGGAGCTTTATTTTGTTAATGTTTGAAACCCAAGATAGCGTTTCTTTTTTATGGAGGACTGAAATTCTCGCTTTAATTCCCTATACATTTTCTTCATTGAACAATCGTGTTCTTGGAATCGATTGATATAATGCGGTCTTTTAATTTATTTCCCATTGAATATCCTTACGTCCGATACAGATTAGGTTTAGGTCCGGGAAGTCTGTTATATCCACTGGACGTTTAAGTTCCGTTCTCATTTTCGGAAACCTAAATGCTGCCCTTTCCAGTCCAGCAAGCTTTATTACACAATCTAGTAGCAATTTATTTCCGGAGATACCGAAACTTAAAGCGCAAATTCAAACAGGTAATCCAGATAGACATAATGTTTACGAAAGGGCGGAACAGTTTTTTACCAGCATACAAAAGCAACATAGCCAAGACCTATCATCAAAGGGACTGAAATAGAAGATCGGTTCGTCAAACCAGTTTGAACAGAATGCCCAAAACAGAGCAGAAGCAGATTGGATTCTCTGATCGTTGGTTGGTTTATAGGTCGGATTTCTTTAACAGGTTGCCAGTCAACGCAACACAGATCTGACCGTTAAACCACTGCCTGTCAATAAATTAGATTTTATTTCAGATTATACAGCATTGAAGATGAAAATCAGAACTTAAAAAACGAGAATAGCGTGCTTGGGGTTCGACCTTACAAAAATGGAGGATGTTCCTCGAGTTAAGTAATGCCCGGGCACTTGCACTGTGTGGGATGTCTCCCAACATGGTGGTACATTCCTGGGGTGTATTTCTGAGGTTTAGATATCCATTGAATACCCTCCTTGGGATTAATTGCTCGGAGTAGTTATTTCTCAAGATTGAAGTAGTTACCTTGACCATTCTCTAACGATTGCCTTCACCAATAACCAATTTATCATGTCATATCATCAAATGCAAAGCGTCATAAAAGCATTAGCTATAAGATTTAGTAGAGTATTATATTTATAACCTCGCAGCATGTTCATAGCTTTAAACTTTAAATACATATTTCTTCAAAATTTTCAATTGGTTACGCAGCTTTAGGTAACCTTTGAAATGCCCAATGAATTGTCAAATTAGCATGAAAATGGATGTACATAGAAATAGTATAACTTATGATAATTTTGCGTTGTACGTTTAATATCAACTTTCATTTACGGATTAGTTATTATAAACTTTTCCAAAACTCTTTTCTGGTATCACATTTATAAAAGAGCATATCATTATAAGTAAAGTGTTTCTCTAGTTTGAAGTGAGGTAATGTTCAACAAAGGAAAATGGAAAAGGCTTATTTGTAGCACTCTTGTATTCATGAGATGGAGTTTTAGTCGTGTTGCAACATTAATTAATATTCAACATTGAAGTTTTAAACTTTTGATGTGATTGCTTTGCAATTTGCACTAACAAACCTTTTCTTAGCAACGAATAATGGTAAATATGTTGTGGCACACCATCATGACATGTCCATTTTAACAGAGGGTCCGTCAAGCTTGTGTTATGGTTGTGGTGAAGCAATGTCGAAAAGTGTTTCCCTAGTTTGACATGAGGTAATGTTTAACAAAGGAAAATAAATTGCTACTTTTTAAACATGTTGAAAAGGCTTAGGCTTATGTGTAGTACTTTATATTCTTGATATGGAGCTCTAGTCACATGTTGCAACATTAGTTAATATCCAACATTGAAGTTTTAAACTTTTGATTTGGTTGCTTTGTGCTAACAAACCTTTTCTTGGCAATGGATAATGGTAAACATGTCTTGGCCTATGGGAGGCTTTGAACACCAACTATATGCCATCATGACATGCCCATTTTAACACATGGCCTGTCAAGCCTATGTTATTATTGTGGTGAAGCAATGTCAAAAAGTGTTTCCCTAGTTTGAAGTGAGGTAATGTTTAACAAAGGTCTTAAAATTGGAAACTAGGGCCAAATTCCACCTTAGGACAGCTCATATGACAGAGCTGATTACTGCATTGGATTCCTCTTTTCGAGAGGTCCATTTTTGATATAAAGATCATCTCCTTTTTTTGCTGAAGCAATAGTCGAAAACAAGGGAGAGGATTTGTGGGATGGTGTCCCCCTCATTTATGACTCCCTACCTCGTATCCTCCATCAGAAACTCGGAGCACAAACAGCCACATCGATGCATTTAAGGGACAACCGAGCAAGTCAAGAAGAACTGTTGTTTATCTCTAGTTCTGGGAAGCCGAGCCCCTTGATTTTAGGAGGGTTGTTGGGGGGACTCCATTTGTATAAATAGGGGGGCTTAGAGCCTCAGTATTAACTTGTGACTGTAAATATGTTACAAAAGTTACAACAGGCGATAAGAGGAAGCAAATCCTCTAACAAAGGGAAGAATTACATCAACACTTAATACCTGTACAAAAGGATGCCCTGACAAAACATTTGGCGGACTTAAAGATGGAAATAGAGATTGTGTTCAAGATACTTCGGGTCCGTCGCTTCCTGATCCAATGGCTGAGAACCATAACAGGTGGAGAACCATAACTACCTTTGGCACCAAACCATTAGTCGGACTTAAGAGGGAAATAGACACATTATCCAAAAGATTTCGGGTTCGCTGAATTTCTTCCGGACCCACTAACCTGCTCGACAGCCTATAGCCGTCGATCTGCTCCCTCATGATCAAATGGCCAATGTCCATATCGGGCGGAGCAAAAGCCCGAGGAATACCCGCCTGATGAGGGCGGTATTCACTCTTCACCCAAAGCCACGTGTTGATAGTTGTGTGGAATCGCATACAATTCATAGATACCACTTTTGGTTTTGAGGGTGCCCGATAAGGGTGGTAAACCGGAAGCTGTTTTGACTCCCGCTGACTATCTCCCGGACCCACTAGCTTGCTCATTGGCCTATAACTTGCTCGTTTGCTGATCTTGAAATCCATTTCAGGTTGTGAGGGCACCTGGGGACTTGGAAACCACTTTGACCCACAATGGCGCCAAGCCACTGAAACTCTGTGTCTGCTGCCCTCCATACTTCTGAGCCTTCTATTGGGGTTGATTGTCCTCGTGTTTCTGGTGACCCATTCTCCAGCCAAGCTTCCAATAGCACCAATGCAAAGGCTAGCTATGGTGATCTCCTTCGGGCTAAGTCACCTGACATGGGGATTCGGGACACGTAGGATTCGAGATTCGTGGTGTCGGATTCGGACACGCTGACCCCCCGGAACAAGACACATGAGGACACGTTATATATTATTTTATTAAAAAATATATATATTTAAAAAATATACATATATATTAAAAATTAGATATTATCATATTTCTTACACAAATTTTAATTAATGATACAAATTTATTGATTTCAAACATAGATCTTCATCTATAGCTATTAGCATGCATAGTACATACAAAATTCAAATAAATGTCAGTTGTACTGGTCACATAAATGATAAATCTATTAAAAATTTAAATCATGATTCATAATTCATAACTGAAAGACAACTTACAACTACAAGATAGTAAGATAAACACACTGACAACTGTAGTTTTCTCATTAAGTCATCAAATCAAAATGTGTTACATAGGTAGTGTTGGTGCAATGCCAATGGCAAATAGAAATAGAAAATATAAAACAACTACAGGTATACAAGCCTCAAGGCATCAATCAGCATCAGAATCAGCATCACTGCCCCCATCATCATGGTCCCCACTGCTCTCCTCTACATCCTCCTACTCTGCTGTATCCATAGTCGCCTCTGCATCTGCTGGTATGGAGGTTGACCCCTCTAAGTCATCAAATATAACAGGCTCTAGCATTGGATCATTGAGATCCATGTTGGCCAATGCCAACTCAATAGTGGTGTCCAGACCCATATCATCAGGAACAGTGTTACTTGGGAGGGGGAGCGAAAGTGGGGAGCGGGGGCAAAAACGGGAGTGGGAGCGAAAACGGGAGCGGGAGCGACATATTTAGAAGCTCTTGGTTTGGTGCTCTTGATTAAATACGAGTTCCATACCCTAATACATGACAAAATTCAATGGAAACATTGCAATCCCCCAATCCTAAAATCCTGAAAAACTGATAAGTCTGCTGGATTTTGAATGAAATCTAAAATTCTACTTTCTCCATATGAAATCCAATGAGGCCGGAACCACTCTCAAACATCCTGAGTCATTTCATGGTAATGTTAAAAATTTAAGTAAAAGGATGAAAATGAAGATTAAGGAGAATGTCACTTTTACTTTAAGAATTTAACATTACCATGAATAGCATATCAATACTAGGGCCTAGACTTGATCATGAAGCTGCCAAAATGCTTTACTCCTTGCTCCAACAGCACAAATCACTTGCCAAATGACAATTTTAATGAGCAAACACGCCCTTTTCATTCCCGCGCTGAGCTTAGCGAGTCCTGGAAACCGGACACGTGTCCTAAAATCGCGACACGCTTTTGAAAATTGCGACACGCCCTCGGACACGATGTGTCCTTTGATTTGGACACGAATCCGGACCGAATCGTGTCGGATTCGGATTCGGGATTCGCATGGGGTTTAGGACGAATCCGGTGACTTAGCCTTCGGGACTCACAGGTTTCCCAACTCTGTATGTTTTACTGACATACCCCTATTCTTTATTGATGAAAGGTGACAGTCAGTTGCCCTGTCTGTTCTGGTATTGCTCCATGTCTGTGAGGGCCCGAGATGAACAACCTTCTCGCATTTGGCTTTCTGGTACCTCCTCCCACTTGCAGCACATGTTGTCTCATGTGCATCTTACCCCTGCATTGGCTAGCCAGTCCGCTACTCTATTGGCTTCCCTGCGTACGTGCACAAAACTGAGAGTTCTTAGAATTCTTAGGTGAGATTGAATTCTGTGATAGACCTGTAGAAGTCTCCAGTGGCTTGAGATTTTATCTGGTGCTGTTCTTGTGCCTATCCGCTTGATTGAATTGATAACTAATTCCGAGTCTACCTCAATGATAACATTCTGAATATTGTACTCTATTAGAATCTCCAAGCATTGCTCCATAGCCATGAGTTCAGCCATATTGTTGGTGGCTTTTCCCAGATGACTATGAAAAATGATTTTTATGTTGCCCTTCTCATCTTTTATGACTCCTCCATAACCAACGTTTCCAGGGTTATCTTTTGAGGCTCCATCTATGTTGAATTTTAAAAAACCCTGTGAAGGGGGTTGCCAGAAAGCCTTTCCCACTGTAGTATGTTTTGTGGCACGATTTAGACTCTGAGGGATATGTGACTGAAGTTCCAACATTTCCAGAATGCGTGCCTCTCTGTGGCCCATGTTCTTTCCTGTAGAAAAACCCCCAAGGGCATTGACCGTTTCCTTGAGCTGTTTTAGGATCAATGCTATGATGCTTCTAACTGGGCTAATTTTGTCTTTGAAGATCCTGTTGTTGCGCTCTTTCCAAACATTCCAGATCAAGAACCCTGGAATCAGAGCCCAGGCTGTGTTTATTGTCTCATTGTCCGAGAAATCTCTTCTCCAATTTTTCAATGTAACAGTGATATTATCTTCATTCCTTTCAATCTGCTTGAAAACATCAGCTACCCAGTTCCATAGGGTTGCAGTGAAGGAGCAGAGGTTGAGAAGATGATTTGTGGTTTCTTCCTGCTGACCGCATAGGTGACATCTTGAAGGGCCAGCAAAACCTCTCTTTCTGAGATTCTCCCAAGTTAGAATCTTTTCTTGTTGAACCAACCACCTGAACAATTTGATCTTCGTCCAATGTGGGTCATTCCAAATGTCTTTCCATGTCTTGTCAGTGTTTGGAAAGTTAAGTCCTCTGGCTATTCTTTTAGCTTCTTTGAGGTTGAAAACACCCTCATTATTTCTGCCCCATCTTAATAGGTCATCTGCAGTTGAGGTCAAAATTTGTCTCTTTTCCAGAATAGCTTCCAGAGCTTTAGCTTGAGTTTTCAGTGGGGTCGGCTCATTGTAGTCTGGTAGCTTCCAAATTCTCCATTTGCTATTGTCCCTTGACTGATCCCAATAGTCCCTTACTTTCTTTAATCCTTTGTTTAGGGTATCAGTTTTGATGCTTACTAATTCTTCTCTGCTAAGGTTACCTTCCTGCTGCCAGTTGTCCTCCCAGAACCAGGCAAGTGTTTTTGTACTAAAGCTCTGTTTTCCTAGGCCTTGTTCCAAATATGGGAACCTTTTATGTGTCCTGTCATCCTTATGAGGTCCGTCTCTTGCTAGTTCATTGCATATTTTTGTTTCCAGAGTTTCGCCCAGGGTTTTTGTATTTCCTTTAGCCATCTCCACCACAATTTTGCTCCTAGAACTTTGTTTAGAATATCTGGGTCATGTAGACCCAAACCGCCATGGGATTTGGGTTTGCAGATCTTGTCCCAAGCTACCAGAGCCCATTTCTTTTTCTCTTCCCCTTTTCCCCATAGAAAGTCTCTTTGAATATTTCTGATTTGCTGAAGGACTCTCATTGGAGCCGGAAGGGATGATAGCATGTAGATTGGGATAGTTTGGAGTATCGCCTTAGTGAGGACCAGCCTCCTAGCTAGATTCAAGGATTTGCTTGTCCACTTGCTGATCTTGTCTTTCAGTTTATTTGTTACAGACTCCCAGATGTCCTTGTTCAGCGGTTTGTCGGTTAGGGGTACTCCCAGATACTTTGAGGGCAGTGAATCCCTTTGAAAGCCTAGAATTCTGGAGAGATTTCTTTGAATAGAAATATCAGTATTGAAAAAGAAGATTTTTGATTTTGTGAGGCTTACCTCAGTACTAGCTGCCATTGCAAACTCATACAGAATTTGCTTGAATGCTTTGGCTTCCTTGACTGTAGGTATGCCCTGCAGCATAGTATCGTCCACAAATTGTTGATGTGTCAAAGTGTCTCCGTTCGGTGTGAGTCTCAGTCCCTGTAATCTTCCTTCCTCCTTGGCAACAATAATCGCTCTGCCCAACCCTTCCATCATGAGGATGAAGAGGAATGGGGAGAGAGGATCTCCTTGTCTAAGACCTCTCGTAGGCTTGAAAGTTCTGGAAGGAGAGCCATTGAGAAGAATAGAACAACTGGCAGTGGTAACTAGAGCCATGACCCACCTTATCCAATTGTGGTCAAAGCCATATGCTTTGAGAACATCCCTTATGTAAGCCCAACTTAGTTTATCATAAGCTTTCGCTATGTCCAGCTGCATTATCATTCCCGCTTGCTTATTGGTCTTGAGGGAGTGTACCACTTCATGAGCTTGAATGATGTCATTGAGAATTTGCCTCCTTTCCACATAACCCGTTTGCTCCTTTGACACCAGAGTTGGGAGGAGGGGTTTGAGTCTGCTGGCAATGACTTTGGAAATGATTTTGTACACCACATTGCATAGTGCTATGGGTCTGAATCTGTCAGGAGAGGTGGCTTTTTCTTGTTTGGGGATTAAAGCAATAAAGGATTCATTAAGCGCCCTCAAAACTGATTTAGAGTTCCTCGAGTCCTCCACTACCTCCAGAATGTCTTGTTTGACAATTTTCCAGCATGTTTTGAAGAAGTCCACATTGAAACCATCTGGACCTGGAGCTTTCTCATTATGCATTTCTTTGATAACTTCATTGACCTCTTCCTCCGTCACTGGCTTGTTGAGATTATGATTGTCTTCCCTGGTTACCAGCTTAGGAATGTGCTGGGTAAATCTTTTCGTGAATTGGGATCTGTCTGTTGTGGTTTCCTCGGCAATGCTTTGAAAATGCTGGACCAGTATATCTTCCATTTCCTCATGAGTATTTTTCTCTGTTCCTTGAGGATCTATGAGTTTCGTTATCCTATTGTTAGTCCTATGTGCTATGGTAGATTTGTGAAAGAAATTGGTATTTCTCTCCCCTTCCTTAATCCATTGTACTCTGGATTTCTGTCTCTAGAAGATTTCCTCTTGGAGACATCTGTTGTCCCATTCTTGTTGAAGTGAGTTTGCTAGCTCTTTTCTTTCCTCTGTGAAGCCTTCTGTGATGAGAATTTGGTTGATTTCCTGTAATTGCTTTCCCACTTCTTCTTTAGCTTTGAAGATGTTGCCAAACTCATTTTTATTCCATTCTTTGAGTTTTCTCTTGATGTGTTTAAGTTTAAGATAAAGAAGGAACATTTTCGTGCCTTGGGATTGTAACTCTTCTTTCCACCACTTCTCAATGTTTGTGAGGAAATTAGAGTGAGATAGCCAGACATTCTCAAACCTGAAGGGTCTCTTTCTCGGGGTACTAGTTAAGGAAGCTTCCAGTTGGATGGGCCAGTGGTTTGAGCCTCCAAAAGGGAGGATGAAGGCTGTCAGGCTTCGTCCAGTGAGCAGAAGTTCTTCTGAGATTATGAACCTGTCTAATCTTGAGGCTACTTGGGTATTGCCTCCTCTTTTGTTATTCCATGTGAAAATGCCATTTCCTGTGTCCATATCCACCAGTCTCATATTGGTGAGGAAGTTTTGGAAGGCAACTGAGTCCCTTCCAAGTATTCTGGTTCCCCCTTTTTTTTCTGTGAGAGATTTAATCATATTGAAGTCTCCCCCCAGAATCCAGGGTATTGTTGGGTGTCTTTTTTTCATTTCCTCCAGAGAGGTGAGGAGCCTGAATTTATCTTCCAGTAGTTGAGGGCCATAGACATTGGTGATCATGTAACACTCCTTATCCCCCACAGGTTGAATAATCATAGAAAGGTGGTCCCTGGATGCCTCCGCATCAAGGATACAAAATTTTTGAGGATTCCATAAAGTGAGAATTCCTCCTGCTGAATTAGTTGCTTTGACTTCAAGATGCTCATACTTACTTAACCATTTGCTATGCTTTTCTCTAATCTTCTCTACTGAGCATTTGGTTTCCTGTATGAACACTATGTCGAGGTTTTCTTCTTTGATTCTGTTACTTAGATTTCTTTGTTTTCTTCTACTCCCGAGTCCTCTAATGTTCCAGGTTGTGAGCTTCATTGAGGGGGGTTAGTAAAGGAGTAACTGGAGAGATCTTTCATCTTGCCTGAGTCAATCATGAGTTTTCCACATTCCAATAGCAGTTCTTTCTGCCTCTTCCTTCCTCTTTTCTTACCTGGGTTTTTGGCGGACTTTCCTAATATTAATCCCATTGTTGTAACCCCTCTGTTTTCTTGGTTGTCATGGCCTCTTTTGACTCCTGTAGCTTTTTGATGTGACCTGTTGAGGAATAGCTGTTACACCCTTTCAACTTCCTCTTGTGGTAGAGAGTTAATACCTTTGTTGCTTCCTTGTTCTAGAAATTTTTCTAGTTCAAGGTTCTCCCTTTCAAGGATCTCCTGTAAGTCTTGGTCCTCCGTACCACTTTCACTTAGGGTCATGTCATGGTCCCTTTCTAGTTCCATGGTAATCAGAGGGTCCATATTGTGTTCATTCTGTTCCTGTGTGAACTCCATGCTAGCCTCTGTTCCTTTCCCTCTTTGCTGGTTCTCTGGTATCTTTTGTATTCCTTCCTCTTCTACTTCTTCTTCTAAAATTTCAAAACTGTTGTGACTTGGTGCTTTACTTTCACTAGGTTTCTTTTGGGTCCTTTTTCCCCCTCCTTTCCCTTTTCCTCCCACTTTAGTAAAACCTACAGGGTCTTTTCCTTTGTTGGGTTTCTGGTGTTCCTCCCTTTTATTAAGTGGGCAGTCTCTGAATAAGTGTCCATGTTCATGACATTTGCAGCATCGGAAAGGTATGTGTTCATAGTCAACTGCTTGAACCCATTCCTCGTCATAAACTTCTATGATGACCTCATCTGGAAGTGCTCCTGATAAGTCCATCTCTACACATATGCGAGCAAAGGAGGTATATTTTCCTCGCAGAGTCGCCTCTGAAATCTTTATGAAATGACCTAATTTGTTACCTATAGCTTTTAAAGATTCTGGCATCCAATAATCTAAAGGTAAGGAGTATAGTCTAATCCATACTGGGACCGAAGTGAACGTTTCTCGCTTCGGAACAAAGTTCAACGTCCAAGGTCTCATGTAGAGACTCGCAGCCGCGTAGAAGTATGGTCCTCCTTCAAAGATTCTGTCCTTGTCCTCCAGGTTCATGAATACCACAGTAAAAAAACCCTTGGATCCAAGATGTATGTTTAACTCTCCTTTTGGTTTCCAGGTGTTTTTTATCCAAGTGTACAGAGCTTTCTCCGTCGGCCAGATGCCCATAAACTTGCATATGATCGCATAGTTTGTCATATGATCTCTGTGCTCTTGCAGAGCTGGATCATTTAGTATCACTCGCGGTTTAATGTTAGACTTTGGTTTGCAGGGCCCCATCTTAGCTCTAGTCTCAGTTCCTTGACCGTTGTCTTCTGCTTTCTCCTCCTGTCGCACCTCCTCGTGGGTCCCTTCCTTTTCCTGGGGTTTGCTGCCTTCCGCCTTCTGGGTGTCAGAAATTTTTGTCTTGTTCTCCGAAGAGTTTGGCGGCTTGTTTCGAATCACTATTCTGCCTCTATTAGAAACCACATTACTGTAGGAGGGAGTGGAGCTCCCTCCTCCTTGCCCCTCCATGGTTACCTGCTTGCTCCTGTTGCCCCCTCCTCCTTGCCCCTCCATGGTTACCTGCATGCTCCTGTTGCCTTCCGCGTCGAACCCTAGTTTTTCCGAGCTCCCTTCAATTCATCTCCCCAAATGGTACATGATATAAAGATCATCTCATTTTGACAAGTATAAATGAAATTTTGAATTTATTCTTTCTCATGCACAAATTGTCAAGGTCGGCCTCAATCAAAAGTAGGCTCATCATAAGCCCATTAGATGTGCCTCCTCACCCTCAATGAAGTGTATAAATAGGAGTGACCTCTCTCTCATTTGGACATCACTCATCTCATCTCATATCTCTCTCTCTCCTCTCTTGATTGGTTCGTACAACTTGGAGGCTTTCCTACTTCGTACATGTGAAAGGAGGACAAATTTAAGGAAATAGGACATCGTTGACCACCATTGACTTGGGTTATTTTAACTTGTGTTGACTTTGTTCTTGTGTGCATAATTTCGTTTTCTAATGGCTGCATTGATTAACACAATTTTCAAGGTGATTGGGATAGTTTGATTGGTTTGACTTTAGCATTGACTTCAACCTTTGACCGCAAAAATTATAGTAATGTTTGACTCAGTTGACCGAATTGTTTTTAGGTTGACTTTGACCCTCTTGGAAGGCCGAATTCTTTTGTTTTTGACCAAGCTCCTTGAAGGACATTTTGGAGCTGCTTTGACCACTGTTGGCTTTCTGGTTAGGGCTATAGTTGACTGCTATTTTGCTAGGATTGTTTTGGGCATGTAATTATGATATTTGTACTCTCTCTCTGTCTGCTGAACTATTGAAGAATAATAAGAAGATTTGATCAAAGGGTTTCCCCACATTGGGGTTTGTCCTCGGCATCCGCCATATCTTGCGTCCTCTTGTCTTGTCTTCTGCACATGTTTTTATGTTCCATTTGCATTTACTATCAATGCATTTAAGTTAATGTGATTGCTATTGAATATAATTGAAATTGTCATTGGGTTGATAAGGCATAGAGTTGCGGGGGAGCTCTCCCCCCCCCTTCGAACCCGCTCCCAATCCGCGCTCTGGGCGAGAGCGGCTCGGGAGCACGCTCCCAATAAAAAATTTGCGCTCCCTGCCAAAATCGGGAGCGATATTGGGAGCGTCGCTCCCGGAGTGAAAATTACAACTCGGGAATGATCGCTCTCGAGCGTTCAATTTTCGCTTCGGGAGCGATTTGACTGATGCCGGGAGTGTTCCGCGTGGAAAAAAAATCGCGAATGCGAAAAAAAATTAATTTAAAAAAATTATGTTTTAAAATCACTTGGGGGTTAAAAAAATTTCATTATCACTTGAATGAGTTGAGTAGAAGCTGGAGAGCAAGAGCAAAGGGGTGAGAAGAAGCGAGGAGCAAGCGTCGAGGAGCAAGGAGCAAGCCTGCAAAGAGGTTAGTAACTTAGTAATTTAGTATTCTAAATCTTAGTTAGGTGGTAATTTAGTTTAGTTTAGTTAGTTTAATTTAGTTTAGTTTAGTTTATCAACTTTATTTAGTAAAAAAAATCATGAATCTAAATTAAATTAATAAATTAAATTAATTAATATGAATAAATTAAATTAATTTTCTCATTCATATTCCCATTCCCATTAAATTTTGCAGATTCAAAAGCCTACAAATATCAAATATCATGGACCTGGCTATATTTCTTGGCATTTTCCTCTTCTTGGTCCTTTTTATGGTTATTATGGTGCTGGAGAGTAGGAAACGGAGGGGCCAAAACGAAGAGGGGGATGAAGAAGCTGGAGAAAGTGGATTTGATGAAAACCTCGGTGAGGAGGAGCTGGAGGAGGGTGAACATGACTCTCAAAAAACTAAACAAGACCAAACACCATTGTGGAAATATGTTAAGAGGCCTGAAGCAGGGAGAGGGGGTGGAACCACTAAATTTCATTGCCCCCATTGCAACAATAATTACACAAGTTCATACACCCGTGCCAGAAAACACCTTTGCGGGAAAAGGCCATGGGATGGAGATAAACAAATAGGAATCAAAACTTGTCCAGTGGTGTCAACAACAGATAGAGCCAAATACATAAAAGAAGAGGAGGAAGCGCAATACAAATCTAAAAAATCAAGGGGTTTCTTTGAACCAAGCTCACAATCACAAGCATAAAGAACTCTTTCAGCATCCTCCCAAGGCAGTGGATATGGAGGCATAGGGTCATCAGCTTTAAGGCGTAGAACCATATCAGATTTCCTTGTTGAGGGGTGTGGGAATGATGTGGATTCAAAGGTTTACAGGTTTCTCTATGCATGTGGGATACCATTCAATGTTCTTCGCTCACCTTATTGGCACGAAATGGTTTCTGCCATAAATGATGCCCCTAAAGGATACAAGAGCCTTGGGTATGACAAGGCAAGAACCGTTGGACTTGATCATGAAAAAGCAAAAATATCACATTCCTTGAATAGAATGACAAGTTCTTGGACTGACCATGGGGTGTCCATTGTATCTGATGGATGGACAAATGTAAAAGGCAAGCCATTGATAAATGTTCTTGCTGTGTCTGTTAGTGGTGCCATCTTTCTAACTGCACATGATTACTCAGACAAGTTCAGGACCGCCATCAACATTGCAGAAGCATTACTTGAAACAATTGATTGTATTGGGCCATCCAATGTCATCACTGATAATGCTCCTAATTGTAAGGCAGCGGGAGCAATTATTGAGGATAAATACCCCAACATATTTTGGTCTGGATGTTTGGTTCACACATTGAACCTTCTGATGCATGATGTTTTCAAGAACAAAAATGCACAATACAAATGGATTGGTGATTTATACAAGAAAGGCAAACAAATGATAAAATTTATTACAAATCATAGCAATACCCATGGCCTTTTCCGCAGTCACTCGAGATTGGAGTTGTTGAAGATTGCGAAGACTAGATTTGGTAGCTATTACCTCACCTTCAGGCGCCTTTTGAAGGTAAGAGAGTCATTGGCTAGCATGGTATCAAGTCCACATTGGCAGGTATTAAAGGAAAGGGCTACAAATGCAGCTGACAGGCAAGGTTTTGAACTGGTGGAGGAGGCCACGCTTGATGGTCAGTTTTGGACAAGTGTGAGGCAAGTATTGGATTTCACCAAGCCCATTTATCACATGATTCGGTTTGCAGATACAGATAAACCAGTGATTGGCGAGGTGTATGAGCAGATGGATACCATGTTGGGGCAATTAAAAGATATTGTTCATAACAGAGATCCCGACTTGTACAAACTGATTCATGATTGTGTGTGTGAACGATGGAATAGACTTAATCTTCCACTACATTGCTTGGCGTATATCCTTATGCCAAAATACTACTCTACATCTTGGTTGGGCCAACCTGCACCAGGGGGTGGGATTAGGACCAAACCCCATTTAGATGCGGAGGTAACTAGTGGATATTTGCAAGCATTAGAAAAGTTGATACCTGAGAGGGAGGAATGTGCAGCTGTGCGCCTTGAAATAGGCAAATACTTCAGTGGCACTGGTTTGTTTGGTAACTTCCATGCAATGGAAGACAAAGACAGATTTGATTCTCTCACATGGTGGGAAACATATGGCGGCCAGGGACTTTTGCCAAAATTGGCAAAAAAAGTTCTATCACAGGTTGTAAATACTTCTTCTGCAGAGAGGTGTTGGAGCACCCATAGCTTCATACATAATGTGAAAAGAAACAGACTCAATGAAAATCGAGCAGAAAGCTTGGTTTTATGTGCACTACAACTTGAGTTTGTTGAGTCATTACTGTGATCGGGCTTATGAGGATCCCACATATAAAATTTGGGACAATCACCCAAAGGATGACAATTTGGAGGATGGCACTATACATCTTGAAGAACTGGAAGAGGAACTTATAAGGGATGAAGATGAAGCAGCTGCAGCAGCCATGCCACCTCCACCATCCAGTAGCAATGCTCGAGTTCCGATTCTTGTTCCTTTGCTATCGCCACCTCCATCTACACCCTCACGTGGAGGGCATGTGCCTTCTAGTTCTGGTCATCAGTCTGTGCGGGAGACTCCTAGAAGACCACCATGACCTGCTTATACTCCTGGAGACTCTCGTGGCAAGGGCCACATGTAGATTTACAGTTTACTTGTCTTTTCTAGTTTCTATTAGTTTTCATAATTGTTGAGTCTTGAGTCCTTGACTCTTGACTCTTTCATATCATAATGATATTTTTTGTAAATAATGTATCACTGTGATAATGAAAATTTGAAGTTTGAAGTTGGCAATTATAACTCATTGGTAATGATTGTGAATTATGAATATGATGCTTCGTGAAAGACTAAAGTTGTTTCATTTCATTTCATTATTCATGTTTCATTTTATAACATTTCATTTCATGTTAACAGTTAGAAGTGAGGACTTAGAAATATTTAAGATATTATTTCTTGTAATGGTTAAACTTAGCTTACAAGTACAACTTTGGTGATCAATGATGATAAATGTTATATATTGAATTTTCAATTTTGAAAGCTTGAAGTTGAAACTTTAAGATTGAATTTGATGAATCATGATTCACGAGACTCAATATGTTGCAGTTGTAATATGTATTTTACTAACTTGTGGACATGGTTGATGAAGATTATAACTTCTAGATGATTGATGTGATATGGTTCAATGATCAATCTATGTTTTTTTATGTATTTTATATCTAATTCATCATTCTACATGTTTTTGTTGACATGTGTGTATCAAAAATTAAAAAATATAAAAAATATATATATTTTAAAAAAATCGCTCCGAGATTCGCTCCCAAACCGGGAGCTTCTTAAAATGTCGCTCCTGCTCCCGTTTTCGCTCCCGCTCCCCGCTTTCATTCCCGCTCCTAAGTAACATTGATAAGGCACATTGAAGTAAATTGTGCTAAAGCATAGAACATACCATTGCTATTTAAAATTAATATGGAATTAGATTTCAGGCGAAGACAAAGCCCAAGCAAGAGTGAAGCAAAGCAATCACTAAGAGAAGCTGTTGGACAAGGACTTGGAACTAGTCCCAATGACGACTACATCTTCAAATCTGAGGACAAGATTAAGGAGAAATCCGAGGACAAGCTTAAGGACAAATCCGACTATCATGCGTGGAAGATGACTCTAGATTTAACATTGGAAGAAAATGATGATATGGACTATGTCAAAGGAAGAGTAGTGGAGCCTCCTTCAAATGTATCTGCAGCTGCACAAACAAAGTAGAAGAAAGGTGAGGTTGAAGTTAAGAAAATGATTGTTGATTCTATTCACAAGCCTTTGGTTGACTATATTTATGATTCGGAAACATCTAAGGAGATGTATGACAAAATGGTTGGGATGTTCAAACTAAATAATGCAAATCAAGTTCTCTTTCTCAAGAACAATTTGAAAGACATCAAGATGGATAGAGGAGAATCCATTCAATCCTACTTCATGAAGATTATCGAGATCAAGAATGATCTCCTATCTATTGGAGAAGTCATTGGTGACAGGGAGCTCACACTTATTACACTTGGAGGCCTTACAAGAGAATTGGATGTGTTCAACACTACCATCCTCAACAATGACAGGATTTCAGGATTTGATGAATTATTTGCTAGATGCACTTAAGAAGAAATACAGATGATGGAAAGAGATAAGCCCTCAAATGGAAACACTCCTACTACCTTCTTCGCTCATTCTAAGAGGTGGAATAATACTGATCCAAGGAATCAAGGACAAGGGTTCAAGTCAGGATTCAAAGAAGGAAGAAAAGGGAGATGCTTCAATTGTAACAGGTTTGGCCACTTTGCTAGACATTGTCCTCACAAGAAGGATACTCCAAGAGATGATGACAACCATAACAACAACTTCAAGATCAATGGCAATCCAAGGAACAACAGGTTCAACAACAAAGGAAAAAGGAATGCTTCTGTTGCTCGAAATGGAAATGGTCGTCCTCCCAAGAAGTCGAGAAACTCTGGGTATGAAGAAGTTAATGTTGTAAAGCAAAAAGAATTTTATCTTATTTCTGCCCTCACCACCGCCTCTCCCCTGGATACATTGGATCATGGGTTGATTGATAGTGGTGCCTCAAGGCACTACAGTGGGTACAAGGAGGCCCTCTCAAACTTGGTTGAAAAGAAGACAAATATGGAGATTATACATGGGGAAAATGGCTCTTATCCTGTGAAAGGAATTGGGATTGTAACTCTTCACTTAAATCAAGGTCAAACCCTCCACTTACAAGAAGTACTATATGTACTTGATCTCTTCAATCCGAATTATGGCACCAAAGATTTACTCACCTTCATTTCAAAGCCTTACGTGATGTAAGGAAAACGCTCTCAGGTATGCTCGAATTTAATTTAAATCATGAATTTGTTTGTGAGGGATGTGAAGCTAGAAAACATACAAGGGGACCATTCCCCTCAAGTGAAACTAAAACCGCCGATATTCTTGAATTGGTTCATTCTGATCTATCAGGTATGTTGCCCGTGACATCTTTGGGTGGATATTTGTACTATGCTATTTTTGTGGATGACTTCTTTCACAAAACATGGATCTATTTCTTAAAGTAGAAGGATGAAGTATTCAAATGGTTTCACTCTTTCAAAGCCTTGGTCGAGAATCAAACAAGGAAGAAGATCAAAATATTGAGGACCGATAATGGGACCGAATGAGTCAAATGAATTTGAAGACTATTGTAGAGAAACTGGCATTAAGAGGGAGACCACTACTGCATATACTCTTGAACAAAATGGTGTTGCCGAAAGGAAGAATCATAGTATCAAAGAAGCCACCCGTGCTATGCTACATGATCAAAGTCTTCTGAATTTCTTATGCGGAGAAGCTGCCAACATTGCTGTGTATGTCCAAAACAGATGCCCACATCAAGCTTTGGACTTCAAGATACTTGAAGAAGTTTTCACCGGTAAAAACTTGATGTTTCTCATTTTAGAATTTTTGGTTGTCCCATATATTTTTATATGCTGTAAGAGAAAATAAACAAACTAGATGCATCTGGGAAGAAAGGAACGCTTGTGGGCTACAGTGAAACTTCAAAGGCATATAGAATTTATGTGCCTAGTCCAATGTTACCAGACTCGGAATCGACAATAAATCGGCGAGGCAAAAGAGCGAAGAGTTTTAATCGGATCGGGAAAAAATCGGCAAATTCATTAAATAAAAATATACACATATATTGAATTAAAAAAACCATTTTTCATTAATATTGGGTAAAGGTATCTCCAAACAATGCATAATATCAATAGATGTCCAAAATATCATGAATAAATAAGTATCTCATATATGTTATGAGTCCACACATGATCTAAAGCACTGAGTCTTGAGTCCTTAGAAGCATATGCTTCTAAAAGTTTACAAAAAAGTTAAAAACTGCATACTAATCAGAAAAAAATCAGCAACTAAGAGTCTAAGACTCTTAAGAGTGAGAACTAGAAGCGATTCCTCCCACTCCTTCGCTTGCTTGACTCTCAAAGTTCTCCAAGTCATGAAGGCTGAAAAGAGGAGGCTCATCTAATTGAACCCATTCTGCCGCATTTGTAGCTTGCAAATCTAACTCTTCAAGGTCGATTGGTGAATGATCAATACCTGTCATTATCATGAGACATTGAAATGTGAATTAAAATTTCACTTTGAAGTTTGAACTTTAAACTTTTAAAGTACGAACTACTACTAGATTATGAAACCTTCAAATTCAAGCTCTCGAATCTCACCTTGTATTTGTTTGTTGCGAAGTCGTAGATTGTAATGGACAAATACAAGGTCATTCAAGCGCTTTTGTGTCAATCGGTTGCGCTTCTTAGAATGTATTTTCTCAAACATGCTCCAGTTGCGTTCACAACCTGAAGCACTGCATGCTTGGTTTAAGATTCGAATGGCAAATCTCTTCAAATCTGGCGTATCACTACCAAAGTTTTGCCACCAAAGACCTAGCAAGTGGTAAGGGTTTGTGAGTAGAAGACTAGAAGTACCAAATTAGTAAATAGTAAAAACTTAAAAAGAAAAGAAAATTTAATAAAACATTTAACATACAAAATAAAGTTTAAACAAATTTAATGAATTGATGAAGCCTTCAAGCTGGGTACCTGGCAACATCTTTGACCTTTGTCTTATAGCACTGGTATAGGCAAACAATTTAGATGGTGCCCTATAATCTTGTAGTTGGGAAAAGACACGACTTTGTTGTTCTGGATCAGGGAAGCACCTTTCCAAGCATGTCATAAGTCCTCTGCCAACCTCCCCATCCTCATTAAATTTGCTCTTATCATAAAAATATTGTGGGTTTAAGAAGTACCCAGCAGCATGTAAGGGGGAATGCAATTGCCTATCCCAACGTGCATCTATAATGTCCCAAAGAGGCATATACTTTGTCTCATCATCCCCATATCTTCTTTTGATGGCCTCCTTTGCGAGATCCATCGCCTCATAAATGTAACCCATAGCGGGTTTGTCACCATCAACCATCCTGAAAGTTAAAGCATTCAAATTTAAAGAAATATGAAACATTGTAAATAAAAAGAAGCTTGAAATGAAATTTAAAAAATGAAAAAGTTAAAAGACTAAAACTTAAAAGTACCTGAGAACTCTAACAAGGGACTCCGTCACAACAATAATCTCTTCAGCATCTTTCCAGAAGCCATCATTGAACACAAGTGCAGCAATTTCGATGCCTTCAGGGGTCTTGGAATGTTTAGATCCCATCCACTCAGGTCCCAAGAACATCCTCTTCAGATTTATCTTTTGCTCAACCACAGATTGCAAAGATATGAAATTTGTTGCAAATCTAGTCACTGCAGGTCGAACAATTTCTTTACCTTCAGTGTATATTCTCATAGTGTTTAGGACAATAGTGTGGTTGTATAGGTATTTGGTTATGGATTTTGCCTTCTCCACAACCTCATGTATCCAATGAAGCTTACCAATGTCCTCAAGCATTAAATCTATGCAATGGGCAGCACAAGAGGTCCAAAAAATAGTGGGGTGCCTCATCTCAAAAAGTCTACCAGCAGCCATATAATTCGCTGCATTATCGGTGACAATTTGTACGACATGTTCTTCGCCCACTTCTTGAACGACTTCCTCCATCATTTCACAGATAAGTTGGGCAGTCTTAACCTTATCTGAAGCATCCACTGACTTGAGAAACATTGTGCCTGCGGGACAAGATACAAGGAAATTTATTAAAGTTCTATTCCTCTGATCTGTCCATCCATCACTCATGATGGTGCACCCTGTTTCTACCCATGATGAACGAAACTCAGCTAGCACAAGCATGACATCTTCAACACTCTCTAACAACATATCTGTCCTAAGGCTCTCTGATGTAGGGGCTTTGAACCCTGGACCTGCAACAGCAATTGCATCAATCATAGCTTGCCAATAAGGACTTCTGGCACAGTGGAAAGGTATGTCAGAATAGTACCAAAAGTTAGCAATGGCCTTCCTTGCCTGACTATGGATATTTTTTTTCCAACCAGTGCCATCCAAGGTAGGTTGGGAACGGGGTTTTGTGCGGGGAGCAAAAAAGGTGTTTATGTTTCCACCTCCAGTGTTGAAGGACTCGCATGGCTTTGAGTTTGACTTGGCCTTGGAGGCATGTGTGGAAAACTTGGGAATGGCATTGAGGATTCAACAGATTGAGGTGACATGGGGCTAGTGGCAGAAAAAGTATCAAGTTCAACTCCAACAGTTCCTATTTCAGCATTTTGCTTTGCTTTCTTGGCATTATGCTGCTCTAACATCTCAAGGGCCAAGGCTGCTTGGTGTTTGACATTGTCGTCAACCTTGTCGCAAATACCTATATCATGGCCAGTTATTTGTGCAAGGTGGAACTTGAATCTATAAATGCCTCCACTACATTTTGTTTTGCAAAATTTACAAAGGAGCCTGGGGTCTCCGGGAATCCTGTCACAATAAGCCCAAGCAAAGTCCTTCTCTCTCGGCATTGTTGTTGCTTTGAACTTGTGTTTAATTTGTGGCTTATGTTAAGATTTGGAGTCTGGCTTCTATTTTATTTGTGGCTCCTGTGAAAGACAACAAAAAATCAAATTTAAAAATTATCCAAAAATTTACAATATGCTAGAAATTTAAATTTTAAAAAATTAAATGAAGACAGAACCCCTCTTTTTCCTTTCTGCTGGACCAATGCCATCAATTTGGTCTGCCCCCAAAAGAAAACACAGGGATTTATGCTGCCAGTTCCTGCCATCAGGTAACGTCCAAAGAAAGTCATGAAAGAAGCCTTGTAGGCTTGTACAGTATTCAGGTTTTGCTGGTAGAAATATGGTCTCTGTTGAATCAGTAGTGTATGGATCTGGTGTTAGGGAGGCCCATTAACATGTTGTCTTGCAGGAACTAGGAAGACCATTGAAACAAGCAGCGAAAAGTTGCTTAAGCCTTATACACAAGGCACATTCATGAAGAGGATATGAACTGTTTTGATTAGCTAAAGAAGGCACACTAATCACTGCAACATAGCAGCACACTTTCCTCTTTTACAACAGTTTGAAGTTGCATGCATCAAGAGAGGGTAACTTTTATATCTTGAGACTGCATGAGGATGCATTCTAGGACAACACATAGTAGGTGCATGCCATCATAAGACTTCGATATATATCATGCAAGAATGGGGACACACTTAGCTGGAGGTGAGTCCTGACTCCTAATGCATGTGTAGAGGTAAGTTCTAAAAGGTTGATTACTTGTTTTGAGTCTTGACATCTAACGCACACTTCAACCCATAGCCAAACTCATGCACACACCTTAGCAACAGTTACTTGTCTGTTTGGTAAGTCAAAAGGATGCAGGGTAATGAAGGTTGCAGCCTGCAGGTGGGTTGGCATGAAGATGGTGAGACTCAGAAAGAATCACCGTTGCTTCCTGCACCAATGCTGTCAAGACATCAACAGCAACAAAGTCTGTCAAGATTGTGGAAATAAGCAAATCTATAAGAAGCACTTTGAGTGCTGTTACAAATAAACAGATATATCTGCAAATTTATATATAAAATGAGTGAACAACAAGAGATGATCTACAATCCTCTGTGATGGTATATTTATATACATTGGCTAGTCACGAGTGTGAAGGGGTAAACCGTAAGACCCTTGGTCTTTAATTATAAATTATTATTATTAAACATATTTATGTATGTCACATAATACATTGCCTCTGCCTTTAAAATTTACGTCGAATATCAATATGATTTGAGAACTCAGAAAACCCGAGCTACCTCTTTGTTACGTCAAGCCTGGCCGCTGAAGGCTCACGCGTGACGCAGGCTCTGCGGCTTCGAAGTTCGAATGCTGCTCTGTGGTGCCCGTGCTGCGGTCGAATGCTGCTCTGTGGTGCCCGTGCTGCGGTCGAATGCTGTTCTGTCGACTGAACAGTGAAGACTGCGGACTGTGCTCACTGCTATCCAACCAATGTATCACCGTTACACTCTGCCAACGCGCTATCAACCAATGTATCACCGTTAAACAATCGACGCATTTTATAAACGCAACCGAAACCCAAAACCCTATTTTAAATTGGCGGGACTCGCTAAAAAATCGCAGAGTCGGGTAAATCGGAGGAATCGCGAGTCAAACTCGCGTTGACCACGAGTGAAACTCGGTCAACGCGAGTTGACACGCCGAGTTTCAAATCGGGACTTTCTACCGCCGAGCCGATTCAAAGTCGCGATTAATCGTCGGAATCGGCGATTCCTGTTTCATTGGCCTAGTCAAAGGGAAGTGGAATTTAGTCATGATGTCACTTTCGATGAAGATTCTGCTCTTAGAAAGATCTGAGATCTTCCTGTCCCTAGGAAGGACAGTGATGATGCTAATGCAGAAAAGCAGGATGAACCTTCATCTAATGAACTGATGTCTGATGTGGTCTGATGGATCCCATTGATCCACCTCCCAATGAGCCCTCTACTTCAAGAAAAAATACCTTTGTGGCTCAAAGGTACTCTTGAAGATTTTGAGAAACATATTGCACCGAGGGGGACATTTCGTGAAAGCAAGAAGCCGAATAGGTACCGAGGGTACTTAGCTACCATGCGTACCATTGTACAATATGAGCCTTGCACATTTGAAGAGGCCGTGAAGCAACAAGTTTGGAAGGATGCGATGACTGAGGAGTATGAGTCGATCATGAAGAATGATGTCTGGGATGTGGTTCCTAGGCCCAAGGACAAGTCTGTGGTCACTTCAAAATAGCTCTACAAGATCAAACATGGTGTTGATGGGAGTGCTGAAAAGTTCAATGCCAGATTTGTTGCTCAAGGCTTCTCTCAAAAGGAAGGAGTAGACTATGATGAGATATTTGCACCAGTTGCCCAATATACCACCATCCGTTCGATCATAGCCCTTGTTTCTTTGGAAGGATGCAACCTACACTAGTTGGATGTCAAAACTGCCTTTTTGCATGGTTCACTTAAGGAGGAAGTCTATGTGGAACAACTCGAGGGGTTCGACGTTCAAGATTGTGAGACATGTATGGAGGTTGAAGAAAGCCCTCTATGGGTTGAAGCAAGCCCTTAGGGCTTGTTATGAGAGGATCGATAGCTATCTTGTGAAGTTGGGATTCACAAGGAGCGATGCTGACCCGAACCTATACTTCAAGGTTGAAAAGGACAAACCTCTCATTGTGGTCCTTTATGTGGATGATCTCTTTCTGACAGGTGATGACCTTCTCATTCATCAATGCAAGAGGGAGTTGGCTTCCGAGTTCGAGATGAAGGACCTAGGTTTGATGCATTACTTCCTAGGGTTGGAGGTCTGGCAAAAGCCAAGTGAGATTTTCCTTTCTCAAGGAAAATATTTTGTGAAGCTACTTGAGAGACGTGGGATGGTGGACTGCAAGTTTGTGACTACTCCGATGGAACTCAACTTTAAGAAGCTATGTGGAAGTGTTGTTGGGCTCGGATTTGCGAACCCTTCTGAGTATCGTCAAGTTATGGGGGCCTTGATGTTCTCGGTTAATTCCTGTCTTGGCATAGGCTTTGCTCTGAACACGTTTAGTTAGTTTATGGTTGAGCCTCATCACATTCATTGGATTGCTGCTAAGAATCTCTTGAGATATCTCCGGGGCACAATCCACTATGGTCTGAGATACATTGCCGGGAATTTGAGGCTACATGGATATTTAGATGCTAATTGGGCTGGCAGTGTGGTGGATCGTAAGAGCATGTTTGGGTGCTGCTTCTCTTTGGGGTCTGCTTCAATATCTTGGATGAGTAGGAAGCAGAAATCGGTTGCACTAAGCACCGCCGACGCTGAATACATTGTTGCAAGTATGGCTTGTTGTGAATCAATTTGGTTGAGGAAGCTCTTCAATGAGCTATTTGAGCACGTGCTAGATACCACTGTGATCTTCTGCGACAACCAGAGTGGGGTTTGCCTATCAAAGAATTTCGTGTTCGATGACTGCTCCAAGCACATTGATATCAGGTACCACTTTATTTGGGATATGGTACAATGAGGAGGAATAAGGCTCTAACACATTAGAACATATTAGTAGGTCGCAGACATTCTCACAAAGCCTTTGGGGAAGGTCAAATTATTAACCTTCTGAGAGAGACTTGGAGTCGTGGAACAACCCTCCTATGAGGGTCCTATATGAGTTGGACACAGAGCTCTGGGAGCTCCTGGGGGCTTGGGGTACTTTTTGGAGCTATGAGCGACCATAGAGTGAGTGGTTCACCTTTCCCTATGATACCCCATTATGGTTGACATGTGTGTAGGGTGAGTGGTTCACCTTCCCCTACCCGAACACATGCATGTAGGGTGAGTGGTTTACCTTCCCCTATGATTGACATATGCATAGGATGAGTGGTTCACTTTCTCCTAATGCATATGAGCAAGATGAGTGGTTCACGTTCTCCTGTTGATGCCCTGACACAAATCCTACCTGTTGACCACTACGTATCAACGACCCATAGCAGTACACCCCCTTTTTTCGCAAAAGGGATAGCGCCTGATCGATGTGTCTGTGCTGTTCAACTATCATCATCAGCTTGATCATCATGTTATATTGTAAACCCTTTCTGCATGTGTAAATTGTAAACAATCTCAGCAGATCCGTGTTGTGTATGTAATTGCCTAGGTAAACCTATTTTTCTGGTGACGATCTACATTCCGGGAGGTTTTTTGTCTCACCGATCCATTCTCGGATGGTCGGTAGAGTTTTCCTTCAGCCTTACCCCAAAGTTGGAGTGGATTTTGTCATTGGGATCTTAGGGGAGTCCTAGTGTTCTAGATCGAGTCTATGTAAAAGTGATTTGGGAATAATCCTAACTATTTGGTTAGGTTATTTTATTACAAATTGCTTGGTTTGCTGGATTATATTTGTGTCGCAGAATTGGGTAGTCTGTGAGGGTCTTTTGCAAATGGGTTTTCCCCCTTGAGATGGAAAAAATTGTAAAAATCATGATGTAAAGTGCCTTGAGGGTTAGAAAAATAATTTATCCCCTCATAGGTTAATTAATTAAATTTTTCTGGCCAAAATTAATTAAAATCCTAAGCCAAAAATTTAATTAATTATAGGTCCTAGGTAAATTTAAATTTTCCAAAGGTAAAATTCGTGGGTCCTTATAAAGTTAAATTTTAAGAAGTCCAGGGACTAACGTAAATTAATTATTTTGCTAAATTTTAAGCCTTTCGTCCCTAGGGTTAAGTCAAAGTCAAAATTTTGAGGAAATTAATTCAAAAATTTAATTTTTGAATTAATTAAAATGCATTTAATTGAAAAATTTGAAATTTTCTCAATAATTAAAATTTCGACGGATGAGATTAAAAGAAATTTTGATCTTCATCAATAGTCGAGATTACTTTGACAAGGATCACTCGAACTAGCCATTGGAAGATTTATCTTTAAATAGGAGGTCAGTTGTCAGTTGAGATCATCTGATCTCTGGATTGTGTACTAAGCTCTCAAGCTCTCTTGTATACTTTTTTGAATTAATGCAAAAGTCTTTGGGGTTTCAACGTGCTGTAGTGTTCCTCTTCATGAATTTATGGTAACATTGTTTTAATTTCTGCTTAATATTATGTGAAAACTATCAATCAATAGCTCTCTTAGAATAATCTGAATACAGGTATCTTATTCAGTTTGTTGGATCTAGGGTAACATTTTTATTTTGATTGAAGTAGCAGGTATCTCTATTTCTTCAGAATTTTATTGTTGTTCTATTTCTCTACTTGATTTGATGGTTGATCTAGTGTTTGCAGAAGATCTCTCAGGTTCTCATTGAGCGTTTGGGGATAGTCTTCGGTTGGACCAGCCAATTCTCAACACATATTTTCTAAAGAGCCTACTTCATATAAGCCTCAGGATTTATCTAACAATAATCTTCTTTCTGCAGGGTGTTTTAGACTAGTACTTTTCTAAAATTTCAAAATATTTTAAATATTTTGTGGAAATTTTGATAGATATAAATAGTAAGAGCCTTAGATTATTAGATTTGGGAGCGGAGTTGGACTCATACTCAGATCTGATAGATTTGTAAATTATTTGTATAGATCTGTTATTTACTTGTGTAGATTTGAAATTTTGTAACATAATTTTGAATTTTAACACTTGGGTTTTTGAGATTTTCTCTATTTTTGTACATATTGGGTGTTGGGTTTTTCTCTTTTCACTTGTGCAGAAATAGATCTGAGAAATCAACCAAGAAAATCTTCAGATCTGAGCTAGATCTAGACCCTGGAGGGCAAGATTTGGGCTCAAAGATTGTTTGCAGGAATAGATCTGAGAAATCAGCCAAGTAAATCTTCAGATCTGAGCTAGATCTAGACCCTGGAGGGCAAGATCTGGGTTCAAAGATTGTTTGCAGGAATAGATATGAGAAATCAGTGAAGTAAATCTTCATATTTGAGATTTTTCAAGCAGATATGGGGGTTTTGAGACAGATCTGAAGGGAAATATCTTATCCCAAATCTTTTTACAAGGCTAGCCATTAAAGATTTTGCAATAAATCTGAAGATCTGTAGCAAAATATTCTATTTTATTTTATTTTATTTATTTATTTATTTTTAATTTTATGTAATTATATATATATATATATATATTTTTTTTATTTTTATTTTTATTTTTATTTCTTTATCTTTATCTTTATCTTTATCTTTTTTTAATTTAATTTAATTATATATATATATATTTTTATTTTATTTTATTTTTTTATTTCTTTATCTTTATCTTTATCTTTATAACAAGGGTTTCAAGTTTTGGGGCTCCTAAGCCTAGATCTGCCTTCTCCTAGCCCAACGCTAGTTCTATTGGGCCTAGTGCTAGCTCTCATTGGCCCTAGATTCCCTGGCCCCATTTTTGATTTGAATATTTGATTTTTTGAAGCTAATCATTGGTGGGTTTTTGCAGAAAATTTGTGTTTTTGATATTGAATTTTTTTTGGCAACTTGGGCAAGTGATCTTCAAGGCCTTGGGCCTAAGGGTTTGATCTCTAAACCATCTTTTTCCTCGCTGTTTGCTACAACAGTCACATACCTTTCTAATAGTGGTGAAAAACACATCTAAGTGGTTTGAAATTAACTAAAAATTGCTAAATACATTAATAAGTTATTTATGTTTGATGTGTATGAAGAATTTGGCCTACATCTACATTTTGGGTCACTATTATCTCTGAATAATTCTGTTTCTGAAGTCTGAAATATAATAGTGGAAAAATTTCATGTGGGTTAGCCTAAAATCAGTTCCTAAGTTGTCTAATACATTAAGGAATTAATTTCTTGAGTTGTGCATTCATCATTAGGCTTATTTCATGTTTTAATCGCTGGCTGTAATAAGTATATTAGGTCTGATATAATTTCAGAAATCACACATAATAGGCTGAAATTTTTTGGTAATTCATGTGTGCAAGTTTGGAAAAATTTCGGTAAATTTTTGGCATAAAGACATCATTGATAGCTTATTGTTTTCATTGTCATATTGCTGCTGTCATAAAGTTTTTCTTACTGCTGTCCTAAAAATTAATTTTTGAAAATTAAGTACTCTGTCATGAAATTGTGATAAAATGCATATCCTTTGTTTCATAAAACTGAGTATTTTTTTAGCATCTGTTGATATTAATTGCAAAGAAGTTTTTGTTCTCTTTGAGCTATAATTGTATCAAAAAGTTTTGAAATAAGCTCGTGTTCTAATTGTAATATCTTCAGGGGTTTAATTTTGAGTCTTCATTTAATAAAACGAACATTTCATTTGGGTATTGGAAGTTTCTATGACATAAACATCTTTTCATCTTTGAATCTAACTTCATCTCATCTTCTCATCATCTGGTGCATTTGCATATAAGTTAGTTTTGCATAAATAAAATTTACTTCCAAGCATAAGCTTGGTCGATAGAGAGATAGGTATCCATCAACCTTTGCTTAAGAACCCTGTTTTAATAGTACTTAAAAGTGACATTGCAGTCGTCAGAGCCACAACTCTCTGCAGCGCCAGAGGCACTGGGTATGTTAGAATTTCAGGAGAGGTATCGTTAATCACACCTTAGTGTGCTTTTCCTTATCTTCTCTCTGTCAATTACTACGAAATCAGGCTCAACACAGAAATGATTGGAGGATTCACATTTAAATAGGCATTTAACTAAAATTAATCAAGATTCTTGCATTTCACATTAGTTTTAGGAATTACATTTCATATAAGATAAGTCATTCATCTAAGCAGTAGTTGCTAATTGATTACTTGGTCTTAATTTCCCTAGCAAGATCGTTGACTCCATAAGACGCTGGTATCAATTGTTTAAAATCTAATCAAATCCTATAAGTCTTGCTAAATCTTAATCAAGTACTTGATCGCTTCACTATGTCTCCCGAACTGGTTGATTCTCAACTAGTTCTTCATTCCATTTTTCCATAGGGTCTACCCCCCTTAGCTTGCTGTAGGGAGACAACTTAAACGAAGAGATTGGGGATAAGGGTGACAGCCCCTGATCTGAGCCGTTGTTGCGGTGCCCAGACATTCTGTGGGACAACACTACCCATAGAGTCCGAGACTCATGGGAAGTACCTCTCATCTGGCCAATGAGTTGGGAAAATATGGTTAGGGACCATAGCACTACCGATGGATGCATCGTGTACTAACGTACTCGCTATGACTAGGTTGCACAGTGTTCAACAACTTGATCTGGGATTAAGAACTGACTTTTGTCAGTGGAGAGTGGTATGATCTTATGACTCACTCTCGATCACGTTTACTTCATTATTATTTCATGGCTCAACAGAGCAGGGCAGTGATGACAGGGATGGTACATGATGACAAGATGGCATGATGATGATAGATGGATTGGCAAGTGGAATTCTCCCTAGTTGAGAGGGAGTGTTAAAATTGGCAACTAGGTCCAAATTCCACCTTAGGAAAACTCATATGATGTAGATGATTATTGCATTGGATTCCTCTTTTCGAGAGGTCCAATTTTGATATAAAGATCATCTCATTCTGACAAGCAGAAATGGAATTTTGAATTTATTCTTTCTTATGCACAAATTGTCAAGGTTGGCCTCAGTCAAATGTAGGCTCATAAGCCCAATAGATGTGTCTCCTCACCCTCAACGAAGTGTATAAATAGGAGTGACCTCTCTCTCATTTGGACATCACTCATCTCATCTCATATCTCTCTCTCTCCTCTCTTGATTGGTTCGTACAACTTGGAGGCTTCCCTACTTCGCACGTGTGAAAGGAGGATAGATTTCAGGATTGTTTTGGAGGCTGAAAATTTCAAGAAATAGGACAACATTGACTTGGGTGACTTTGACTTGTGTTGACTTTGTTCTTGGCAAAATTTCGTTTTTTGAAGATTGCATTGATTTGCACGGTTTTCAAGGTGATTGGGATAGTTAGACTAGTTTGACTTCAGTGTTGACTTCAACCTTTGACCACAGAAATTACGACATTGTTTGACTGTGTTGACCAAATTGTTTTTGGGTTGACTTTGACCCTCTTGGAACGCTGAATTCTTTTGATGTTGACCGAGTTGCTTGGAGGACATTTTGGAGCTGCTTTGACCACCATTGACTTTTTGGTTTGGGTTGTAGTTGACTATTGTTTTGACAAGACTGTTTTGGGCATGTAATTATGATATTTGTACTCTTTCTCACTCTGCTAAACTATTGCAAAATAATAAGAAGATTTGATCAAAGGGTTTCCCCACATTGGGGTTTGTCTTGTCCCTGGCATCTGCCATATCTTGTGTCCTCTTGTCTTCGTTTGTCTTTTGCACATGTTTTTGTGAAAATTCCGAATCCTCAAGAAACCCCTACTGCAGCAAATCTGAATCTACTTCACCTACTTGATTTTAATATACATTCTCAAGTTGCTTTCTAAATAACACTGAATCAAATTACTTCTGCAGCCTACACTTCTTTAAATATTTGATTTCATGAAACAAGAAACTGAGCAAAGAACAAGATACATAAGACACAGTTATTTTTGGACAAAATAGTCCTCGAAAAAACCCAATGCGGGAAAAGCGGTGCAGCAGCTCTGAGTGTTTATTATTATGCAGGAGAAAATTCTGAATACAAATGTTGGTTGCCCTCCCGACAAACCAGTGACCGAGAAAAAATAACGGCGGAAAACCTGAGTGAGTTTTACCTCACTTCACCTGGCAGATTCCCACTGATCCGACAACAAGACTGGCTAACCCCGACTACTTCTGCGCTGGCCTTGTGTAGGCCTTACATCAACCTTTTAGGTTCTGCGTCAGCTTTGCGCTGTCTCTTTTGCCCACTGCGTTAGCTTTTCCAGTTGTTCCGGCTTTTTGCATGGGAGGCAACTTTCTCCTTTGCGTTGGCCCTTCTGGCTGTGTGTCAAGGCTGCGTTGGCCCAGACTGGCCCAGCGTCAGTCCTCCTAGTTACTGCGTTGCCTCCACAAGCTTCTCTCCGCCTCTTTGTCAGTATTCTTCGGAAAGTCCTCTCGGATTCTCATTGCCCCTCAGCTACAAGATCTCCTCAATCTATTTACCTCCTGAGAACTTCTCACCTCAGAAAATCGATTTCCTCAGTCTCTTTGTGTGTTTTCCAAATGACCCTCAAGCCCCTTCTTATATCTTCCTGTTGGACAACCAATGACCTAGATTAAATCATAATCAAAGGCTCATATTGTTTTCGCTTGATCCGTGTCTTTTTCTAGAAGTTTCACCCTTGATTAGATTAATATCGATTAATTTATTAATTTTCCTAAGTTTAGACTTGGGAACCTCATTAAAAATATTAATTATTTTAATAAAATGATTTTAGTGTGGAATTTCCCAAAATGCTTTCTGGGTTCTTTGGAATACCTGTGCCCAAGCCTCATTGCAAAATTTGAGGCTTAGAGCACATCCGATGCTACTTCAAATCAACACTCCCTCTTAGCGAGGAATGTGCTCTAGCAATACGCTGCTGCTGAATACTGCTATGACTCTGAAGCATCGTCCTCTGTGCTGTTGATGTCTAACATGCTGTCCAACAATTACTGCGCTATTGCTGCAACTGTACTGCTGCCTTTGACATTGCCATTGCCACTGCTACATCTGTACTACAACTCCCTCTCAAATGCTGCTAGCACTACCACTGCTAACACTGCATTCGTACTGCAACTCAGTTACTGAGAGAAGCAACTAAAAAACATCCAAAATTACTGGATTAATTGTGTTCAGTATGATACCACGTGAATGCTGGAGCTGACTGCTGCTAGTCTCTGCGCTGACCCTCTGAATCTACTGTGCTGCTGCTGACCTCTGCTCTGTGCCATCTGCACTGTTGCCAACTCTGTTCTGCGCTGCTCAGACTCTGGCGCTCCTAGCCATTGCAATTGTCTCCCCTACACTCCTCGGCACCAACCGACACTAGTCCATCCTGCTACTCCTGATCTGGGCTCTCGTAGCAAGGTATTGATCCGAGAGGTCGAATCCTCAAGGATCTCGCCCATCTATAGCTCTTTCAAACTACAACTCCAAATCAGCCCACCTCCCTCCTGGAGGTATCTCGCCTGTCATGGTGAACTCCTCGTCGATCTTTGCGGTTGCAACCTTAGGATCGTGCTTTTCATCCTTGTCCTTTTTCTTCAGAGGAGACTAGGATGCATAGTGGCCTATCTCGCCACATCTGAAACATTTCACCTTGGAGACGTCCTTCTTTCGTCTATGTTGCCCTTGCTGTCCCTTCGATGCAAGGCCTGCATTCTCCTCCTCCTCCTTGGGCTTCGACCCACGACTGCTGCTGGTTCCGTCAAGTTTGACCTTGACTAGGTCTCTCCTTAGAGCCGCCCACATCTCATCCCAATTAGGCAATGCTGTTTTGCCCAGGATACTCTGGACAAAGACTTGCCACTCATCCGAGACAAAATTGAGGGTCGGTCTCACTAACTCTGAATCCTGAGGTGTATGCCTTGCAATAGACAACTCATCACGAGTCTCTTTCAGCGTTGTGAGAAAGGGATCCACACGCTCTCCTTTCAGCATCTTGCGCAGACCTCAACTTTTGTTCTAAGTACATTTTCCGCTACTCGGAAGATCCCTGATACAATGTGGCCAAGGCATCCCACATCTCCATAACGGTTCCTTTGCTAGCAACGTGGCACACCATGTGATCCTTGGCTCCATCCAAGATCATCCTCTTGGCCTTTGACGTCTCAATTCTGTACTTCTTCAGCGGATTTGCATCCGTAGACACAACCACCACATTATCAACATACTGTTAGGATATTTTGACACATAGGAAATAGTTAAGTATAACTTGGTCTAGTGTATAGTTAGGTAAAGTATGTTTCTTTAGTATGTAATTTTTGTAACTTATAATCCGACGATCACGATATGTTCTAGACATGAAGTTATCTGACGGTTCATTCTCCCCTCGGTATTACCTACACTTGATCCGTGGCTTAACACCCGATTGGTCCATGATCTCTATTTAAAGAGCATGGAGGGTCATTTGTAAGGTGACTGTTCATGGGAGAAACTTATGTAAATTTTATTTCTTTTACATTAATAAATTACCTAAGTGGACATGTTGGCTCAGGCCATGGACTATTTTCCTCTTTGAGGTTTTAACCACGTCAAGAATACTGGTGTACTGATCTGTGATCTGTTTGTGAGCGGTGTCCTTTGGTGTTCTATCTGAGGAACTTACTCTGTTTGTGAGCGGTGTTCAAACACAACAACGAAGCTCCACATGACCAAGATACCCTCCCACACAGGAATATACACATCATCATCAAGGCCAAACAACAACTGAGATCTCAATACTAACCAGGCCAAGATGTCCTCCCAAGTACCATCATATAGGCAGTTTATGGTACTCATCTCTCCCTCTCAACCAAATCAGAGATATCCACAACACACAAACTTCTGGGGGAGAGATCAACACATCAACTACCTGTTAAATTGTTAGAACATTCAACAGCTTCATGACCCCAACCAATACTGGTACTTTATCATAAATATGCTAGCATAAACTCCAGGATCCTCAATCATTCTGATGCTATTTAATTCACCATAATATCCTAACAAGTCTTAACGAAAGCTTCCTTTTCTAACTTCTTTAGTAGCACCAAACACAAACTCAATATTTCTCAAAAACAACCGAGTCTTCTTCACAACCTCATCAAACACAAATAACCATCTGTAGTGCTTAAGTTATTCTTCAATCTCATTCTTTCTTTATCAATGTTCTTCAAGTTTCCAAGAACATGTCCTCTTTCTCAACTATGGAGGATATACACTTTCCTTCATCCAAACTCTTTCTTAACTTGTTGGATATGCCCATCATCGATAACTTTTATACTTCGAAATACACAAGCTCTTTCTTTTATGTCATCAGAGGATTTAGATCATGTCCTCTTTCTCAACTATGGAGGATATACACTTTCTTTCATCCAACCTTTTTCTTAACTAGTTGGATATGTCCATCATCAATAACTTTTATTGTTCCAAATACACAAGCTCTTTCGTTTATGTCATTGGAGGATTTTGACCTTTTAAAACTTCATTCCTCTTATGTTCATATGGCAACAAGGTTGTCTTCCAATCATCAAAGTAAACTTCAATGTCATTGAGGTTGTTACAACTCCCTCTTTTGATCATGCTTATTACAAGGTCATCATCAAACATGAGCCAAACTTACAACTTTACAATCTCTTGCAAATAATGTACATGCAAATATCACCAACAAGTATAACCAAGCATACAAACATATATGTACAAGAACATGAAATGAACTTTATCAATGTAGGGTTAGCTTATTATCACAAAAAGAGCATCTAGGGTTGTCAAAACTTAGATATTCAATCATAGACCTAGTTAGCAAACAACTAGGGTTACACATTCATGCCCTAGACTCTTACAATTGCCTTTGCTAGGGTTTGTCACAAACCCTAGATACCATCATAAAAAACTTTAATATTAAATATTAGATATACAACAACTAGACCAAGTTAGGGTTTCAACCATACAAAAACATATACACCTAGGGTTTTATTCCTAGGATTAACTATTATAAGGGTTTTGTCATAAATCCTAATTCATCAAACCCTAAATTAAAATAACTAGGGTTTCATCATATGTTCTAGATATCGTAAATAAAACTTAAAAGGCCAGGGTTTTTATAGTGAACCCTAAAGGTTAGGGTTTTACCAAAGTGAACCAAAGATAAATAGTATTATAAGGGTTGATTTAATCTTCTTATTTGCTATAGATCTTGCAATTTTACATACTTTGAGATGCTCTTTTTACAAACCTTGTAGGATTTCCTATTGAAGGATTCCTTCTGCAACAATGCTTCTTACAAGTTTCCCTTTGAAGACTCCCTCTGAATCTAGCCATAATCCTTTTCTTTTATATGCAAAATCTTTAAATTATACCTTCCAAGGAAAATATAAGGAAAATGATTATATTCGAGCAAATAATAAAGGTAGATATATAAATAAATCAGATTGGTATTCTTTATGTACCTGCAATATTAACTGAAAAGTACCACCAAAAGTATAAAAGCACAAGAGTAAACTAGGGATTTCATGGAATCTTTAGAGGGGGAGAATTCCTAGGGTTTCCAGATTCAAACCCTAAGTCTTATGATGTTATCTTTACAAAATATCAGTTTTAGGATTTCAAATTCAATTCTATACTTATTAGGGTTAGGGTTTCTCTTTTGACTAGGTTTCCCAAACATCAACTAGGGATTGCAAGATGCCAATAAATTCCAACAGTATGAAGGTTACAAACCCTATATTCAAAAAAGAGATCTCAAAACGCTAATCTAATTATTATCAAAACAAATATGCATACCTCAAAATTTACATACCTTAGTTTTCTAAGATCACAAGAAGTTTGTTGCAAAAGTTTCTTCAAGATGTCGTGTTCTTCTTGTTACTCTCAAAGATGAATTTTCCAAAGGTGTCAAGATCAAAGATTGACTTCAAAATTATTGCAATGTACTCTTCTTCGAGAGCAATACAAGGTGACTACTTGTAACTTTCATATTCCTTTAAGCTAGTCCCAAGATACTAGATGCTTTAAAGATTTCATTCTAATGATTCTTCGAAAAGCTAAATAAGAATATTTTTTCAAGAAATGATTCCATTGCTCTTCTCAACTTCTGATTAGGGTATGATGTAGGAGTTGCTACATGTCCTCAAATAGGCTTCTCTTTTCATTGTTATAGACAACAATGCATAAGTTTCTTGAACTCGATCTTTGTCAAAGACTGCTATATTCTTCCTCCAAGATCGAGATTTCAAGGTTGGCTTCTATGTTAATTATGTTGTTCAATCTTTCTCTATATATGTGCATAGGTATCCGTTTTTCTTCACAGGGATCTTGCCTCCTTCATAGGTATCTCGCCTGCTTTAAAGATTATAATGATTTTGGCTTTATAACAGGCCTACAATGCCTCTAAATAACTCAGTCCTGGTCCTTTTAACACTTGAACCTTTCGCTAGTCATAAGGACTATCTCTAGTCCTTAAAGTATGTGATTCGGTCGCCTCTGCAACTATGCACAAAACCCTTGTAACTTCAGATTTCTCTCTTAAGGATTTCGACCTTGACTAGGCTTATAGCCTAGCTATTTGGATCTCCAAAATGCTACTCGATTCCTCACTATTGTGGCTGTCAAGTTTTGGTTTGTGACCCTAATCACCTAGGTCTGTAGCCTAATTGCAAAGGTATAGTCTTATAATGATGCCCAGAAATGTGCCATAATAGTTCAGTTTTCCTTCTAGATGGCTCAACCTTCAAATGTAGATTTGAAACCCTTTTTCCTTAGCACATAAGTGATCTTCTAGTTGCTTTGTTCCACTGACCATAGCTCTGATACCATGTTGAGAAATCCTTAAGGTAGCTAATTAAGATGATTTCTCTTAACTTGATAATTGCTTGTGATGTGCTTTTACTTCTTTAATAGATTCTTCTTCTACTTATTATTATTATTATGTTCTTTATCATCAAACAACTACCAAAACATGAAGATCATCAAAGACAAATGGACACCAGATGTAGGCTATAAGCCAGGGCTAAAACCTCTCCTAGAGAGGAAAACCCAAACAAATCTCTTATTTTCTTCAGGAACCAAAACAAATGAGACAACCAAGACCTTTTGACCAAGACAAAGACCTTCTCCAATCCACCAGGTCAGCCTCCAAGATAGTTAGCCAAACTTCAAATGTCAACTTAAGTCAAACTTCTCCAATGTCAACACAAAACAATTCTTTCAAGGGTCTTGGTCCTTCTCTGCAACACTGAAATTCAGCCTGCACTCTTGCTCTTGCACCTTCACACTTCTATTGCATATCTCTTCGCATGTGTGGTAGAAAGTGAGCAGAATTCGGTGCCCTTCTTCTTTTCTTAGTTTCCTTTCTCACAATGATGAAACCTTCCTTTTGACTTCCTTTGTATTTCTTCTTTTTGCTAGAAAATCGTAGATCAAATGTCAATAATGATGGATACTACAAGGTCAAAATGCTCCTCTATATATAGTGGTTGTATCTCCTTTATGAGTCCGACTTGACAAATGTTTGAGGTCGACTTGATGGAGGAGGTTTTGCATGACCAATTACATAAAATAAATTTATTTCTTTGACACAATGAGCCCAAGGAGGGTCTAGATCATAATGACATGGACAATGACTCATGACACAAACCCTAGAAGCACACAATGGGTGCTTTTGACTTAGAAATAAAAGAAATAGAGAATGAAACCCATGCTTATAAATAATTTTCTTCTATAATAATTTTTTCTTTTTATTTCTTTTGACAAATACATTACATCATGACCCAAATACAATTATGAAGACTGATACTAGTTACATTTCTCAACAACTTGAATGGTAAATAGTTTCCCAATGCTTTGGGGCACTCACTCTACCGAGTAGCCAAGTATCCCTTGGAAATATGGTCAGAACCTTCTGACTAGGGGAGCATTCTTGGTCTTGATGGTGTCCTGGCCATTCTCCTTAGCCACATTACACAGGACCCAGTTAATACCCTTGACCTAGGGAGAGTGTCCGCCTGATGCTACAATGTCAACACTCACTCTCAACGAGGGAGACATTCTCAACCACTCTAAGCTTGTCCCAGAAGTATACAAACTTCATCCTCGACATAGGCTTTGTGAGAAAGTCAACAATCTTCTTGTCTGTAGAAATGTGATGAAGCAACACTGCTCCTTTTTGTACCACATCTCGAATGTAGTGATACTTGATCTCAATGTACTTCGACCTTTCATGAAAAATTGTATTTTTTGAAAGCTTTGCACAACTTTGATTGTCACATTGTATCATAGTCGACTCCCACACCTAATTCAACAACCTTGCGCGCAACTTCCAAAGGCATACTTCTTCACGACTCGCCAAACTAACTGCAATTACTTGTCCTCTGCAGTGTTGAGTGCGACAAATGTTCGCTTCTTGCTCATCTAGGATATCATAGCAGCGCAAACTGAAGCAACATCTTGATGTGCTTTTTTGATCCTTGGTATTTCCTGCCCAATCGAAATTTGTATATCCTTGCAGCAATACTTCTCCATTTGAGACATATCTCAATCCATAACTGACTGTACCACACACATATCTCAAAACATGCTTTGCAACAACCCAATGCACATGCCTTGGTTCCACCATGAACTCGTTCAGGGTGTTTATCGCAAAGCAGATATCTGGTTTGGTATTAATCAAATACATCAAAGATTCAATCAACTGCCCATATGTAGTGGGATCCATCAAATCTGAATTTGTGTCACCATGGGAGTGGCCATGGACTTGCAGTCCATCATCCCAAATCTCTGAAGGATCTCAATAGTATGTTGATTTGGGGTAGCATCGGATGTGCTCTAGCCACAAAAATTGGTGGAGAGGCTAAGGCACATGAGATCTCCAATACCCAGAAAAGGTTTGGGCAGATTCTAAACAGTTTGGGGGATATTAAAATAATTAATATTTTTAATGGAGTCCCTAAGTCTAAAGTTAGGGAAAATAAAATATTAGTGTGTATTAATATAAAACTGTGTTAGAATGTATTATGAATATAATTCATAACAAGTAATTAAATAAAATAAATATAAATATTAAATAATTAAATATTAATTAGGTTAAATAGTCATTAAGTTAAGTGAAAAGGCATGTCTAAAAGACATGCCCATTCATGAAAGGACACCTGCTTAGGTATATAAATGCGGGTCCTCATTGTAAACAATCATCACTTATACATTTGATATAATATATACATTAATAAATTATTATTATTAAATACCTTGTGTTTTTTTACATTCAAGTTTTCAAGTTATCAGTTTTCTTGCTTCAGACATGGTTTTTATGCTTCAGTGGTATCAGAACCATGGCACCCGATATAATCATGTGAGTCTTTAAACATTGTTCATCGCACAATGTGCCATTACGTTCACGTCCTGAATGCGTTGAACATTTTAGTGAAATTCAAGAAGCATTTCAGCGTTTAGAAAATTCATATGCAGAAGTTAGTCGAGAGGAAAGCAATAACAAGGAAAATGATCTAGATGAAGATAATGATTCTCATGTAGCTGATATAGATCAAAAAGAAGATGATCATGTTACTTTGTTGGAAGAAGAGGAGCCTGCTAGATCAGAGAGTAATGATACAACCAGAGAGATTAAGTTTGAATTTGGGATGGACCTGGAATTTCAAGCACTATCTATATCTCCTAACCAAGGCAATACAGAAGATAATGGAACAATTCAGAATCTCAGCAACTTAAGTCTGTCATCGACCCCTGCGTCGCTGGCCACACACACCAAAACCATCGGAATCATCCATCCTCCATCGGACATTCGAAATATCGTGGATAAGACCGCACAGTTCGTTGCTCGCAGTGGCCCAGAGTTCGAGAAGAGGATAATATTATGTTTGCCATAGAATGTAAATACAGATGGCAATATATATTTAGGGGAGGGATTCAACAAAATGGCAGAAAATGGAGATAATAATTTGGAATGGCTGAGGCGCCATGCGTTATTGTTAGATAATGTCTTCAATATCATAGCAGCGGAAGATTTCGAAGAAGCAGCTGCGGTCGAGTACGCGGAAGGTTACAGAATGTCCACCGTGGCATTTGTGGTGGCGGAACTTTCCAGTGCCCTCTTCGCCGACCTGCCATTGTCGGCGCGCTCCTCCGACGCCATTCTCGTCGCCCACATCGCGTTGCTCAAAGACTGCGGAGATCCAGACCGAATAGGGGAGGCGATCGACCTCTTCATAAACTTCGTCGCTCTCTGCAACATGGGCAATAGTTACCTTGCATCGGGCGACAACGCTAGCATTGCTCATTTCATGGTCGAAATGCTGACGGCGGTGGCTGCGCACAAGGGGGTGGTGCCGGAAACCCATCACGCCGACTGGATTGTATTCGATGTGCTACTGGATTACATCGCAAGGGAAGAAGAACAAGACGGTTCACATGCTCAAGACGAGGACTGTGGATGGGACGAGTTGGACGAGGATCTTGTTGCAGCAAATTTATTGAATCTACAAGAACTCGAGCCAACCAAAAGCCCCGTATATAGCAGCGACGACAAATCTCTTGAACCAAACCCCGCAATTGTTCGATTCAACTATTTCCCACGTGGAATGATACTGCCAAACTAGTGGTCGCTGCTGCTGCCAATAGTCCGTCATGGTATTATCGTTGTCATTTCCAGTGTCCATCGAAGAGGCGGTTGTATAATCGTTCCTAATTGACACGTTAAATCCTAGATGGCTGGGTCTCGATGCGTCACGCCTCATTTTCAGTACGGTTCGGATAGGTGGTCTTATATATTATATATATTATGAGGTTAATATAATAGGCCAATAAACATTACATTAATATAGTAATCCTAATCCTATAATAACTTAATTTAAAAAAAAAAGGTTATAAAAGCGATCTATAAAATATATAATTACATATTATATATATATATATATATATATATATATATATTATAACTTTATAATATCTATATCTATATATATATATATATAGTTATAATTATATAATTTAATTGAAAAAATAGAGTTAAAAAATTATTAAAAAAAAAAGAGAGGGAAAAGAAGAAGAAGACAACATTGGACTCAAAATAGAGTTATTAGCGAATTATAGATGCTGAGCCACCAGTGACAGAGACCTTCCATATGCCGAGACGACAACCGCAAAGACAATTACCGGCAATATAGCTTCGAGGACAAAGCTTCTGAAGGAAGGGGCTATGTTATGAATATAATTCATAACAAGTAATTAAATAAAATAAATATAAATATTAAATAATTAAATATTAATTAGGTTAAATAGTCATTAAATTAAGTGAAAAGGCATGTTTAAAAGACATGTCCATGCACGAAAGAACACCTGCTTAGGTATATAAATGCGGGTTCTCATTGTAAACAATCATCACTTATACATTTTATATACATTAATAAATTATTATTATTAAATACCTCATGTATTTTTAATTCAAGTTTTCAAGTTATTAGTTTTCTTCCTTCAACCATAGTTTTTATGCTTCATAATGGTCCAAAAATCATGGATCAAGCTAGATCTAATCTTAGCCATTGATTAAGGACTTAATCTCGGCCGTTGATTTGTCAACGAGAAAAGTATAAGAGGAGGCTTGAGGGTCACTTGGCGAACACACTGAGGGAGACCACTTAGTTCAATTTCTGTGTTATGAAACTAGCTCACAAAAAGATAGAAAAGAGAGATCCACGCCTTCGAATTCAGCCTCTTCGAGGGGGCAACCTCCTTTACATTACATAAATGAACAATTCTTGGATGATACAAATGAAAATACGTCCTTTCTATATATAGGAGTCTAAGTGGTCCCAATACAATCAAAGCCTACATAACAATAATATTGTAGGGCACAACAATAACAATAGTGGGCTTCTATGTGGCACAATAGTAACAATATGGGCACTACATGGGTACATCAATATAATAAGTGGGTTATACTAACAACAATAGGGGGTTACACTAGTAGTATAGGGGCCTAACATGCCCCTCTCCTCCAAAAAGCGTTGTCCTCAACGCTTGAGTAGTTCTTGATGCTTCTGTATAAAATTCTTGTCCTCCCATGTGGAATATTCAGCGGGTAAGTTCTTCCACTTGATGAGATACTCTGAAATTGATCGATTTCGTAGCTGTCGGGTTCTTGTTTCTGTGACTGCTCCAGGTTCCAATATGATTTTTCCTTCCTCTTCAATTTCTGGCAATATTGCTTGAATTGGGATCTTTTGCAACTTTTGAATAAGTGGCCATACTTCTTCGTCCTTCTTCCATTCATCCCTTGCTTCGTTTATCCAATTTGGTTGGATAATATAAATAGCAAAAAACAATGCTTCCACATCCTCATCCTTGAAGAGTATTCTCATTCGGTAAGGTCGCCATTTTTTAAGTGCATGTAGTATTGCCAACATTTCCTTCTCATGAATAGCTTGCTTGAGATGTAGCAGTAAAAATACCCAATCACCTACATCAAAACATTTTTCACTACGATGTTGATCTACCCGTTGTTTCATTTGATTTTGCACCGAAGTGGCGTTATCCTTTAAAAGTTGGAGAACTTGCTGTTGATGCTCGATATGATATTTCTCTACTTGAACCTTTTTCTTCTTGATATGTCCTTCTATCTTTTGAGGAGTGGTAATTTCTTTCCAAGGTGGTGTCCTGGCGTATATCCTCTTCTTTTGATGTTTCTTGATCCTTTTCTTCCTCCTCTTCATATTCTATGTAAAATAATTTCTTCTCAGCACACCTATGACCTTTAGTGCATTTGCTATCACAATTGTAACAAAGCCCTTTTTCTCTTTTTTCTTCCAATTGTTGTGGTGTAACCCTTGTAGGTTGTGGAAGGTTGGGAGAAACAACACTTCCATCTTTATAGTTGTGAGGGGTATGCTTCCTGGTTTCCATAATTTTTCTTTCCATTATGTCACAAAGCCCTTTTACTCTTTCCAATTGTTGTGGTGTTGCTCTAAAGAAGGTGTTGCTCTTTATATCCTCATAATGTGCTATCATTTCCTCCGTGAAAATTGACCACGTAACAAGTTTTTTACGAGAACAAAGCCCTTCATACCATAAAAATTGATCTGGTTCTAAATATGAAGATGCAATACATACCTTTTGTAACAGTTGTACACCATGTAGATCAAAATATTGCTCCATCTGAAGTATCCAATTTACCGGATCCTTGCCATCAAACTTCCTCATCTTGCTTTTTCTTGATTTTAGGAGCTTGACCTTGAAACGATTGTAACTCTGTACTTTCGGATCTTTAAGTTCTGAACTTGTGACCTGCAGTAGCCCTCTGTGTCCTCTTTCCAATGCCACAAGTCTGACCCAAATTGGATTCTCCAAGAAAGAGTTATGCGAAATCTCCCACAGTGACTTGATTATAGACTAGTTCAGTAGAGCAAACTTGTATGAAGTGCCACGTGTCACTGTTTCAACCTTGGACTCTGAAAAATATATAAACAGAAACTACAGTCCGTCCTCTTTCTGTACCTTCTTACGAAATTTCAATCCGATGCTCAGAAAGAAAGTTATGACGATTTTCCCCAGGTCACCTATTTTGAGTGTAATTCAGGAGTCTCCAAAAAGACCAACTTCCGCAGATCATATCTCCGAAAATATCGCGCGAAAAGATCTGAAATTCGGACCCAAGGTTCAGCGCGATTTCTTCTCAAATGGGTTTTTTTTGCAACTTCTGAAACGTTACAGAAAAAAAGTTATAGCGAAAATGCCACGATGACCTGTTTGGAGCAGCGAAACCCTAGAATCCAAAGCTCTGATACCAAATGTTATGAAACTAGCTCACAAAAAGATAGAAAAGAGAGATCCACGCCTTATAATTCAGCCTCTTCGAGGGGGCAACCTCCTTTACATTACATAAATGAACAATTCTTGGATGATACAAATGAAAATACGTCCTTTCTATATATAGGAGTCTAAGTGGTCCCAATACAATCAAAGCCTACATAACAATAATATTGTAGGGCACAACAATAACAATAGTGGGCTTCTATGTGGCACAATAGTAACAATATGGGCACTACATGGGTACATCAATATAATAAGTGGGTTATACTAACAACAATAGGGGGTTACATTAGTAGTATAGGGGCCTAACATTTTGGAACAGGGTTAGCTGAGAAATTGACCCAGTGGTCTGGTGAGCAATCAGGAGGCAGCAAGTACGGAGCAAAGAGGCGGGATCAGCGACTAGAGATTAGCGCTGAGGTAGGAGAGGCAGACATAGGGCTTTTCAGGCAGACGTAGAGGCAACAAAAGACTGCGCAGTCACTTGCTGGGCTTGCGTGAGTGACGCGGAGAGGCCCAGGGCTGACGTAGTCAAGCAGGGGCTGACGCAGAGGGTTTGAGAGCCACGTAGAGGTTAGCCGGGCTGACGCTGGGATTGGGAGAAGTGCTGGAGAATTATTTCTCTCTGTGGGTAAGCCAGTTTGGCACCCTATTGTATAGAAAAATTACTGAATAATAAAATCCTTCCTTGCTGCACCAATTTTCCCACATTGGGTTTTTCCGGGGACTGTTGTCCAAAATATCTGTGTCAATGTGTTAATGCTTGTGCATATGTTTGTTTCTGAATTACAGTCTGATATTTGCAACAGTGTTTAGTTTAATGTTCATTGAAGTAATTTCATAAATAACTTATTGTGGAATAAGTAGGAAAAATAAATCAGTTGCTGCAATGATAGAATTTTCACATGGTATCAGAGCAAGTAATCAGAGACAGAAAGGGAAAATCAATTATGAGTCGAGACCACGATGCAGAGGCATCCACGTCAGGGGACTCACACAAATTTTCTGAAGATTGCATAAGAGAAAGAGATTTCGATTTCTCTATGTTGGCTTCCAGGCTGGAAGAAGAAGTGTGTATGACTAGTGCTGCATCATCAGAGGTATGGTATATAGACAGTGGAGCTTCATGGCATATGACGGGAATCAGGGAGTGTTTCTTAGAATATCGAGAAGAGAAGATGAACTTTTAGATCACCATGGGGAACAAGGCAAAGTGTACTCCAGTAGGGAAGGGTACCATAGTTTTTCAAACAAAATCGGGAGAATGGTTCCGTGCTACAAATGTACTGAATGTACCAGGATTGGGGATGAACTTACTTTCTGTGTTGAACTACAAGGCAACGGCTATGATGTCTACTTCATCAAGGAGAAGGTATACGTCAAACACTCGAGCTGGAAAAAGAAAGTGCAGATCGGGATCAAAAGTAATCGATTGTATAGATTGCAACTAGAATCACCAATGGCATTAATAGGTAGTCATGGAGACAAGGACTTGAACGAACTATGGCACAGAAGAATGGGTCAGTTGCACCATGGAGCTCTAAGAATTCTCAGGAGCACTGTAACAGGAGTTTCGGATCTGAGTACGGAACGAGATGATGTATGCAGGGGATGTGTTCTAGGAAAGTATGCCAAGGCAGCGTTTCCTAGGAGCAAACACAATGCCAAGAGTGTACTAGGATTGGTACACTTTGATATCTGCGGACCTATGTCCATCAAAGCTCTCAGTGGTGCCGAGTATTTCCTTACCTTCATTGATGACCACTCAAGGAAAACTTGGATTTATTTTTTGAAAACCAAGGATGAGGTTTTCTGTCGATTCAAGGAGTTCAAGGCTCTAGTGGAGAATCTGACTGGGAAGAAAATAAAAGTTTTGCGCTCTGATAATGGTGGAGAATATGTCAATAAGGACTTCACTGATTTTTGCACTAAGGAGGGCATCAGAAGAGAGTGGAGAGCTCCATATATTCCGGAGCAGAATGGGGTAGCAGAAAGAAAGAATAGGACTATTGTAGAAGCAACTAGGGCCATGATGTATGATCAGGATATGCCAAAATTCCTGTGGGCAGAAGCATGCAATACAATAGTCTATGTTCAGAACAGGACTCCTCATCGTGCAGTGGGCAAGATTACTCCAGAGAAAGTCTTCACAGGGAAGACACCTGAAGTTAGTCATTTCAGGATATTTGGGATTCTAGCATATTGCTACATACCCGAAGAAGAGAGGAAGAAGTTGGATCAGACTGTGGAAAAGGGATATCTGGTAGGATATAGCGATAACGCTAAGGCATACAAAATCTATCTTCCACGGAGCAGGAAGGTAGTAGTACAACGAGATGTAAAGTTCATGGAGCACAGGGCTTTCAGAAGATCTCGAGAGATGCCTTCCGAGGAGCAGTCAAAAGAGGAGCCATTGGTTAAGCCTCTTCAACTAACAAAAGTAAAGAATTCTTCCTCAGGACAGGAAGATTCTCAGGATGAGGAGGAGGAGCGAACAGAAGCACCTGCTGGCAGAGGAAGAACTAGCAGGGGACTTCATCAGATTCTGCATGATGCAGAGGACTTCATCGATGCGCCAAGAAACAATAAGAGGGAGCGAAAACAACCAGATAAATATCAGAGATTAGTAGCTCAGGAGGGAGAGCCTGCCAGTTTCAGGGAGGCAACTCAACATCAAGTTTGGCTAGATGCGATGGTAGAGGAATACAACTCCATAATGGTAAATGATGTCTGGGAGGCGGTGTCAAGACCTCATGACAGATCAGTGGTAGGTTCAAGATGGATCATGTGTGATTCAGAATTGCATCAAGCTCTCTGAGAATCCACTGTTTCATGATAGGTCGAAGCATATTGATATCCAATGTCACTTTGTCAGGCACTGTGGCCAAAGCTGTACAGTTGAGCTACACTCCTACAGGAGAATAGGTGGCAGACATCCTCACCAAGGCCCTTGGAAGTACAAAATTTGACTACTTCAGGGAAAAGATGGGGATGGTAAAGAACCTGTTTCAGCAGTAGAAATGGGAGTGATAACTGCAAGGATGCAGAGGGAGTTGTAGTGCGGATGCAGTGTTCGGAGAAAAGAGCAGCAGCAGCACGGATGTAGAGGGAGTTGTACAGATGCAGCAGTGGCAGTAGCAGAGCCATGGGTAGCAGTACAGGATGCAACAGTGCAGAGGATGTTGGGTAGGGAGGCTTAGCATCAACACAGGGACCGATGCCGGATGATCAGGGTGATACTCAGTGAGGAGTATTACTAGAGCACAGTCCTCGCTAAGAGGGAGTGTTGATTTGGGGTAGCATCGGATATGCTCTAGCCACGAAAATTGGTGGAGAGGCTAAGGCACATGAGATGTCCAATACCCAGAAAGGGTTTGGGCTGATTCTAAACAGTTTGGGAGATATTAAAATAATTAATATTTTTAATGGAGTCCCTAAGTCTAAACTTAGGGAAAATAAAATATTAATGTGTATTAATATAAAACTGTGTTAGAATTGTCCAAAAGTCATGGATCAAGCCAGATCTAATCTTAGTCGTTGATTAGGGATTTAATCTCGGCCTTTTATTTGTCAATGAGAAAAGTATAAGAGGAGGCTTGAGGTTCACTTGGAGAACACACTGAGGGAGACCACTCAGTTCAATTTCTGGAGCGGGGTTAGTTGAGAAATTGAACCAGTGGTCTGGTGAGCAGTCAGGAGGCAGCAAGTATAGAGCAGAGAGGCGGGATCAACCACTGGAGATCAACGCTGAGGCAGGAGAGGCAGACGCAGAGGCAGCAGAAGACTGCGTAGTCACTTGCTAAGCCTGTGTGAGTGACGCAGAGAGGCCGAGGGCTGACACAGTCAAGTAGGGGCTGACCCAGAGGGTTTGAGAGCCACGTAGAGGTCGCTAAGCTGACACTGGGATTGGGAGAAGTGCTGGAGAATTATTTCTCTCTGTGGGTAAGCCAGTTTGGCACCCTGTTGTACAGAAGAATTGCTGAATAATAAATTCCTCCCTTGCTGCACCAGTTTTCCCACATTGGGTTTTTTCGGGGATTGTTGTCCAAAATATCTGTGTCAATGTGTTAATGCTTGTGCATATGTTTGTTTCTGAATTACAGTGTGATATCTACAACAATATTTAGTTTAATGTTTATTGAAGTAATTTCATAAATAACTTATTGTGGAATAAGTAGGAAAAATAAATCAGTTGTTGCAGTGATAGAATTTTCACATAGTATGCTTCCCTTGGCCAAGGAAATAATGCATCAAACCTAGATCCTTCATCTCGAAATCATAGGTCAATTCCCTGTGACTTTGAAGTAGGCCTTCATGTGGTAATCTTGACTGCTTCTTCTATCACAAAAGTAGCTCCTTCTGCCATTATTGCTCCCTCTATCACGTGGGCAAATCCTTTTGTTCCTGTCAAAAACAAGTCGTCAACATATATTAACAAGATCACAAACTCACTTTTAACAACCTTGTAGTAAAGGTCGGGATTGGCATCACTCTTGGTGAAACCACTCATCAGGTATCCATCAATCCCACAATACCAAGCCTAAGGTGCTTGCTTGAGTCCATATAAGGTCTTCAATCTGCAAACGTGAGAATCCTTGTCATGTGCCTCAAAGTCTTGAGGTTGCCCTATCTACACTTCTTCTTTAATCACTCCATTGAGGAAAGCAGTTTCCAATTCCATCTTTGATGCAATTTCCAATCTATAATAGAAGCAATAGAAATATTAGTTCTAATAGAAGTGTACTTGGCGACTGGAGCAAATATCTCTTGATAGTCCTCTTCCTTTTTCTCGGAGAACCCTCTTGCCACGAACCTTGCTTTGTAATTCTCTATGTTGGCTTTGTAGTTCTCTATGTTGCCATCTACCACATGCTTGATCTTGTAGATCCACTTGGAAGTCACCACTGACTTTCCCTTGGGTCTTGACACAAATTCCTACACATCATTCTTCATGATCGATTGATATTCCTTCGTCATGGCATCCTTCCAAACTCGCTGGCTCGTGGCCTCCTCATAGTTGGATGGCTTGGAGTCAATGATGTGACTCATTAGTGTTGCATAGCTTGAGCAGTACTTAGGACGTTTGCTTTCTCTGAAAGTGCCATGAGTAGATGTACGCCCTTCTGCATCCTTCACTGGCTCAATGGGCCTTTTCGGCTCCTCTTGATGTAAAGGATTCTTCACAGGTACAAAGGGACTTGAACCCGCATCCTTGGGAGCATGTGCCCCTCATCATCAATGTCCATGTGAGGTCCTTTGGAGCTCTAGTAGGCTACATCCTTCCACTTTACCTAATTGTCTGCGCCCTTTGAACTAGGAGCTCTTCTGACCATGTGGCATGATCCTGGATGTCTGTACAATGTCTCCCTCTCGAACACCAACCACTTTGCTGAGTTTATGCTCGATCCCGGGCGAACCCTCTTGCCACAAACTTGCTTCATTCTTCCTAATGCTTCCATCTGTTGCCATAATCATTGCATTGGCAACATTCATGATGTTCCTGCAAACCTCATTAGGAGGCCATGGAAGAAACAATTATAACCAAGCAAAAAAAATACAAAGACAAGAGGCTAACCAAAAAATAAGGTATTAATAATTGAGAAGAAAGATACAAAGTACTTATCTTTGCCCATGAATAACCAAGATCTAAAAACTTCTGCCCTAGGTGTCCCCACATTAGTTTAATCACATGTGGATCCAGTGGGAGTGCAAATATGAGTTAAAATTCCCACGTAAACCAATGAAGGTAGGTGATATCCATGCCTCCCTCATTAATTGCGTGAGCTCCTTCTCCCTTTGATTATGTCCTCCATCCCATCCGGGATAGATTTAGAGTTCTATCATTTTGTGAAATTCATGCCAATAAATTGAAACATAGTCTCCTACTCCATTTTGTATGTGTGTCTGCGCACTCACTAGACATGTTAATTAGATAAACTATAAAGGCAGGTATCCCAGGCATTGAATTTATAATTCTTAGTTTTAACCCAGATCTTGTTAAGGTTATAATGATCTGATCCATCAAAGTTACAAAATAAACTTGAAACTAAAAGCATTGCTGAGGTTGCTTCATGCCAAGCAGCAAAATGTTGCTATATACCTGAGCCTTTAAGAGCCTGTGATTTCCATATGCAAACTGGACACTATCAAGGAACAAATTCATCTCAGAAGCAAGCTGCAAGTACATAGCAGTGTTAAAAAGAAAGTGTTTTTAATGTTTATAATTTTATGCTGTTCATATCAAATATGGAAACAACTTTTCTTTTTCACCTAAGCTTATATGCTTCATGTGATAGTAGCCTCAGTTTATATGTTTCATCTAATATTTACACAATGAAGTGGAATTTAAAATGTTTCTATATTCTTATAATGTGGTATTATGTTATAGTAGCCTATTCAAAGCATTGACCAGAAGGAGGTAAGGCGACACTCTATAAATGTGAACTTCCTGAAGAATTTTATGCTCATGCTATTCCATAATCTTAAACTATCCTTAAATTCCTTGGTTCTTTATCAGGTTATTTTCAATAAATACTTTTTGGCCATTATGTCCGTGTGTTTGTGTTTTTGATGTACTCTCTGCAACTTTTTAGAGTGCCATGTTTTATTCATAGGAGTCTCTTTTTAACATATTTTTGCGACTATGGTTTTTGCAGATTTATATAAAAAGCATTGACCACAAGGAGGTAAGGCAGCACTCTATAAATGTGAACTTTGTGAAGAATTTTATGCTCATGCTATTCCATAATCTTAACCAATCCTTAAAATTCTTTGGTTTCTTTATTAGGTTATTTTCAATAAATACTTTTTGGCCATATGTGCATGTGTTTATGTTTTTGATGTACTTTCGACAACTTTTTTATAATGCCATGTTTTATTCATAGGAGTCTATATTTTTAACGTATTTTGCTACTATGGTTTTTGCAGATTTATATAATGGATGATTAAAACTAATGGTTCACATTTTCTTATCATGCAAGGGTAAGAAAGAATGCTAACTTTACGCTGATAAATGTGCGTATAGGGGATGGAGCATGGAAAATCTAATGTGGAAAGAGAAGCCAAAAGCTGATGTCCAGACATCTGCAAGTGTGACTACTAATTCTGGAAGCAGAGGTTCTAGTGGATCTGCTGATGATTTCAGGGGTGGAAAAATTGCTCTAGAAGCTTCCTCAGTTAATAGTTCTTCTGATGTATCAGTAAACCTTGTTGCTGGGAGAGCTCAGCCCAAGCAGAAATTTATTCCAGTTGAGTCGTTTGTTGGGGGGATTGGAAGTTCCACTGATTCAAAGTTGTCTGGTTTAAAAACTAGTGTTGGTGGCAAACCGTCTATTGGACCTGATTCATCAAAGAAACTTGCTGTTGCAAAAGGTCAAGCTGGACAGAAAACACTGTGGGTTGCAAAGGGATCTGCAACCTATGGTGGTGGTAATAATGGGGATCAAGGAAAGCCATCAAGGATCGTGATGGGTGAAAGCTCAAGTTCTAGTAGCAGTGGTGCTGCACAGGTTGGGGCAAAGCCATTATCAACGGCTTTTGGGCAGAGTGTGGACACTGTATTGAACAGCAATCTGACGGTTGAAGAAGGGCGGTCACTGAAGGGCCCTGTTGTGGGAGATTTCGTGGTAGACAAGAGGGCTTTTGCTTGTTCTCAAATTCGTGCTACTTTCTATCCCAAGTTTGAAAATGAGAAATCTGACCAAGAGGTAAGTTTGTATCTATTTTTAGAATTCTGATATCACTATTGGATCACTTGATCATTTCAAACAAGGGTAATGATAGACAATGTCATGACAGTATCTATATGGTTGTGGAACTGCATGCTTGCCATGGAATGCCCCTCTTATACACTATGAACTGTTTACATGTGGTTGTGGAGAAAAGGCTAACTAAAAAGGGGCATTGTAGCATAATCATGGAGTATCATAATTGAGGTTTTGTTTTATATATTCTACTCTTTACTATTTTTGGCTTTGAGTAATTTCAATTTACTATTTCAGACTTCAGTATCTACCATTTTTCTTAGTACCAATTAGATTCTAGAATGATGAATTCAAATCAATGTATCAATATTTGACTATTTTTGTTTCATTTATGGTTTATGAATGAATTTATTTCAGTACTGAATCTGAATCTATATCATGTTTATAACATTTACAAATTTGACTTCAGTACTATTTACTATATAGTATATACATCACACAGTGATGTATTCACATGGGATGAGTTGTTATTGTTGAGATTTTATCATATTATTATTATTATATTATTAGAGATGGGGATCCCTATGCTAGGTACCTTGAGGTCATCCTCCCCCCCCAAATTTCGCCAAAATTTGGGGGTGCTTCCAGATGTCCCCCATGTGCATCTCCCCACTTCCGTGTTCCCTGGTCCAGAAACTTGGTGGGACATTGGAAAGTTCACTCTGATACTGCCCTTCATCATTTGATACTTGTTCCTTGCAAACCATCTGGTTAGAGCCCTTGTTGGTGGCAGTGGATTGATGTAGCACACCTTTGGATTATGCTTTGTTCTATCTGCTTTGGCTGATAGCTGGACCAACAAAACTTGCCAAGATCTGCAGTGAAACCACGGGAGACAAAAATTGTGTTTGTTATGAATGTTATATCTTAAAGGTGTATTTCATCTTGATGTTTTATATTGCTTACTTCTTTATCTTCAGTTAGTATAAAAATCACTGCATTAATTAGTTGGTATGTTCAATTGATAGATATTTATCATTTATTTAGCTCCTATTTTTGATGATCAAACATTGTTTTGGGATAATATGAACAGATCAGGACAAAGATGATTGAAATGGTGTCAAATGGCAAGGGTGCTTTAGAGGTACATTCATATTCATCTTTACTTTTTGCATTAACAATTGAGATTATTTATTGGTTTTGAATATTTTCTGAAATCATCTTGTTATAAGAATAAATGCATGTTAAGTTGTTCCCAGACCCTGGCTTTCTGTTTTAGCAAGCCTATCTTGATTTACGATTAAGTCCAAACTATGCAAATTCAATGTATTACTGTACTTCTTTCCATATTACCGTATTTCTCAATATATTATTTTGAATTTTAAGTAATGTGGGTTGCATAGTGTTCAAATCAAAATAAGTGGTGTGTATATTTGCAAAGGTAAACATGAAACATGGTTTGCAACATTAGAAATATGCTGTATATTGCCGTTCAATGGTTTACTTTTTGTCATGATGTTTGTTGGCATACCATTCAAGAGGTTTTGCTTAATCCTCCTTTCAAGCTTCTCTTTTTTTGAACAGGTTTCATTGAAGCATTCGGGATCTCTTTTTATGTATGCTGGTCATGAAGGTGGAGCATATGCCAAAAATAGCTACGGAAATATGTAAGATAGATTTGATATGGTTCTTGGAGCATTCACAAAATCACATAAATTCTAGTGACGAATCGTTCAATTTTTTTCACAATGCTTTGAGATTTGACAATATAATCTGTTTGTTGTGAGGATCATGATATCTGTAAGTGCAGCTATACAGCTGTTGGTGTCTTTGTTCTTGGTCGGATGTTGCAAGAGACATGGGGTGCTCAGGCAGCAAAAAAGCAAAAAGAGTTCAATGATTTTCTTCATGTAAGATTCTCTCTTTTCTTGTCCATTTGTCCTGTCCAATTTGAGCAATAGTTAGAAAAATTACTGGAGAAAGATGATTTGTTAACAATGAAAATGCTTTATTGTAAGCATAATCATGGTTTTTTGTTTTTGTTTTTTTGTTTAATTATTCGGGTCATGAAGAAAATTATTGAACAATTTGATAACCATATATGACTATTTTGAACCATGGACTGCTTAGATGAGATTATGGTGAATCTTATGAATGCAATTCAAGGATTCAAGGAAAGACATTTAGTTGTGCTTTTAAGGAATCAAATCCAGTTAGGATATCAAAGGAATACATTTAATTGGGCTGCAAAACCTAGAGTAGGTGCCTCAACAGAAAGAGATTCAGGTCCAATATGTTTGCTCTTATTCTTCGGTATCTATTCTGTCTTTTTGATTGTGATTGGAGGTGCTTATGTTTTTCACTGTATTAGACCTTTGTCTTGACTATTTACTGTTAGTTTTTGTTTGTTTGTTTTTTTTTTTTTTTTTTTTTTTTATTATTAATCTTAATGTTGAATAAGGTAGCGCCTGCACAGTTGATTAAATTACAAGTATCATTAATTTTATTGATGAATTCTTTCATTATTGGCAATACAGAAAAACCGTATGTGCATATCAATGGAATTAGTTACTGCTGTTTTGGGGGACCATGGCCAGCGGCCTCTTCAAGATTATGGTATGTAGAAATTGTTTTTGATCTGTGGCGATAAATTCAAATGTTTTTTGGGAAGCAAAGTGAAAATTTAAAATAAAAAAATTGATTCTGTCATTTCATTGGCTGATAAATGGAAAGGCTCCAGAAAATCACTATATGAACTAGGGGTTGCTTCTCATTATCTATACATGACTTAGTTTTTACCTGTTGCATCAGTCATGGTTCTCTCCCACAGTGGTGCACCAGTCGTCTTCGGCAGCAGAGGTGTACCAGCATCAGCATTAGTTTAGTTTCCTATACAGGGTACTTGTGCAGTCATGATGAGGGCATAACTGAGGAGAATGAGGGCACACCACTTGGTTGTCTTGTGTATTGTGCTGAAGTCCTAGTTGTGAGGGATTGATAGGGCACATGAATGAGCCAGCATCACACACTTCTGATTTTGTGGCTGCTTTTCCAGATTTAGCATCCCAGTTTTAGAATAGAGGTTTTTCGTTTGATTTCCAGATTTCAAAATAATCTGCTTTTACCTTCAGATAGCTTTAGTGCATGAGCTAGGGAATCTTCCAGTTTTAGGGAGGCTGCACTTCCCTAGACAGAAGTAGTTTAGGGTTTTGCTTTTCTCATTTTTTCACACACAAGGATGGGCTGTACTTCATCTTGTCCTTGAGCATTCCACATCTATAAAGAAGGCAGGGTAGAGGTAGTTATATTTTTTCAAATGTTTTTGATTGAGATTGAGTAATTTGCTAGTGATTATCATAGTATTTTTGAGACACTCCTTCGCATAATGGCCGAACTTATTATAACCAAGGCATCTGCCTTTCCTTTCACCCTTAGATCCAAACTTCTCATTGAAGTGATCTTTAGGTAGGCCACAAGAAACTTCCGCTGTGCCATTCTGATAATACTCTCTGCTTCGACTTCACCCTTGGTGAATTTGGAGAGGGATGAGGAATCCATTGATCCTTTTGTCCTTTCCCGACTGTCTTCGGTAATTGCTCTTTCACTCTTGCTTGGGCTTTGTCTTCACCTTAGCTCTGATACCATGTTAAGTTTAGGTATGTTTTATGCTTAGAGCAATTTATTTCAATTTTCATAGTTAGCTAAATACCTTTTCCAGATTAGCAATCACATTAGCATTAAAGTAAACTGCAGAGAGAACATAAACATAAATCATAGAAGACAAGCCAAGACAAGAGGACACAAGATGTGGCGCCAGCCAGGGACAAACCCCAATGTGGGGAAACCCTTGATCAATTCTTCTTATATTCTTCAATAGTTCAACAGAGAGAGATAGTACATATACATCAGAAGTCAACACTTGACTTGACAAAATAAGAGCAGAGATCTTCACCATGAAGATGGGGTTGTAGATCTTAGGACATGGACTGCAGTTCTGAATTCAGATGAAGGCAAACATTCTTCCAAGGTGATTCCATCACCTTGCTGCATCCAACATCAAGCTGCATCTCATCATGCTGCATCCTACATCATGCTGCATCTCATCATGCTGCATCTTATCATGCTGCATCCTGTCATGTTGCATCCTCCATCATGCTGCATCCTATCATGCTGCATCCTCCATCATGCTGCATCTTATTATGCTGCATCCTCCATCATGCTGCATCTCATCATGCTGTATCTCATCATCGCTATGCAACACTTCATTACTATGTTGCACCCAACATGCTGTCACCTACATGCTGCATACTGTAACACAATCATGGAACAACCTTAGCTGCTTGCTATGGCTTGCAGCCTAGCAAAGCAGCTAGCTGTAACTTGTAGATATGATTTAGCAGAGGTACCTTACTGTACCTCATCCGGGATATCAAACCTCCGAGAAGGACATCCTAAACTGTCCTCTATAATGCGGATCTATGCTCCATCTATGACTGCATTAGTCACCTAGATCCTACACCCAAGACTGTAGCTTGTTTTCACTTGCTCATACAGGCTGCATAAACTTTTGTCCACGCATGGATAATCTTCCACCTAGCACAAACTCAACATAGATACAACATGCATCTTCCTCTTGATTGATATATCTCTGCTACAATTTAAGGTCTGGTTAGGGCAAGATGACAATCATCTTCAGCCCACTCAAACATGCCCAATCTTCCTTGAAATTGCTGCGGCCTTTCCTTTTATTCTTGCTGAGCTGAACAGATCCCTAAAATACAGTCTCGGCCTGCTTTTACAACTGCCCAAAATGACCTGCGGCTGTGTTAAGACTTCAGTACCCTGTGGCTCCTTAAGTCAGCCCTTAAGTGACCCTAGAATCCTTCTATGAGCTGCGACTTTCTTTCCCCTCAACTCGGACCTGTGTAGAGGATGAAACTAACCCAAAACAGTCCTATCATTCCTCACGTCTTGTCCTCTTCTTGATTGCAGATTAGGGCCTCCTCTAGTTGTGGATTAGGGCCTTCCTTCTGTTGTGGATTAGGGCCTTCCTTCTGCTGCGGATTAGGGCTCTTCTAGCTGCGGATTAGAACTGACTGCGGCTAGGGCTTTGCGGCCAAATCTCCTTCAAGACTGCGGCTAGATTGTCTTCTTGCATGGCTGAGATTAGGGCTGCGTATAAGACTCTTCCATGATCCTCCATGACTGCGTCTAGATCTTATTAGGGCAGCGAATTAGTCTCCTCTATGGCAGCGTATAGATCTCCTCTTACCTGCAATATGATCTCCTCATAAGACTGCAGCTAGGGCATCTTAGGTTCAGCATGTAGGGCTTCTCCCTCTAGATCTCTCTAGCCACCAAACCCAAAACAAGTGGAGAGAGATCATGAGTGAAGTGAGTGTAAGAAATGACTCTCAAGTCATCTCCTTTTATACTAAAATGTTGAGCACTTGTGGGGTTTATTTGGTTGCTGGCCGACCTTGACGATGTTGATTTGGGGTAGCATCGGATGTGCTCTAGCCATGAAATTTGGTGGAGATGTTGGGGTACATGAGATCTCCAATACCCAAAAAGGGTTTGGGCATATTCTAAACAGATCAGGGGATATTAAAATAATTAATATTTTTAATGGAGTCCCTAAGTCTAAGCTTAGGGAAAATAAAATATTAATGTGTATTAATATGAATCTGTGTTAGAGTGGTCCAAAAGACATGGATCAAGCCATATCTAATTATAGCCGTTGATTAGGGACTTAATCTCGGTCGTTGAGATGTCAACAGGAAAAGTATAAGAGGAGGCTTGAGGGTCACTTGGAGAGCACACCAGATGATCAGTCATTCTATTCTCTAGAGCGAGGTTTGCTAAGAGAGATAGAATCAGTGATTGGGAGAGCAGTTGAGGGGCATTGAGTGCAGAGGAACAGAGAAGGCAGAGATTATGCCAGGAGAGTAGTGCAACAACCAAGGAGGGTGACACAGAGCCAGCAAGGGCTCACGCAGGGCCACGCAGAGGCAGCCAAGTGCTGCGCAGAGCACTAGAAGGGCCAGCGTATCTGACGCAAAGGCTCCCAGGGCTGATGCAGGGCCAGTGTGAGACAGAGGGGCTGACGCAGTCCAGATTGGGCAGATGCTGGTGTTGCAGGAGGTGTTTTGTGCTGAGGAGCCGTCGGAAAGGTTCTCCGGGGTTTCAGCCAGGAGATTTCTCTCAAACTGTGAGGTATAGCTGCTAAGGAAATTCTCTGTTGGGTAGGCCAGTTATGACACCCATATTGTACTCTGATATTGCTTAATAAGAAAACCCTCAGATAGCTGCACCGGTTTTCCCGCATTGGGTTTTTCCGGGGACATTGGTCCAAAAATAATGGTGTCATGTGGTGTGTTTGTTCTTGTTTCTTTTAGTTGTTGATTTGTAATATGTTGAGCATGCATTGGTGTTTATTTTCAGTATTTACTTTGTAAATAACTTGTTAAAGAAAAATAACAAGTAGGTAGGAATAAATCAGAAAAAGTGCATGAAGGGTTTCTAAACTAAGTAAACTTAAACTTCAATAGACGATTTGTCCAATAACACAAATAAATTCATATCTATACTTATCGGAATTGGATGATCTTTGGATCAATCCTACACCTCTCGATGAGAGGGATCCAAGAAAAATATCAGCTGCCATAAATAAGATGACCCACATGGAGTTTGGCCCTAGTTGCCAAACTTAACAGTAAGAGAGCTCTTCGATGCATTGAAGATCAAAATCTTGGTTTTACCTAGATTAAACATAAGTTGTCGAAGATCACAAAAACTGGCCAGTCTATCAATCTATCTCTGTAAGCCATTGGGAGTAGAGGCTAACAGGACCAAGTCATCAACCAGTAAGAGCAGGGAGATTAACACATGATCTAGAAGACAACCATCACCCTATTAGGAATGGTCGTGAAGGGTTGGTGAGAGGGGGCACCGCTATTTTACCCCAATAGTGCCTTGGATGAAGTTAGAAAGACCACATGCCATCTTGAGGCATCCCAAAATTGATCACACAGTCTCATGATGGCTACTAGTAGGGTCTCAGATATGCTAGTGTCGTATAGCCTATGGAATAATGCCTCCCTTGGAATTTTGTCGAACGCCTTAGGAAAGTCTACAAAACAAGTGTAAACCTTTGAAGAACGATGGCAAGCGTCCTCAATAATGGCTCGAAGTTTGAAGATGTGATCAATTATTTGGTAGTTGGGGTAGAAACTTGCTTGTCCTCTAGCCCTGAGATGATGACTCTCTAGCGCCTCTTAAAGCCATTAGTGTAAGACTTTGGCATAAAGCTTAGAGAATGAATGATCCTCTCGGATCAGGTAGTTTTATGGGTTCAAAACTCCTTGGTTTGTGGATTGGATGAATAGTGTGTCTAACCCAAGAGGGGGGGAAGCCTAAACTCACAACATGGTTAAATAAGTTAGTAATATGAGAATCAAGGGAGTGTTTGCCATGCTTAAGAAATTTGGCTTGAAGCCATTCTTCATTAGATGCTTTGTTAGTACACAGCTTTGACTGCGCTCTTAACATCCACGTGGAAAATTGGGGGGGGGAAGGGGAGGAGGAAATGTCGGTGGGATGTTGTCCAAGAATATTATGAAGGGAAGTAGTGTGGGGAACATGGTCCGGGGATCATGGTAAGGCGAAATGGTATGGGATCGAGGAAAATGCCAAAAGGATTTTGGGGGCTGGCAGAGTGTTGAATTTTCTAAGTCTATCTATTAGAAAATTAATCTGTATTTTGCTGGTTTATTTCTCCTACTTGTCTAAACTATAACAAGTTATTTAATACATTAAATATCGAAATAAACACAATACACTCACAACATTTACAGATCATCAATTGAAAGAAAACAAGCACATAAGTGACATCGTTATTTTTGGACAAATGTCCCCGGAAAAACCCAATGCGGGAAAACCGTTGCAGCTATTTAGAGGGTTATATTATTTTGCAGTTTATTTGAGTACATCTGGGTGCCTAATTGGCTCACCTGACAGAGAAAAATACACGGCAACAATACCTCTATATTCGGAAACAGGTGTTTAGAAAACCTGTCCCATGAAACCCTCTCTAGCATAATCGAAGGTCAGCGCTGGCCCTTCTGGCCATTGCGTCAGCCCTTTGTTGACCTGCGTTAGCCCCAGGACCCTCTACGTCAGCCCTCTGAGGCACTGCGGAGCCTCTGGGAGCCTCTGCGTCACTCCCTCTGCCCTCTGCGTGGATGACGCAGTCTCTTTGGGCTCTGAGCTGCCTCTGCTGGGCTCTGCGTAGCCTGGACTAGCTATTGCTCTCGCTCTCTCTGCTTCTACGCTGGTCTCCCAGTATTGTCTTTGCCTTGTACTTACTGCCCCTCGCTGCTGATCACTGATTCAACTTTGCATAGCAAACCCGCTCTAGCAAAATGAATCGCTGATCACTCTGGTGTCTTCTCCAACTGACCCTCAAGCCTCTTCTTATACTTTTCTCGTTGGTCCTTAAACGACCGAGATTAAATCTCTAATCAAAGACTAAGATTAGATGTGGCTTGATTCATGTCTTTTGGAACATTCTAACCCAGTTTTATATTAATACCCATTAATATTTTATTTTTCCTAAGTTTAGACATAGGAACTACATTAAAAATATTAATTATTTTAATATCTCCCAAACCGGTTCGAATCTGCCCAAACCCTTTTTGGGTCTTGGAGATCTCATGTGCTTTAGCCTCTCCACGAATTTTCATGGCTAGAGCACATCCGATGCTACCCCAAATCAACACAGAGGTCATCACATTGTTCTTGTCACCTTCAAGAGAAATGCACGGTTTTGATGAAGGATGAGGTTATGATGTGTTTTGCGAAGGTGAGGAGAGGGAGATGGGTTGTGTGAGGATGAGAAAAAGCTCTTTGTGGAGCGATTTGCATTCATCATCAAACCAACTGTTCATTGGGCAAGAGCTACGGGTAGGTTTGTTGGTGTGACTACAAGTAGAATGGGGGTAGGAGTCAAGGGATACTTATGCGAAGATCAAGGAAAGTATCTCATATTTGGAAATGGTTGTGTCGAGTCAGCTAAATTGGGAAATGGGGGGAGAAACTCCCTAAGGTGAGTGGTGTAAGGTGTTGTGGAATTTTTGTTGAAAAGGAAGAGGGTGGTGGGGTGTGAAAGGGGATGCTGCCTATAAGAGGGAGTTGTCTAAGGATCTTAATGGTCGAGACCTGTGATGGTTCATTCGGTCTAATGCTTAAATTGTTCTAGTGATTAGATTGTTGATCTGCACCTGTGATAGGTTGTTGATTTTCTTTTTGTTTGGGTGATTTGTTTGGTTAGTTGTGTTCAAGGGGTTGTAGTAATGACTACTCATGGTCTTAGAGAGTGTCACATATTTGAGGGTGCTTATATTTTACTGTGGAGGCGCAAGTTGCGGAATCTATGGGAGTTGTTTGATCTTGGGTGTTTTTTGGAAGGAAAGGTGGTTGCCCTTATGTATTCTGCTTAGTTGGTTGAGCACAAGAAGGCTTCAAAGTCGAAGAGAATCGTTCTTGATTCATTGAAGGACCATTTAGTTCCTCACATAGTGGAGAAGGCATTGGTAAAGCACATGTTTGATGTTGGAACCCTTCCATGTATTGATCTCGCAAATGAGTTGCTTCAGATCAATGACTTTTCGATGGAATGTTGAGTAGGGCTGCTTCAGGACAATCTTCACAATAATGATTTTTTTTATTTGATTACAACCTGCTTCACTTGCAAAAACAACTAAACTCCAACAAAACCTTTGCTTGAAGATTTAAGCCCAAAACCATTGAAGACATTTGATCCCCTTAGGTCTATTCAACCAAGCGAAAGAATTGAAGTTCCAAACAACCAAGAAAAGGAACCTTAATCACATATGTATTTTAGAGGAAAGTCATGGTATTTGCTTGCTCCTTTTGAGAGAAGAAACATCATCTTTATATAGATGTGTATGTCACTTATGGAAGGAGGGGCAACTCAAACTTTGGAGGGAAAATTTAAATTCTTTGGAGCCAAAAATCCTATATTAACTTAGGCCGACTTGCCTTTGAAATTTTTAATTCCTTCAATAAAATATTTGGCCACAAACTTTTATTCAAATTTGACCCCCTCAACAAATTATTTTATCCATTAATAGTTAATTCCTTTGACCTCTTGAGCGGTCATCTAAGAAGAAGTGGCCACATCATTCATTGGATTTAGGGCTCTTGACCACACGGTGGGTGCACCACCTTAAGTTGTGTTAGTTTTTGTAGCATCAGATGTGTTCTAGCCAAAAAATTTGGCGGAGAGGCTAGAATACATGAGATATTCAAAACCCAGAAATTGTTTCTGGAAATTCCGCATAGAAATGTCTAAATTAGATTATTAACCAGTGTTTAAATATTTCCTAAGTCTAAACTTAGGGAATATGGTTAATTAATCAGTATTAATTAAGTCAAGGCGAGAATCATCCAGAAACTCACACGGATCGATCCAGAGATGATCTCAACAATCGATTGTGTTTTAATCCTGGCTGTTGTTGCTCCAACAGAGGATTATAAGAGGAGGTCGATGTGGTGATGGAGAAGACACTTGAGCAGTTCAATTTCCTTGGTAGATCGATTTCTTGAGTAGCAAGAGTCAATTGTTGGAGAGAAAGTCAGAGATCAAAGAAGTGAGAGAGGGACAGAGACAGTGATGCTGACGCTAGGGAAACACAACCTCTAGAGGCAAGATCTATTAGTTGAGAGGGAGAGACGTCTTCAGTTATAGAGGTCGGGAAGGAGTCCTAGAGTGTCGGAGAAGCATCTTTCCAGTCAGCAGAAGGCATAAGGAATTCATCAGAGATCAGTCTGAGGCTTGACGTCACGTAGGTTGCGTAGAGCAACGCAGAGGTTGATGTACAGGGTCAGAGGGACGAATTTTTGGAGGCAAGTCGTGCTAGGAGTTTGCCTGTGGGGTGAGGAAAATTCCTCTCTAGAATTTTGCTAGTATTTTTCTCTGTAGGATTGCCAAATTTTCAGCATCCAGTGGTACTCATAATTTCTCATTGTTGCATAATAATAAAACCCTCAGCTGCTGCATCGATTTTCTCAAGTTGGGTTTTCCTGGTGACTTTTGTCCAAAATTAATTGTGTTATTTTTATGTATGTGCTAGAATTTCTCAGCTTCCAGCGTTTTATCTTTTTACGCAGTTTTATTTGTGAAGGTTGTGGTGTGATTTATTCAGTATTTGTCGTAGCATACAACAAATAAATTGTTAAATAAAATTAACAACTAGGAGAATGATTTCCAGCTGTTGCAATAGGAATCCGGTATTGGAATTTTCACATGGTATTAGAGCACAGTTGATCAGCGAGAGAGCTCAGAGGTGAAAAGAGGAAATTTTGCTGCTCAGTGTGGGCAGCAAGCCGAAATTCCTAAGGGTAGCGTATTCATTCTGCCAGTTGGCCGAGTTACTTGTGGAGGTTTGATTTTTCTGAGTGAGTGGCAGAAAAATTCGATCCTTCTTGATTGAGTGATTCAAGAGGTAGAGGGAGCAACTTAGATTTTTTGTTGAGCAAATCTCTAGCTAGATGGAGTGGTTTGTTCAGCAGTTTGCTAGAGCAGAGCCAACGTTGGGGTGGAAGAGAGAAGAGCACACACAAAGGTTAAATTTTCCTCAGGGAACTTCTAGTCTCAAGAAGTTTTATTTTCCTTGCAGATCGACAGTTGTTGTGAGCAGATCTTCTCACTCTAGAAGGGAGTGCGAATAGTAGAGCAACAACCAAGCATAGGGAAAGAGGAGGTTTTCGACAATTCGTTGAGATGGCCATTGTTGGGCTTTGTGATCAGGACAAGTTGGACGGAGCTTCCAACTACATCATCTGGAAGACAAGTATGTCCTTCCTTCTAGATGAATATTTCCTGAAAGCCTATATTGATGCAGTGGTGGCAGTTCCTTAGGATGCAGATCAACTGAAAGAGTACAAAGCTGAAAGAATACAAAAAGGAGATGGCATGGGCGAAGCGGTTGATCCTAGACGAAGTCTGAGATCATATAGTCTTGCATATAACTAGCAAAGATACTGCCAAATGTTGATTTTGGGTAGCATTGGATGTGCTCTAGCTCCGAAATTTTGTGGAGGGGCTAGAATACATGCGATCTCCAGAACCCAGAAATCGTTTGGAGAAATTCCACCCGGATTGAGAGTTATTAAAATAATTAATATTTTTAATGGGTCCTAAGTCTAAACTTAGGAAAATAAAAATATTAATGGGTATTAATAAGAATATGGGTGAGAAACTTCTAAGTGACGAAGATCAAGTCTGTTTTAATCTTAGCCGTATATTAGGGACTTAATCTCAGCCGTTGATTCATCAACATGAAAAGTATAAGAGGAGGGTTGAGGGCCAGTTGGAGACACACCATATTGATCAGTTAGTTTGATTTTTTTGCGGCGAGGTTTGCTGAGAAAATCGAACAGGTGATCTGAGTTGCAGTGAGAGGGGCAGTAGCAGAGGGTTGGATCGGAAGGGAGTTCCGAGACAACGAGTACAAGGCAGAGTGGTAGCAGTAGCATCAGAGAGGCAACACAACCTAGGAAGGGGCTCACGCAGTGCTGACACAGGCCGTGAGGGTTTCTTGTAGTGACAGTGCAAGATAATCGTCGGAAGTTCGAGATTTTGTTGGGAGTTCGATGTTCTGAGATGGGAGGGTTGAAGTTGAAGCTTATAAGAGCAAATCAATCCAACAAAAGGAGTGGTGTAGCCTCCCAGAGGCATGACGCTAGCCCACGCTGGATTGCGCTGGGATTTTCGTAGTGCTTGTCGGAGTTAGCCACTCAGTGGATCAGTCGTGACTTAGAGAAAGAGGTAAACCCTCGTATGTATTTCTTGTTGCCGAGATTTCTCTAAAAGGTTAGCCAATGTGAGAGGCAACCTGTTGTACTCAGATTCTGCTTGTTAATAATACAAACCCTCTATATGTTGCACCGATTTTCTTGCATTGGTTTTTCCTGGGACGTTTGTCCAAAAATAACGGTGTCCCTTGTGTGATTGTCTCGTATCTATTTGAGTTCATGATCTGTATGTCAGTGTAGTCTGCAGTAGTGTTTTTCATCATTATTTAAATAATGCAATAACTTGTTGAATGTAAAAACAAGTAGGAGATGATAAACCAATGATTGCAGTAGGATTTATGATGTGAAGATTCAAAAATTTTCACACCAAATAGATGTGGGATGCTCTCGCCACACTATAGCAGGGTACTTCTGAGCAGTAGAAGATGTGCCTAGAGGAGAAGCTGAGGTCTGGGACCAGTTGTCAGTTGTTTGGGCAGCACCTCAATCCACAGAGCTAGTGAGATTGACACTCAACAATGCCTCCGAGGATAGGCAGGTCTTTGTCGAAAGCATATTGGGTAGAGACCAGTTACCAAAGTGGGACATGATGTGGGCTGACTTGCAGTAGGAGGAATTGAGGCGAGCTCTTCAAAAGAGCTCCATCAGTGGCAAAAACAACGGGCAAAAGCAAGTGAAGGAGGAGGAGAATGTGGCCCTCACATCTAAGGGTCCTAGTTAGGGACATGGGAAGCAGAGAAAGAAGAAGAAAGACCTGTCAAATGTCAAGTGCTTCAGGTGTGGTGAGCTCAGTCACTACAGTACCCAGTGTCCTCTTAGGAAGAAAGACAAGGAGGAGAAGTAGTATCAACAGGCAACTTCTACAAAGATCGACAGGATTTCCTCCAGGGTGGAGGAAGACTTCACAATGTTTGCTGATATACCTCTAGGAGTAAGGTGGGGTGATTTGGTGTTGTAGCCCTAGAGCGCTACATATGGGCAGGATGCTTGAAGAGTCCACCTCATGGATCATTACTTGGCTACGGGGCCCCACAATATTTAGTAGCAGGATGGATCAGTGGTAGTTGATGCAGTCATTGCCAGAGTGACAATTGTAGAGACTAGTAGCAATCAGATGCTGGGGAGTGCAGTGTAGAGTTAGCAGCAGTGTAGTTGTCACAATGCAAAGTCAGCAGCAATGCAAATTCCTCAGTGATAGTGTAGATGCTAGTAGCAGTCAAAGACTCGAGAGACAAATGCATCATACTGAACACATCCAATTCAATATTTTGGATGCTTTTCAATTGCAACAACAACAAATGAGAGGGAGTTGTAGTGCAGATGTAGTGTTGGCAGCGGTACAACAGGGTCATCAACATCACAGATGCAACGTATATCAGAGTTGCGCAGTGGTTGGTGGGCAACAATAGCCAGACATCAACCACGTGACAGGAGATGATGTAGAGACAGGGTTTTGTGGCAGGGTATGCAACACTAAAACACATAGCTTACTAAGAGGGAGTGTTAATTTTTGTGGCATTGGATGTGTTTTAGCCATGAAATTTGGTGGAGAGACTAGAATACATGAGACCTCCAAAACCCAGGAACCGTTTTTGGAAATTTTGCCTAGAAATAGCTTGATTAGATTATTAAACACTTTCTAAATATTTCCTAAGTCTAAACTTAGGGAATATGGATAATTAATTAATATTAATTATGTCAAGGCTAGAATCCTAGCCATCGATTATGTTCTAATCTTGGTCGTTGGTGCTCCAACAGAGGATTATAAGAGCGGGTCGATGTGGTGATGGAGATGACACTTGAGCAGTTCGATTTCCTTGGCAGATCAATTTCTTGGGTAGCAACAGTCAGTTGTCAGAGAGAGAGCGAGATATTGAAGCAGTGAGAGAGGGGCAGAGATAGCGAGGCTGGAGGAGGCATTCTAGATCCAACGAGTGCATTTGCAAAGAGGCAGAAGAGTCACAGAGAGGCTGACGCTGGGGCAACACAACAACCTCCAGAGGCAAGATCGATTAGCTGAGAGGGAGAGACGTCTTAAGTTCCAGAGGCCGGGAAGGAGTGCTAGAGAAGCATCTTTCCAGTCAACAGAAGGCAAAAGGAATTCGCCAAAGACTAGTGTGAGGCTTGACATCAATTTGGCTGCGTAGAGGTTGACACAGAGGGTCGGAGGGTCGAATTTCTGAAGGCAAGTCGTGCTAGGAGTTTGCCTGTGGGGTGAGGAAAATTCCTCGCTAGATTTTTGCTAGTATTTTTCTCTGTAGGATTGCCAGATTTCAGCATCCAGTTGTACTTAGCATTTCTTGTGAAAATTCCTAATCCTTAAGGAACCCCTACTACAGCGAATCTGAATCTACTTCACCTACTTGATTTTTAAATTACATTCATCAAGTTATTCTTCTGAATATTGAAGCAGATTACTTCTGCAGCCTACACTAATTAAATATTTGATCTCATGAAACATAAAACAGAGCGAAGAACAAGATACATAGGACACTTATTTTTGGCCACAATAGTACCCGGAAAAAATCAATGCGGGAAAACTGGTGTAGCGACTCTGAGGGTTTTATTATTATGTAGGAGAAATATCTGAATACAAATCTAGGATGCTCAACTAGCAATCCTTTACAGAGAAAATACTGGCGGAAAATTTGAGTGAGCTTTACCTCACTTCACCCGACATAATTCCGGCTAATCTAGCACAAGATTGGCTAACCCCGACTATTTTTGCGTCACCTCTTCTGCCCTTTGCTTCAGCTTTCCCGGCTGTTCGGGCAGTTTCGGCTTCTGCCCTCTGGGTCAGCGTTCCCGGCAGTTCTGGCAGTTCCCGACAGTTCCGGTTGTTCTTGGCAGTTCTCGCTTCTACACTCTGCGTCAACTTTCCCAGCTGTTCCGGCAGTTCCCGACAATTCCGGCTTTTGCGTGACAGGTAACTTTTCTGCTCTACGCTGGCCCTTCTGGCTCTGCGTCAAGGCTGCATGGGCCCAAACTGGCCCAGTGTCAACTCTCTCGGCTACTGCGCTGCCTCTCTGCAAGCTTTCTCTGTCTCTTTGTCAGTATTCTCCAGAAAGTCGTCCTCCCAGATTCTCACTGCCCCTTTGCTGCAGAATGATCACTTCATTCAAAATCCTTAGCAAACCCTGTCCTAGGAATCGAATTCTTGATCAATTCGTTCTCTTCGTGTGTGTTTCCAAATGAATCCCATGCCTCCATTTTATACTTTTCCTGTTGAGTCTTCAACAACTGAGATTAAGTCTCTAATCAACGATTAAGATTAAAACATGAGTTGATCCACCTTCTAGATCATTCTCACCCATATTTTGATTAATACCCATTAATATCTTAATTTTCCTAAGTTTAGACTTAGGAACCCTATTAAAAATATTAATTATTTTAATAAAATACAATCCGTGTGGAATTTCACCAAATGGTTTCTGGGCTCTTTAGAACTCGTGCTTTAGCCTCTCCACCAATTTTCAAGGCTAGAGCTCTTCCGATGCTACCAAAAACTAACATTTCTCACTGCTGCATAATAATAAAACTCTTAGTTGCTGCACTGGTTTTCCCAAGTTGGGTTTTTCCAGGGACTTTTTTCCAAAATTAATTGTGTTATTTTTACGTGTGTGTGCTAGCATTTCTTAGCTTCCAGCGTTTTATTGGACATGAGAGTAAAGCTGTGCCTGGGAGTAAGGTTTCTAAAGGCTGTGCCTGGGAGTAAGGTTTCTAGAAACTGTTATTGGACATGCTTATTTTGCAAGGTTGAATTGAAGAGTATCTACTTCTGCATAAATGGCCATTTGTTGGGCTTCAAGAGACCTTTTGGCCCTGTACTTATGGAGATGATGTGGATCAATGATTTTTATGCTTCCTTCTCTTACTTTTTGTTGTACATCTGTTTGAGTGGCTATGCTGGTAGTGATAATTTCTTGTTGTTTCCTCTCTCATGGATTTTAGGGGATTCTTAACTTCATTTCATTCTGCTGCATCTCATATATATTTATGGTTCTCTTGACATTCTTTCCCTCAGGTTTTTATGTCTTGATGATGGGTCCTCTTTTGGATCCGAAACGTAGACAATCAAACACTATGTTGTAGGAAACGTTGCCCCCAGGTCCGTTTCAGCCAGGAAACGATACGAAACATGGAAACGCATATCGTACGGCCTAGAAACGAGTTTCCGGCCGTATTGGCACGTTTCACGCTATGGAAACGTGGCCGGTACGGTCGGAAACGAGTTTCCAGGCTGTACGACGGGGTTTTCACTTCATATTGCGATTTTTCATTTATTTTTGTTTTTTCAGTTCTAATTTTTGATTGGGCAAATAAAATATCTTGTGGATGCTTCTAGATGCCTCTCTCAAGTTATAAAGAGACTCTCGCCTCATTCCCTCATCACACAATTGAGCAAGTTGTTTCTCTTGGAGACGGACGATTTTAGCAAAGGAGAAAAGAGGAAGAGAGCAGTGGTATTTTGTCTTTATAGTTATTGCAGCCTCATAGTCTTTATTGTACTTGCAGCCTCATATATAATAAAGGCTGATTTTGAGATTTGGATATATAATAAAGGTGTATTTTGGATATTCTGATATTGCAATTTTCATTATGTGATCATTCATGAGTAAATGTGATGTAAATTTGATCATAATGTTTAAGCTTTACATGTAATAAATTATAATGTATCATGTATGCTTTATGATTGCAGCTAACATTTCTTAAATGTCCTAAATTCTGATATATATATATATATATATATATATATATATGTATGTATATATATCGCGATTCCCCGTTTCCAAAATTTTGGGGGGGTGTCACGTTTCGTACCCTTGCCCGTTTCGGAAACTTGTACCTGTTTCCCCTTTTCGTGCAACTTAGATGAAACATGACTACTGTGGTAAATGCGAGCTTCCAGTCTACAGATTCATGGTTTGTTATGGCTAAAGAGCACTTGCCAGTGGTGATGATTTCTTCTTGTTTCCTATCTTATGGATTGTAGTTCGTTTATGGTTTGTTCTGGTCAATGAGCAGCTTGTTTATTGTTTTCCATAAATAGAGCTGACTCTTTCCAATATCATCCATTTGGAGGTCAATGCACAATCTTTTATCACAAACTCTGTTTAGAGAGAGGCAAACCATTGCTCTGAACTCAGCATTCATGGATGGAAAAGTAGCTTGGCCCCCACATTTCCCTGTACGGCTCAGGAAAGGTATAACCTTATCTATCTAGTGGTATCAGTAGCTTCTTGGCCAAGGTGGGAAATTTCTTCCAGCCCTGAATTATTTCTGTAGGTTATACCTTACCTTCGAGCTCAAGGAAGACCTTTCAGGTCCAACCCGACCGGCACAGTCAGGAACACTCCATGCTTTCCAGCAGTACTTTCTTTCTTATCTATTATAGTTTAGATCTTAGATTAGATCTGTTTTTGGTCTTTATATATGAGTAGTGCTGCTGCAGTATATCAATACTATTGCACTTAACAGTTCCATTGACCTATTAATAAAATTATCGTTTCTTGTATACTTTGCTGGAGGTGTTTATGTTTGTCAGTTTTATCAGAATAGTTTTTGGATTTCAGAGATTGTTCAGATTTTTCAAGGCCTGTAAATAGAAATTGCAATTTTGATATGCTTCTAAAGTTCAAATTTAATCAAATTGAGGAGAGATGTATAATAATTTTTTTAGGCACTTGCTAGGACTAAGTTACTTCTTGCTATTGACGGGATAGTTGATTATACTATATAGTTTCTAGGGATGCTATTGTAGGGATAATTTATAATCAGGGATGCTATTGTAAACTATCAGGAATTGCTGTTGTAGGAATAATTTATTTTATGCTATTGTATCATGTTAAATTAAGCCATAAGTAGTAGCTTGCTATGATTAAACTGGTATCCAGTAATTTGATGTTTCAATTTTCTTTTTTTCCTCTTTTGAGGGGGCGTGGGGGGTTGTTATGTAGCTGTATTGGAATTTTTTTAGGGGTTTCTTTGCCTGTGCCATGAATAGGTTTCTTTGATTTAAGTTGATAGTTGAATATAATTTTTTTAAAAGCAAAGTGATCTGTTGTTCTTATGGAGTGCAGAATTTGGAATTTCCCATTGTTGTATAGTGATATCTAATATTCCTAATTTGGCTTTGTATTGCTGAGATTTCAAATCCATTTAATTTTGATGTAAATTTATATATGTTAATCTTTCATTATATTGTGCATAGTTTTCTTGTGAGTTTAACGATGAACATTTGCCATATTTAGTCTGCTTTCTTTTCTCTGGAAATTTCCCTTTCCTATATGGGGCCTCCATTTTCTCTGATTTCTTTGCTGCTGTTTTTTCTTGTACAGTGGTGGTAACAGCTATAACAGAGCTAGGATCAGGAAAACCACGGTTTTATTCAACAGCCGATGTAATTTCATTTTGTCGAAAATGGCGGCTGCCAACAAATAGTGTCTGGTTATTCTCAACAAGGTACAGAAGCAGCTTGACCTCTTGATATTTTATTAAAGAAGAAAAAGAGATACGTTATTAATGAGGATTGGAGTTTCATTTAATTGTGTTGTGTTTTTGTGTGTCATATAAACTAGTGCACAACTGTAGAGGTGAAACTATTGAAAGGTGTGTTAAGAGAGAATCCACCTTAAGGGGTGTTAAGGTGCCTGGGTTCATCATCCATCAATAATATATGTTTTACAGATTAGTAATTTGAAATACTTTTTTTTTTCTTTAGCCTCAACTTCTTTGTACCTTATGATTTTGATCTATATAAAGTTTAAACAATGGATAGAGTGTTGAAGAATATGTAACTAGGTTTGGTCTTCATAAATATAAAATGTACTTTTGATTCTTGTATATTGTGAAATAAGAGAACATTATTAATATTATTTTTGAAGCCCGGGTTTCGTGCTCAAGGTCTTTTATTCTTGAGGTCAAGCACCCATTGAGTGCTTTTAGGGTTTGTCCTAGGTCAAGAAGTCAAAAAAGTCATTGTCATAAGTTGAAGACCCCATCAGGCACATTATAACTTGTAAAGAAAAGTATTTTTGTCATTAAAAGTGTCAAAATACCTTTAAGACCAAGTTGGCTTGGTAGCTGGGAAGTCGGCCTATTTTGAGGAGCCACATCCACCTTTAGAAGAAGCCTATATAAAGGAGGGAACTCAACCTTCTTGGAACACATTGATCACTCACTCATCCAAGTGAAGAAGAAGAGCAAGAAGGTAACAAAGAAGGAAGAGGACGAAGAAGACTTGTTTTTGGGCTATTTCTCTCTCACTTGTGAAGGAAGGCTAGGGTTTCTATTGCTGGACTAGGGTTTTTCTTCTGCAGGTTTGATCTTGAAGAAAGAAGAGAAAGAAGGTCACTGAAGGTCACATTAGGTCATCCTCAAGCACTAGAAGGAGAAAGCCAAGCGAAGCTCTGAAGAAGCCTTGGGAGGTTAGAATAAGCTCACACATGTGGCAACATCTGATATTGGGAGGGATGAAAATTTCAGACCTGCAGTAGAGGCTGAAATTTTGAAGCTGGGGTTGAAGTTGAGCCGCTGGAAGAGATTTGACTAGGTTTGACTTGGACAAAGGAAGCACATCATCTGAAAGGGTTGTACTTGGTATTGGAGGGTGTTGGTCTTGGTCTAGAGGTCTTGGAATTCATCAATTGAAGAATCTATAAGAAGATAAAAGATTTGCGGTTTTTATTCTCAAGTGGAAAGGTTTTGGCCATGGCTTGCAACCTAGATTCTGTATTCTTGTGTACTATTGTTCTTCTTGTTTTGGTAGTTGTTTGATGCTACACAAACATAATAGTAAGTGAAGAAGCTAATAAGTAAGATAAAGTAAAAAGACATCACAAGCAGTTATCAAGAAAAGAGAAATCATCCTAACTATTGCCTTACAGATTTCTCCACATAGAGTAGAAATGTTGCTTTGAAGGTTTCTTATTTCATGTGCCTTATTTCTTACAAGAATACTCTTCTAAGATAGAAATTTGGTATCATGCTTGAGAATGGTAGGATTAGGGGCCAACATCCTTGAATTAATGTTCGCAAAGAGAATATAATGGTGGTTCAAATTTCCTTCTTGGTTTGAAACAGAGGTGATAATCACTCATTGGAACTAGTTCATGGGGTTTTCAAACCAAAAATGAGGTACCCCTTTGTTTGTATTACCAAGTCGCCAAAACACTTGAATGCTTAGCTTACTAACAAAACTACAAATACATTTGCCATGTAATGAAGGTCTGAACATTTGGAACCAAATTGGAAACAAGAAGGTATGATCTTGATATGACACCACAATATATATGCATGACCTAGAAAATAGCTAATTATGCCACCCACAATACAAATATCTAACTAGTTTAGGCCCATATATAGATATTAGAAAGAAGCTCCATACTTCTTGAAGAGAAATATCTAAGAAAGAGAAACGGGCTGGTAGTTTGGTTCTGTACATGGACCAAAGACAATGAAAGAATGGGGCACATGCATAAATCTCAAGGAAGAAGGATAGATTTTTGGCTTCACATCATGTGGCTTAATAATTTGGAATACTACTATCTAGGTGCTTTTTGAAGAGTAACCCCTAACAAAATGTATGGTGGTAGTATAATGGATTATTGAGTGGCATGAGAACAAAATGTGATGAAAGTCCCCACCCTAGTGCATACCAAATCTCTGGAAAAATGGAGTAGAAAAGGAATGTACCTAAGAGGGATAATGCATGAATGTGTGAGACAAATAAGGGCTGCTATCAATGCTACAAATCAACCTTAAAATTGATGTAGAAAATTATCCTTAGAGAGTTAGGATTGCTACTCTTGAAAACAAAGCCAGGAAGGCGATGTTGTATTGGTAAGCAACAAATTAGTTTGTTAGATCCAAGTTTGATATAACAATAATGAATACAGGGGGCATGTAATCCTCACATTACATCATTCAAATGGTAGATGCTCCATTACAAGGTCTTCATAACTAGTTACAAGTTTTTTCTACAAAAATAACCCACATGAAAAAAATGGCAAAAATAAAAGCTAAGATAAAATAGATGCAATACCTCCATCCTCCCATTAAGCTTATCAAAATGATGTACAATATTAGCCCTAGGGCGGAGCTCCTAAAGCCCTAACGTCTCTTCTCTCGTACATTAAAATATTACTATTTTCTAACTAACTCCATGACAATTCAAACAAATATTTTAAGAATGGAATGGTTAAATCTCTCTTAAGTCCATGGTTGACCATGACACAACATGTGGAATCCAACCTCTCCACGACGACTCACTTTCATCTAAAAAATGGTAGTAGTATCCACCCAGTAATGCTCATAGTAGTGGGATGCTATTATTTAAATGAGGAACTGGTTTCTTTCAGGAATTTTGATCCCATTGTTAGAATCACAATTAGTTACTATAGTCATTCTTTAGAGGAGATCAACTATAGGATAGGTGCAGTGAGATCCAAGCCCATGTTGCATGAAGCAGGGGAAAAGCAGGGACGTTTTTGGAAGCAAAGTGTCAGAAGCATCATTTTCCAAAAACTTAGGAAGCGAAGTGCCTCAGAAGCGTTTATTATATATATTATATTTGTTTGCATTTATATTAAAAAAATCCAAAATACTAAAATAGTTGTAGAAGATACGAAAACATGCATATTTGTATGTAAATCAAGATAGATATGGTATCCATTCTACATCAATGATTAATTATTTGAGCATGAACCATCTTGATTCTAGCAATTACAAACATACATTGAATTTTTAAGCATATCATAGATAATAGAAGGTAGGGAGTACCAAAATTTTAAGCATATAATAGAAAGTAGACATTTAGAAGATAAAATCATAAAACATTCAAATAACTTATCTAGCAAGTGAGCAATTGTTTTTTTTTCAACTGTGGTTCACAGACATTGAGTGGCCACTACATCCATGGGGAATAATTTAGGCAGATCAACCGGAAGGGATCTACCCGCCGAGTTATCTGGTCGGGCCTAACCCCAAGGGCATCAAGGAGACTTGATCCTGTGACCTCCCAATCGGCAAGGTACTTAGCAACGAGAACTCGACCAACTGAGCTATCCCTAGGGGGTAAAGTGAGCAACTGTTAACATGAGTCATAACCAAAATTCAAATAATAATGTTTACAAAATAGGCCAGCAGATCTGAGTTTCGAGGAATCACCAAAAAAATGGTGGAACTGTGGGTCCTTTTTTTTTTATCCGTGGTTCCACCGAAGGATGGTGGATTGGTACGGTATGCAAATCCTGGGGGGGGGGGAGATTCTTGCAACACTCATCGAAGCAAAGTGTTTATTTATTTATATTTTAATTAGTAACTAGGTTGAGCCTATGCCAGGGCCAACCGATCTATTGGATGGAAGAACGATCTACCCACTAGTGTGATGCTATCACCAGGATTATGCGGAGCTAGGTCAATCTTGGACACCCCTTGGGTTAGTTTAATTCCCCCCAAAGTGGTTTCTTTCCTCAACCCTTCGCGTGAGGTTCTCGTAGGGACTAGGCCCTATTAGAAAATGTAATTAGTTTCGGTCTTAATAATTTTCATTATACTTATGTCATTATGTATATCTTCTGTAACAAGAAAAATAAGAAAGAAAAATATTATTTTTAAGCATGGGTTTCATGCTCCATTTTATTGGTCAACAAGGTCAAGCATGCATTTCATGCTTCTAAGGTTTGTCAAGTCAAAAGAATATTTTTCTTGAGTCAAGAGAGTTGTTATAATTTGTATAAGACCCTATTGGGCAAATTGTAGCATGTAAAAGATATTATTTTTAATCCAAGAAAGTCAAATTAGACCTCCAAGACAAATTCGGTCCTGCCAGAGTAAGTCATCCCAGTTTGAGGCTATTTGACCTCCACAAAATCATATATATAAACACTGCTCGACCTCATTCAGAGACACGCTTCTGCAGTTCGATCTCAAGCAAGAAAAGGAAGATAAGAAGAGCGAAAGGCTAGAATGTTGATTTGAGGTAGCATCAGATGTGCTCTAGCCATGAAAATTGATGGAGAGGCTAAAGCACATGAGATCTCCAAGACACAGAAATGGTTTGGGCAGATTCTAACCGGTTTGGGAGATTAAAATAATTAATATTTTTAATGGAGTTCCTAAGTCTAAACTTAGGAAAAATAAAAATATTAATGGGTATTAATATAAAAATGGGTTAGAAGGTTCCAAAAGTCATGGATCAAACCAAATCTAATCTTAGCCGTTGATTAGAGATTTAATTTCGACCATTGATGAACCAATGAGAAAAGTATAAGAGGAGGGTTGAGGGTCAGGTGGAGAACACACCAGAGTGATCAGTCATTCATTTTGCTAGAGCGGCGTTGCTAAGCAAAGTTGAATCAGTGATCAACAGCGAGGGGCAGTGAGTACGAGGTAGAGAGGCAGGGATAATACTGGGAAACCAACACAAAAGCGGAGAGAGTGAGAGCAACAGTTAGTCCAGGCTACGCAGAGCCCAGTGGAGGCAACGCAAAGCCTAGAGAGATTGCGTCATCCACGCAGAGGGCAGAGGGAGTGATGCAGAGGCTCCTAGAGTCTGCGTAGTGCCTCAGAAGGCTAACACAGAGGGTCTTGGGGCTAACACAGTGCCCAAAAGGGCCAACGCTGAGCTTCAGTTGTGCCGGAGAGGGTTTCGTGGGACAGGTTTTCTGAATACCTGTTTCCGGATATAGAGGTATTGTTGCCGTGTATTTTTCTCTGTCGGGTGAGCTGGTTTAGGCACCCAGTTGTACTCTGATAAACTGCATAATAATATAACCCTCTAAATAGCTGCACCGGTTTTCCCGCATTGGGTTTTTCCGGGGACATTGGTCCAAAAATAACAGTGTCACTTATGTGCTTGTTTTCTTTCAGTTGATGATCTGTAGATGTTGATACTGTACTTGTGTTTATTTTCAGTATTTACATGGTAAATAACTAGTTAAGTAATTAAACAAGTAGGAAGAAATAAATCAGATAGTATAGGAAGAATTTCTAACGGGTTAAACTTAGAAATTCCAACAAAGTCAAATTAGACCTCCAAGACAAAGTCGGCCCGGCCAGAGGAAGTCGTCTCAGTTTGAGGCTATTTGACCTCCACAAAAGCATATATATAAAAGCTACTCAACCTCATTAAGAGACACGCTTCTATAGTTCGATCTCCAGCAAGAACAGGAAGATAAGAAGAGCGAAAGGCTAGAAGACAGGGAGAAAGACCAAGCGAAGGAAGGAAATTTGATTTCTACCTATTTCTGCCCATATGTACGAAAGCTAGGTTTTTTGTTGTTGTTGCAGGGCTGAGAATTGGAGGATGAAGTTGCAGATTTGAAGCAAGGGTCAAAACCTTGTTTGAAGCAGACCTTGAAGGAGTTGACTCTCGTTGACTTTGGTAGGCCTTGTCTTGTCTTGAAGAAGAACATTTGGAGAGCTGAAGTGGTGCTTGGAGGTGGTCTTGGCTTTGCTCTTTGGGTCTTGGTTTTCTCATTTGATCAAATTCTATAAGAAAATAAGAGATTCTTTTGGGTTTTCCCCTTGGAGGGGTTTTTGCCCTGGCTTGGAACCTACTTCTTGTGTTAGTTTTCTTTATTGTTTATGCTCTTGATAATTGTTTGATAAAAAGATTCTAACAAAGATTAATGAGAGGATAACATAAGTTCACAAGCTTTTATCAAGGATAAGGAGAATTTTTTTAAATAACTGCCCTAAGATTCTCCAACATGATATCAAAGCTAAGGTGAAGAAAGAGAAGGCAATTTGAAGATCATTTTGTTGATATAAAAGGGGATTGCTTGTCAAGGGTAATCATTTGCTAAAGGACACAAGGAAAGAAGAAGAAGACTTATTGACCTAGAAGGAGGTTTACTACATCAAGCTTTCATTGAAGATCTCATCATCTTAAGAAGGTGTTGTACCTCTGAGATAATAGTGGTCAGCTATCAATGCCAGAGCATCTAGGATAAATGTTTTGGGGGTTTTGTTTTGATTTGGGAGACCAATGAATAAAACAAATATAGAACTGATATACCTAACCCTTTGAATAATATCAATATCTCAGTAAAGCGCTGCTATAAAATTTCACACAGTGATAAAGCTTGGATAGTGGTGAGCAAGAAACAAAAAATAATATGATTATCACAATTCTTAGATTGACAATTACATAATCATAAGTATGAAAACCTCTGACCAATGTTCAGAAGGTTCAAGAGAATATGCTTATGCTTACAACAAGATGCTGATGATTTATTGATTCAGAGGGGATTAATTAAACAGATAGTCCATTAATCCATTCTCTTTAATGATTATCACTTCAGAAAGCTTATAGGAATAGATTGAAACACAATTATTCCTACCTAGTTATCTTTGTAAAGTCATAAGAATATGAAGAAAAACATAATGAGTAATACTGGAAAAACTTACATGAAACACAAACTGTGCAAAACAGAATTCAGAATCCTTTGCTTCGTATTGAGGTTCCAGAAAAGTCAAGTACATCAAATGTCTAGAAATGCTTCATCAAGGGTGCAACCAGGTTCAAAGCTGAATAGTGAGTAATGACCAACGAACAATGAACCCCTAGATAACTCGAGAAGAGAGTTATTTATACAAAAATAAGAAAATATCCTAAACTGTTTAAGGATTTATTCTAGGAAAAGGAAGAATCTTCATGCAAGAAGATAGAGACAATTATTGAACTGCTTCTTGCTGTCCTTGTTATTTAGGTTCTGCTGGCTTTGGTTTTTGATATTTTGCCTTTTAAGCTGCTTGTCTGTTTGATCTTTACGCTGGACGTGATGTTCACTTATGATCTTTCATCTGATACACTTTGACCTCTGTGAATATCCTTTACTGTGTCCTTTTACCTTTACTGTACATTTCAAGTTTTTACTGTATATTTCAATAGTAAATCATTTAACTTTTATGTCTCAGCATCAGGTAATTTGGATTTTGATCGTCTCGTTTGTCCTTAAATGTATGTAGGATTTTGAATTCATTTTCTTGTAAACTTGGAACAACAGGTTTCGTATGATCACCTGCAAAACACAACAAATGTTAAGAAAAACATAGGTTGGCAGGGAGGGCCGAAATGGCTTCATTTTGAGTTGAAAGGTCTATGGAAGGAGTCCAGAGCGTTATCGGAAGGTAAACAATGGTTATATGGGTTGCAGAGGCTTAGGGTGGCGCAGGAGGGTTTATACAGGTTTTTATGTGTAAACGGGAGAAAAGAGCAAAGGTGAGGGTTTAATGTTTAAACGGGTAAACGTTCAACTTTTCAAAATTTTGGCGCAAAGCAGAGTGAATAAGGAATACCACGTTCGGGAGTACAGTGGAGTGGTAAGCGGAGCCATCACACCGCTTTTGTGGCGAAGGTGGTTTTTAGAGGGGGTCACCCGATCTACTCCGTTGGCTGACACGTAGCACTGGGGGGTCAGCGCAAAACCACCTTATCGGGCGGGTAAGGTTTGGTCATCGGGCCAACCCGATATGGATGTGGTGCGTTGGATGAGAGCGCCTTTGATCTAACGGTGGTCGGGCGATAAAGCAGCGCGAAGGAAAAAGGGAAGAGAAATGGAGGGGCCCGGTGGGTTAATTACGACGGTATCGCGCTTAATTACAGGTTTAAACTCAGATTAGGCGATTGGGATGATTAACGAAGGTTTAATTAACTTTATCGTGAATCGATAAGTTAATGGGTTTTGGGTGAAATACATAGTTTTATAGTTAAAACAAGGTTTCAGGATATTTACGTAAAAGGACTTAATAATATACGAGAATGGGTATTTTAGGGATTTAATATATTAAATTAAAAGTTAATACGAATATGAGCAGAAAGGAGATATGCTAAGTATAATGTAAATTTGGAATTATATGCTCGTCATCCACCTACATTAGTACTTAGGATAAAACCCATTTTGTGGGTTTTTGTGAGTGAAAAGGGAATTGACATGGGATTTCCATTTTTCCTAGGAAAATGGTCTTTAGCCTTTAGGAAAAGAGGTTTTTTAGGGAATTGAAGAAAAATGACTTTTGTGAAGGGAATTCCAATATTTAATACCTATAAGTCATTAAGCCGAGGGTTCGGTCCCACCAGAAGTTAGAGAAATGCTCTGAGCCTTTATGACTGAAGGTTTTAGTATTGGAGAACATTTGGGAAGGGGAAATTAATAAGTATGTAGTGGAAGATGAGATGAAATGAGGGGGAAGTTAACTAATCAATTGTGAACTTCAACAACCTTTCTTCTACTTACCCTTTGCTTATCCTAACATTTTTCTTCACTTGATCGGTGCATTTAAGCTAGCAAACCTTTTTCTTTTGAAAAACAAACTATCTAATTCTAACCTTATAATATTCTTTTACCCCATATCCTATCTTAACATTTTGTAAACATATTTTTCATTTTTTGACTAATTTATTCTATCTTATCAAAACCAAAAAATGCTACAATAGAAGGATCAAGCTCTCATTGAAGAAAGGAAGGACACTATCTCTCTTGCAGGATTTTTGTTGAAAAACATCTCTTTGAAGGTCTTGAAAGCATTAAGAAAGTTCAAGGTATCGAGAAGGAGGACTCTTGGTTGACCAAAATGTATCATATTGTCTTCTATGTCTCATTCTATAGATCATATGGCTACATTTTGCAAGGAAAGCAAGAAGCTTGTTGGATCAACAAACTTCCTAACATGGAGGAAGAGGATTGACTTGGTGCTCATAGAAAATGATGTAATGGAATATGTTCTTGGTGAAGTTACTGTACTGGACAAAGAGAAGACTCAAGATTTAGCAAAAGACAAGAGGGGAGAAGTGAGAGCACAAAGGATCATTATTGAATCCATAAAAGGTCATCTTGTTCCCTTTGTTGCTGATTTGAAGACATTCAAAACTATGTATGATAAGTTGGTGAAATTGTACTCTATAATTACATCAAGTTAGAAGATATCCTTTGGGAATCAACTATATAGAATAAGGAAGTCAAAAGATGAAGACATGGCCACTTACCTTACTAAGATATCACAAATAAGGGACCGGTTGCAAGGGCTTGGGGAAGCTGTTTCCAATTCAGAAATGACTACTTGTGTATTAAATGCTTTGCCTCCTGATTGGAGCAGTTTTGTAACTAGTATGTACCCAAGAAAAGATACTACTTTTGATTAACTATGGGCTCAATGTGTCTTGGAAGAGACAAGATTGAAGGCAAAGGATGACACTAAATCGAATGAGAAGTCTCAAGCTTTTGTTGTAAAATCCAAGGAGAAGCAGAAAGGAAAGTTTGGAAAGTCCGAAGGGAAACCAAATATGTCAAAGATTCAATGCTTTGAATGCAATGAGTATGGACATTTTAAAAGGGATTGTCCAAACAAGAAAAAGAACAAAAGGAAGGAAAGGATGTTGGAATTTCTAAGTCTAACTGTTAGAAATCCTTCCTGTACTTTTTGATTTATTTCTTCCTACTTGTTCTGTTAATTAACAAGTTATTTATCATGTAAATACTAAAATAAATACAAGTACAGTCTCAACACATACAAATCATCAACTGAAGGAAAAAACAAGCACACAAGTGGCACCGTTATTTTTGGACTAATGTCCCCGGAAAAACCCAATGCGGGGAAACCGGTGCAACTATCTGAGGGTTTTATTATTAAGTAGTTTTAGAATACAATCTAGGTGCCAGAAATGGCTCACCCAACAGAGAATTCCCTCGGCAGTAGTACCTCTCAGTCGGAGACAGATACCAGCCCCAATCTGCCCCACGAAATCTCCCAGCGTCAACCTGTAGAGTCTGCGTCAGCCTCTCTGGCCTAGCGTTTGCCCAACGTTAACCTCTCTGGCTCAGCGTCAACCTCTGGAGCCTCTGCGTCTCCCATGCTGGCCCCCCTCAGGCTCTGCGCAGCTCCTGGTTGTCTCTGCGTGGCCTTTGGCTGCTTCTGCGTCAACCCTCTCTCGGCTTCTGCGCTGATGCTCCCTGTACTATATCTGCCTCTCTGCTACTGCATTCACTACCCCTTAGCTGTAATTCTGATCACTCCTTCGATTTCCTCAGCAAGCCCTACCCCAAAAAATCAAATTCTTGATCAACTCGGTGTGTTCTCCAAGTGACCCTCAAGCCTCCTCTTATACTTTTCTCGTTGACAATTCAACGGCCAAGATTAAGTCCCTAATCAACAGCTAAGATTAGATCTGGCTTGATCCATGACTTTTGGACCATTCTAACTCAGTTTTATATTAATTCACATTAATATTTTATTTTCCCTAAGTTTAGACTTAGGGATTTCATTAAAAATATTAATTATTTTAATATCTCCCAAACTGGTTAGATTTTGCCCAAACCATTTCTGGGTATTGTAGATCTCATATGCTTTAGCCTCTCCACCAATGTTCGTGGCTAGAGCACATCCGATGCTACCCCAAATCAACACTCCCTCTTAGCGAGGACTGTGCTCTAGTAATACTCCTCACTGAGCATCACCCTGATCTTTCGGCATCGGTCCTTGTGCTGATGCTAGGCCTGTTGCCCAACATCTTCTGCACTGCTGCATCATGTACTGCTACCCATGGCCCTGCCACTGCCAGTACTGCATCTGTACGACAACTCCCTCTGCATCCGTGCTGCTGCCAATGGCACTGCCATTGCCACCTCTGCATTTGCACTGCAACGCCTCTCATCATGTTGCCTATAGCACTGCCACTGCTAACTGCTGCACTGCAACTCAGTTACTGAGAAGTAAGTAAAACTCTGACATCTCCATCAGGCTAGAAACACTTCCAATGCTGAAGCTCCCTCTGTCAATGACAAGTGCTGCCTCTCTGACCTCTGCGCTGCTGCAACAACTCCGTGCATCTCGCACTGCTGCCTCACGCTGTCCTGAGACTCCTGCATTGTAGCTCCCTCTGTCACTCCATTCACATCCGTCTCTATCGACATCCGCTAGTCCTGCTAGTCCTCTTCGGGGCTCTCCTAGCAAGGTATAATCCAAGAGGTTGGGTACCTCAAGGATCCTGCCCCTCATCGCCTGTAGTCCGTCTGACTACAACTCGATGTCTCCCCACTTCCTCTCAAGTGGCGCATGAGCACTCATGGCACAATCATCATCTGTCTCCACTTCTTTCTCCGCCCTTGCTGGCGCAGCCTTGGTCTCAGAAGCCTTTCCCTTACTCTTCTTCCTCGGACACTAGCTCGCATAGTGACCCAGTTCCCCATAGTGGAAGCATTTGTCCTTGGAGAGGTCCTTCTTCCATTTCTCCTGCTTTCCCTCAGATGCTAGGGCAACATCTTCCTCTTCCTCCTTCTTGATTTTGATCCCCTTGCCGCTGCTTCTCGCCTTGGTTAGCCTTCTGATCTCTTCTTGACGAAGAGCCGCCCATAGTTCCTCCCAATCTGGAAGGGTCGACTTGCCCAATATGCTCTAGACAATATCTCCCAATCCTTTGAGACAACATTCAATGTGGTCCTCACCAACATCTCCTCATCCGGCGTGGCCCCTATGGAAGTTAGCTGATCCCGGATCTCCTTCAATTGACCGAGGAAGGTGTCTATCTGTTCTCCCTTCTACATCTGGTATGACCGCAGTTGATTTTCTAGTAGCATTTTCCTCTACACAGAAGTATGCTGATGCAATTTCGTCACGGCCTCCCACATCGCATTTGCTGTGTCCTTTTCGGCAATATGTGGTACTACATGGTCCTTGACCCCATCAAGGATGATGCTCTTGGCCCTCGCCATTGCCTCCTTGTACTTTTCATTCTCAGCCAGGTCAACTGGGATCGCTATCGTGTTCAAGGTGACGTGCTTGAGACGATTCCTGTCTATAATGGAAAAGATCCTGGCCTTCTAGACTACGAAGTTTGAGGCTCCGTCTAGTTTGTCTTGATCTCTTACCCCATTCACTGCCATTTCGCTGCTCCTCTTTCGACTCTTTCGAATCTCTCTACTTCCCTCTTGGAAGTTCTCGGTGTGACTCCCTTTGAGCCTCGATTTCCCTCCTGGAAACCCCTCTACCAATGTCGAGATGCCGCCACTTTGATCGTTAGTGCAGCTGCACCACTGATCCGAATTTCTTGGCTAGAAATCCTCCGCAGCAACTCCCTCCTCCTTGGTCTTGTCTTGTTAGGTACTGTTCTGACCACAATACTCCACCAACTTCACTCCGCAACTTACCCACAACCTCCTATGCCCCAACAAACTGAAGGTTAGAGCCTCTAGGCTCTGCGCAATCCCGACACTAGCAAAATCCGCACCTCCTAGCCATGGGCGTCAATCCTTCCTGACTGCGAAAGATGACCGGGCACTGCGTAGGTCAGGTCTACTCCTCTCTGCCACTGCGCTGATCCTATTCCTGGCTTGAATTGATGATGTAGGCACTTCGTCACCCCTTCCTTGCTATTTTTCGCTAGGAACAACGTCTGTCACTTGGGACAGCTGTTTCTGTTGTTGCTTGCTCTGCTCGGCTGATGCCCTCAGTTATCCTGTGATTTGCAACCACGCCCTGATAGCATGTTGGAATTTCTAAGTCTATCTGTTAGAAATCCTTCTTGTACTTTCTGATTTATTTCTTCCTACTTGTTCTGTTAATTAACAAGTTATTTACCATGTAAATACTGAAAATAAATACAAGTACAATCTCAACACATACAGATCATCAATTGAAGGAAAAAACAAGCACACAAGTGACACCGTTATTTTTGGACTAATGTCCCCGGAAAAACCCATTGTGGGAAAACCGGTGCAACTATCTGAGGGTTTTATTACTGAAAATAAATCAAGTACAATCTCAACACATACAGATCATCAATTGAAGGAAAAAACAAGCACACAAGTGACACCGTTATTTTGGACTAATGTCCCCGGAAAAACCCATTGTGGGAAAACCGGTGCAACTATCTGAGGGTTTTATTATTAAGCAGTTTCAGAATACAATCTGGGTGCCAGAAATGACTCACCCAACAGAGAATGCCCTCGGCAGTAGTACCTCTCAGTCAGAGACAAATATCAGCCCCAATCTGCCCCACAAAATCTCCCAGCGTCAACCTCTAGGGTCTGCGTCAGCTTCTCTGGCTCAGCGTCAGCCTCTGGAGCCTCTGCGTCTCCCACGCCAACTGTCCTTAGGCTTTGCGCAGCTCCTGACTGCCTCTGCGTGGCCTCTGGCTGCTTCTGCGTGGCCTCTAGCTGGCTCTGCGTCAACCCTCTCCCGGCTTCTGCGCTGATGCTCCTTGTACTATATCTGCCTCTCTGCTATTGCATTCACTGCCCCTCTGTGGCAACTTTGATCACTCTTTTGATTTCCTCAGCAAGCCCTGCTCCAAAAAATCGAATTCTTGATCAATTCGGTGTGTTCTCCAAGTGACCCTCAAGCCTCCTCTTATACTTTTCTGGTTGACAATTCAATGGTCGAGATTAAGTCCCTAATCAACGGCTAAGATTAGATCTGGCTTGATCCATGACTTTTGGACCATTCTAACTCAATTTTATATTAATTCACATTAATATTTTATTTTCCCTAAGTTTAGACTTAGGGACTTCATTAAAAATATTAATTATTTTAATATCTCCCAAACTGGTTAGATTCTGCCCAAACCATTTTTGGGTATTGGAGATCTTGTGTGCTTTAGCCTCTCCACCAATGTTCGTGGCTAGAGCACATCCGATGCTACCTCAAATCAATAAAGGAGTGAAGCTCACATAGCTGAAGAAAAGGGAGAACTTGAGAAGAAGCCAAAAGGAGAAGATCCCAAGGATCTTTACTATTAAAGGAGCTCCATCTCTGTCAGGTTCATTTGCAATTTGTCTTTCTTTTATTAGAAAGTAGAAAGTAGAGTAGCATGCATTGTTGCATTCTCTAGAAGAGTGCTGATTTTTGTAAAGCATGGCATCATAGAAAGAAGCATATGGTAGTAGAAGAATCAAAGTCTACATGTTCAAGTTGCTTTGGTAAGAATCATGTGGCTTACAAGAATGAGAAGATTGGGACCATATTGCATGTTATAGTTCATCCATACATTTTCTATCATAATGTTAAACGTAGTCATCTTGCAAAGTAGGATCATCAAGATCCTCCAATGAGAACCATCATTTAGAAAGGTTCTTGGACGAAGTGTTATGACATGACTAGTATGTATTCCATCAAGTATGGAAACAACAGTCTTGGAGGATGAAGGCATGCAAATGATGAAATGGTAGTTTGAAAGGCATAATTGATGTCTTTATCCTCTTAAGGAAGGAAAGCTTATCTTCAATGAGGTTGGAAGCAAGCTCATTTAAAAGAAAGTTTGGCTAGATGGTTATATGGAAACAAAGGTATGCAAATTTTTAAGTTACTCTTCTCTAAGGTAGGGTTCATATTTACAAGAATCTTGCAAAAAGAGTTGGATAGAAAAGTGTGCTCGGTAAGATAGCATGGCATAAACACAATTATATTGATCAACATCAAGCATGGTATTCGGAAGAAAGAAAGGGAGTAACTAATGACAAATCCAAGGAAGATATTGTAGCTTGCTAATCGGTTTGATCTATGGGCACCTTGATTAAAGGTGAATGCATGGAGAAGGATTCTTGTACAATATAGAGATGGACCATACAGAAGGATGTTGATCTCAAAGGATACAAGTAAGCAAATAGCTTGATGAAAGGGGTATCATGATAAGGTAATTCTGATATTAATATTTTTGTATTGGTTTTCTGGTTGATATATAGTTTTGCTACCTGGAAGAATTTTACAGAAATGCGTAATGATAAGTTGAGGTAGAAGAAGATAACCTGATATCTGTGTTTAAATAACAATTAAAGATCACTTTCATGTTTAGAGGGAGCTATGATTAGCTCTACTTTGATAAGGCTCAATATAATGCCTTTAGTGAAGATGACTAAAGGAATGTGATATGAAAGGTTGATGGCTTGAAGCCTGTCACAAGATTAAAGGAAGAAGACGGCCCCATAACATCCACGAGCGTAGAAGCTCAATATTATGAGATGTAAAGGAAAGGAGCCATGAAGCTACTACTTGAAGATCTCCATAACGAACTGGTAGTTTATGTATTTATGAAGACAAGCTAAAGAGCTTGCGTTTATGACTTCCCAATTAGAAGGAAGTGAGAATTTCCATCTATATTCGAGAGGGAATACGAAGTTTCCTTGAATGTTTGAAAAGATGCAAGGATCTATTCCCTAATTAAGAGGGAATGAGGATCTCCTCACTGATTGAGAGGAAGTGATATTAGACATCATATTCTCCATGTGTCATGCACTAGACCAGGACTAACCGTCATAAGTCTTAGTGAAGTCCCTATGAAGGAGAATGGAGGATTGGATAAGCCTCCGAGATTAATACTACTTGATGATATAGAATCCAGATAGGAAGTAGTCTTGTTGATTGACACTCTTTGAGGATTGGACACATATCCAAGACAAGAGTAGTTGAAGAGGACCGATATTCTTTGAGGATTAGGAATACACGATAAGAATAGTCCTAAAAGGACATTCCTAGTGAACATTTGGATGGGGTATGCACCTTGAGAGGTAGTGTGGTATCTTACGTAAAGCCTCCCAACATTATGCTCTGATGTAAGAAGAGCTTGTCAGTTAAGGCCTTAGTATGTTGACAATGCTAGTCATGATGTTGAAGGTTAAAGAAGGCTTACCAATCCGACTCTTCTTATGAGAACTCTTCAGTTTGAGAAATATCTTTGCATTGATTGTACAATTATGATTACCTTCCTACTTAAGAGGGAGTGTTAGAAAATGTAACTAGTTTTGGTCTTTGGAATTGTCATTATACTCATGTCATTATGTATATCTTATGTAACAAGAAAAAGAAGAAAGAAAGATATTATTTTTAGGCATGGGTTTCATGCTCCATTTTATTGGCCAACTAGGTCAAGCATGCATTTCATGCTTCTATGGTTTGTCAAGTCAAAATAATATTTTTCTTGAGAACATGTAAAAGATATTATTTTTGAGTCTGTAAAGTCAAAATAGACCTCCAAGTCCCAGATGACCCTGTCAGAGGAAGTTGGCTGGCTATTCAACCTCCATAGAAGCATATATATAGAAGCTGCTCGACCTCATTTGGAGACACACTTCTGCAGTTCGATCTCAAGCAAGAAAAGGAGGACAAGAAGAGCGAAAGGCTAGAAGACAAAGATAAAGACCAAGCAAAGGAAATAAATCTGATTTCTACCTATTTCTGCCCACAAGTGTGAAAATCTAGGGTTTCTGCAGTTGTTGTAGGGCCGAGAATTGCAGGCTGAAGCTGCAGATTTGAAGAAAGGGCTGAAAGCTTGTTTGAAGCAGACCTTGAAGGAGCTGACTCTTGTTGACTTTGGTAGAGCTTGTCTTGTCTTGAAGAAGATCATTTGGAGGGCTGAAATGGTGCTTGGAGGAGGTCTTGGCTTTGGTCTTTGGGTTTTGGTTAACCTTGTTTGAAGCAAACCTTGAAGGAGTTGACTCTCGTTGACTTTTGGCATACCTTGTCTTGTCTTGTCCTGAAGAAGATCATTTTGAGGACTGACTTGGTGCTTGGAGGAGATCTTGGCTTTGGTCTTTGAGTTTTGGTTTTCTCATTTGATCAGATTCTATTAGAAAATAAGAGACTATTTTGGGTTTTCCCCTTGGAGGGGTTTTGCCCTGTCTTGGAGCATATTTCTTATGTCAGTTGTGTTTATTGTTTATTCTATTGATACTTGTTTGATGAAAAGACTAACAAAGAATAATAAGAAGATAACATAAGTTCACCAGCTTTTATCAAGGATACAGAGAATTGTTTAAACTTTAAACAACTTCCCTACTAGATTCTCCAACACATCCACTTAAACCAACTGGTCTACACCTGATGGGTAGATAGAAGTGAATAATTGAAACAAGAACATGCTGAGGGTCAAACCGAACCAAGAGCCGGTTGGTGGACTTGATTACTAAAAGATGTATAAAATATTAACATTTTAATTTTATATATATATATATATATATATTTGTGTGTGCGTGTGTGTGTATGTGTTCATGTACATCAATGTAAATCGAAACCATTAGACAAAATATGCAAATAGAGTGGGAGACATCATTATATAACTCTTTATGTTTCAGAGGGCTGGGCTGCATTTTTTTTTTGGTTTATCTTTTTCGTAAAGGTGTTTTCACTGTTCAAACGGGTCAAAGAATTTTTTGAACTGGTTTGTGAATCAACTAATCCAGGGTGCCATAGCGGTATATATATATATATATATATATCTGTGTGTGTGTATGTGTTCATGTACATCAATGTAAATCGAAACCATTAGACAAAATATGCAACAAAAGTGGGAGACATCATTATATAACTCTTTATGTTTCAGAGGGCTGGGGTGTGGTTTTTTGTTTTTGTTTTTTTGGTTTATCTTTTTCGCAAAGGTGTTTTCACTGTTCAAACTGGTCAAAGAACTTTTTGAACTGGTTTGTGAATCAACTAATCCAGTTAACAAACTAGTACAGGGTGCTGTAGTGGTGAACTGGTCTAGGTTGGCTGTTTCCTGTACTATACAATGGGATTTTGTTACACTAGATCCAGTTGTTTTTACTTTGAAATTAATTGACTGATGCCAAGGCACAAGACATTAGCCATTGGCTAACCACAAGACACGTGAATTAAGTGTTTGACATCCACCAGGAATGTGTCCTTATTGGTACACCTGTTTCATGGGTATTCCATCGCTGGGTGTCAAGTACTTACCTTTGTTACTCATCTTCCATTATGGTAATTACCTAATTAGGGTTGAACTTTCAGTCATGGATGGACATTTATGTCATAAGTTTTAGTGTCCTTAGAATTCAGCAGGGAATATGGGGATATTTGTGAAGGCTCATGTCTTTGTACTTTTCCTTATTCAGTTTGGAGATATAAGAAGATCACTATTCTATGCCTGCTATCTGCATTACGACATTTACTGACTTGAATTATTTTTATGGTTCAAGGAAATCTGTGACATCGTTTTTCGCTGCATATGATGCACTTTGTGAAGAAGGAACTGCAACTCCAGTGTGTAAAGCTCTGGATGAAATTGCTGACATCTCAGTGCCAGGTTGTTGCTCTTTCCTGTTCCTGCCTATTTTTTGTATATTTGTTAAGCATTGAAGATGAATTTTATTCTGATTCATGTAATGCTTAATTCGAATTTTCTATCCGAGTGTTGAATTTGCTCCATACATGATAGTTTGTCTTTAATGTGAAATTGTTGTCTTGCATAAAATTTGAGTTTACCAGGGACAAAAGATCATGTTAAGGTGCAGGGAGAGATTTTGGAGGGTCTTGTGGCTCGAATTGTAAGCTCAGAGAGTACAACACATCTAAAGAAAGCGCTGGAGGAAGTGCCACCTCCGACCATCCCTGAATGTTTGTAGATGTTTTCCTTTTTGGTCTCCAATAAGTGTCTGTTGTGATAGTTATGTTTTGAAAATGTAAAAACAACATGCTTGTGTGAATTTATGTCTTATCCATGTTCCATATGTCAAGAATCATCACTGTTATGCTATTGAAACTGCAACTGAAAAGTTGTTATTGATTAGATTACCTGGTCATATGTCAGATTCAAGAGCTGCTACGACAATGCTAGTGGAAGAAGCATACATCATACATGTAATAATCACCTCAACAGTTTGGGTAGTTAAACTGGAACCTGTAGGGTTATGAGAGGAAGACAGTCAAATTAAGGCTCAATATTAGCCCTGTTGAAATAATTCTCCATATGCTGATGAGGATATCTAGTATTACTGCATATTCAAACTTACACTTAGTTATAGAAGACCATTGTCTTAAGGCTGTTTATTCGGTTATTAGATATTTAACATTATGAGTAGAAGAAAGTGTTAATGAAAAGTCTCACTGGAACTGTGCTGATTAAATGGATTTTTCAATCAATCCATAAATTTGATTAAAATTCAAAACTCAGCAGAAATATATAGTCATGCTAATTAGATGCTGAGTTGGTGCTAAACACTGGGTAAACTCCAATGTTCCACCGAGTTTCCAAGACGGGGAAACGCGGGAGTGGGGATACACACAAGGGGGGTGTATATAAGCAACTCCAAAATTTAGGGAATTTTCGGGGAAATGGGGGGATGTCATGGTCATAAAAATTATAACATTATAAATTATTAAAAATTTAATATAAAAAATAAAATCCCAAAAATATATGAATAACTAAATAGAAAATCTTAATAATTATGAAATGTACATCTGAAGACTAAATATGATCATCATTACTTATTAGACTATTATCATTTATGAGTTATCATTTGACATTTCTGCATTGTAAATCTAAAAGTAAATTACTAAATTGAATCCATCATTTGACATTATGATGCAATGTTCTTTCTAAATTCATCATTTGGCATGATGCAAGGTACATCTAAATTAAATTAATAAATTCATCATTTGACAATTGAAATTATGCAATGCGCATCAAATTTTCAAAAGCGATAAAAAGTAACTTCATCATATGACAGTGACATTGACATTGTTTTGAAGTCTAAAATAGCCATAAAATACTAAACTAAAAGTAAACATAGAAAGCACTGAAATTCATCATTTGGCATGATGCAAGGTACATCTAAAATAAATTAATAAATTCATCATTTGACAATTGAAATTATGGAGCGCATCAAATTTTCAAAAGCGATAAAAAGTAAATTCATCATGTGACAATGACATTGACATTATGTTAAAGCCTAAAATAGCCATAGAATACTAAACTAAAAGTAAACATAGAAAGCATTGAGCAGTGAAATACTAGTAAATTTCTCAAAAAGTACTAAATAATATTAATAAATAGTAAATACCAGTGTAGAAAAAGTCGAAGTCGGGATTGATTCGGCAAGGGTCCAAAAGTTGAAAAACTCGTTAAAGTCGGGAGTTTTTTGAAAAAGTTGAGCAAAAAATCGGCAAAATTAAAAAAACACAAAAATGTTCATTTATTTTTTTATTTTTTTTAACATCTAGAGTATCCACAACATCAAATAAATGCATTTCCACATAAACATGTAAAGAAAGCTAATATATAATATGTATATGAAGTCTAGTGCTACATCACATATCAAAATAGTGAATCAACTCCTGAATCTTGAGTCTTGTCTGAGTCTCAACTCTCAAGACAACAGACTTTTTGGGTCGACTCCCGATAAAATCGGGCATATAACGAATAAATCACGATTTTTTCGTTTCTGAAAAAGTCTGCAAAAAATCAGAGGATTAAATCGTTTTGTTGAAAAAATCACAATTTTAGGATTTAATCCCGATTTTTTGCAGACTTTTTCCACACTGCTCTTTCTCCTTAGCAATGCTAATGAGATCTGGTTCGACCTCAGACGTCCCTATGCGCATATAATGCAAGTACCACAATGTGGTCAAAACATGCGTGTCCCTATATGGTTGCTTGGATAGAGAACCTTACTTGACCTCTCGCGCACTGATCTCTGATCTCGACCTCCTCGACCTTGGCACCGATCGAAACAGCCCACCCTGCTATCAAAAGACCTATTAAACACTAAGTATTAAGTTTTAATATACTTTAGTTTTTTAATTTTTGTTATTGTTTTTATTTTATTTTTTAAGTTTTAAATTTTAATATAATTTAATTAATTAATTTATTTAAAAAAAATAAGTTTTAACTAGTTTTAAGTTTTTAATATAGTTTCATTTTTTCTTTTTTTTTTTCATATATTTAAATTTGCTTTTTTTAATGTTTTGTAAAAATTAGTAGACAAAAAAATGGGGCGACGGGTATGCGTCCCCTCGACGTCCCCTTGCGTCCCCCCTGCATCCCCCTTGCATCCCTCGACATCCCCCCATCCCCCCTGCAAAGGAGTTGCATTTCGTCGCCAGAAAAACAGCCCCTCGGAGTTTCCCTGAGTTTCCCCAAAAAGGGGACATGGGGGAAAAGTTTCCCCGTCCCTGGAGCTTGGGGGAGTGCCGGGGCACGCCCCCCACCTTGGGGGACGCTTCACCATGGAACACTAGTAAACTCTAAAGACAAAGGACAACTATAAAGACCATATTGGATCCTGTTAGCATGAAAAAGATAAAGGGTGTTTGTACTGCTTAACATGTACTATTCATTATAGAATTTGCCCACTAGACCAGACTTTTTTTCTTACAAGGGCAAATATTGCAAACATCCGCATCAGTATGAAATTGTCAAGGGTCCGGAAAACAAAAAACTTGTAAATTAAGAAATTATTGGTAAATATCGGCAAACATCGGCAAAATTAATATACTACCAAAATATTGGTAAAAAGCGACAAACATCGGTTATGCAAAAAAATCATGATTTCAGCAAACATCGGCTATGCCAAAACATAGGAAGTGTCTTTTGGGCATGGGTAGACAAGATGGTTTTTATGGTGAACCACAACAATGTTTGTACTTGCAGTGGAATTGGATAGCAAATGCTTGTTGATGGATATGTGCATCGTGCATGCTAGATACTAGTCAGCAATATTACTTTCTGTCAGATAAGTTTCAAATTCATTTGTAAATTCACTTGGCAGCTTCATGTGAGCTTGGACAAGGGCTACGTGAGATATGTAGAGCTAATAACTCGAGTGAACAACAGGTATATATAACTTATGCCTTGCTGCCCTCTTGCAATGTTTGTTTAAATCTGCATATTGCTACACACTGTTTGAAAACATGATTATGTATTGTGGTATGCCAGCAAATAAAAGCTCTTCTTAGAAGTGTTGGTACTACAATGTGTCCGGACTACACTGATTGGTTTGGCAGTGGAGCTGCTGATGCAACGGCTAAAGCTTCAGACAGATCTCTGGTGTTGAAGTTTATACAATCACATCCTGCAGACTATGCAACTTCAAAGTTACAGGTAATCTCTTTCGAAAAACACTGTGCTATGTCAAAAGTACAGGCAAGTTTCAATGCAAAAACATTCAGTTCCTATTTGGTGCATTTACTCTTCTGTTCCTCTCATATTGTAATATGATCTAGCATGTCTTATTTTCTTCCATAACAGTCAGTTGTCTCTGCTTTCACTTGCAATGTGTACCCTATGTGGTTTTCTCTTTAAAAGTTTAAATGGTAGAGAGGACAAACAAGTGAACTTAAGCTTGCGATAACTTTTTATTTCAAATCAAAGGAATGAAAACATGCTATAAATGGAAAAACAGAGTTGAAACAGTAGACATTGAGAATACTTGTTAGTAGAAAATTTTTCCATGCTTGGGTATGTGCATGTTGTGTTAGATTTTAAGCTTCTGTGGTAGTTTTCTGCAGTGGCATGATCCAGATTATCCACAGTTTTGTGTTTATTCTGTCGACATTTCAAACTCCAAAGGGGGTCCATCATCAGGACTTAAATTAGATAGAACAGACTTAAATTAGATAGAACCAGCTATCTAAGCAAACAGATCAGATCTAGTTACTTGCTGGAATTATTAGCTTTTGCATGAAGCGGAAAACAAGAAAAGCAGTGTCACACAGTGCACAAATGTTTTTGCTGTTCTAGATTAGTTCATCATTAAAAATTATCTTCGAAACTTACAAGAGCTCGCTTACAGGGAAAAATGGCTCTGAGAAATTAATCAAACAAACAACAAACCTGCAAATTATACTCTGCACAAAAATCAATGCAACCTGCGTTCCAATCCGTACTTCTGCATGGAATCCATATGGTGGTACGAAATCTGTATGAATGACTGTACGACCTGCTCTGCTAGGTTGTATGGCTGCTTTTTTCCTTGCTGCTGACTGGCTGCATGTCCTTGCTGAATACTGGCTGCCTTCTCTTTGCTGAACTACTGCTTAAATCCTCACAATGGTTGAAAATCAGATCTCTGATTTTCTCCTTCACTCAAGTGACTTGTGAAATGAATGCTCTGTGTGTCTTCATCGTTTGCCCTCTCTTTCTTTTATAACTTTGACATGAACCAAAAACTGAATCTTCAATGGTTGAGATCTAATCATGAGATCAATGGCTCTCTATTAATTAAATTTTTAAGTGACCCACTTTAGTCACTTTGTTAACTAAAAGTCGCTTTGATAAAAAGATGTTCATAAAGTGATCTTTTGAAAAAAACATAAGATACTTTTAATGATGATTTCCATAAGTAGACATCCTCATGGAAATCTTTGTTTTAGATACAAACACTAACACTCCCTCTTAGTGAGGTAGGTATTTTCTACCACTCCAAGCTTGTCTTGAAACCAAATGAACTTGCCTTTCACCAAGGGCTTGGTGAAAATCTCTGGTAGCTGCTACTCTGTAGAAATATATTGGAGCTTGACTGCTCCTTTTAGCACCTTGTCTCCCATGAAGTGGTATTTGATATCAATGTGCTTTGATCTGTCGTGAAACTCTGGTTGTTCGAGAGTTTGATACAACTTTGGTTATCACAGTGAATCATTGTCTGCTCAAGCTCTGCCTCAACTAAACTCAGTGCTATTGAGGTCTGCTTCCTGTTGAATTAGGAAACGATTGTTGACCCCAAACTACTAAAGCAGCAACCAGAGGTGCTCTTCCGATTTGTATCACTGCCTGCCCAGTCTGAATCAGAGTACCCTTGCAAGCTCTCACCATCTCGACCAAGGTATCGCAATCCATATCCTATTGTGCCTTGCAAATATTTGAGCATGTGCTTTGCTGCAACCCAGTGAACTTCCCTTGGTTCCACCATGAACTGGCTCAGGGTGTTAAGAACAAAGCTGATATTTGGTTGAGTGTTGACTAGATACATCAATGAGCCAATCAATTGCTTGTATTGTCTAGAGTCTTCCAACTTTGAAATTGATGAATCAATCTTCTTCAGGTTGGTCACCATTGGAGAGGCCGTCAGTCTGCTGTCCTCCCTCCTAAATCTCTTTAGGATCTCTAGAGTGTACTTTTCCTGTCTGAGGAAAATCTTGCTCGGTTGTTGCCAGACCTCAAGTCCTAGATGGCAGAAAGTAATGCGTCGGCCTGGTATCCTTCATCTCAATTTTTGATGCTAAATCTGACCTGCAAGCTGCAATCAGTCTCTCTGCACTTGTCAGAATGAGATCATCCAAATACAACACCAAAACGATGGCTGAGATCCAACCAGAAAGAAGTATAGGTTGGGATTTGCTGAACTCTTGGAGAAGTCTATGCCTTGCATATAGCTGCCAATCCTGGCATACCAAGCTGTGGGTGCTTGTTTGAATCTATATAGGGCTTTTTAAAGCTTGCATACATGCGTGTCTCGGTCATGAATCACAAACCCTTGTGGCTGCTCAATTTGGACTTCTTCCTCAACTGAATGAACTGCTTGAATAGATGAGTATCTAGCAATGGGAGGAAAAATATTGTTGTAGTCTACACCCTCATTTTGAGAAAACCTATGAGCCACAAATCTGGCCTTGTATTTCTTCACATTGTCATCTATTGCATGCTTTTCCTTGTAAATCCACTTGGAAGTCATAGACGACTTCCCCTTTTGTCGTGGCACAGTCTAACAAACATCATTCTTCATGGTGGAGTTCTGCTCCTCACACCTACTGGCTGCTTTCTCAAAGCTGGAAGGCTTCGAGTATATGATGCTGGTCATCAAAGTCATGTATGCTGAAATCCTTTGCAGAGGTTTTCTCTCCCTGAAAGTGGTCCTAGGAGGCTCCACATGCTTCTGAGCATGCCAAAAGGTCTGCTCTGCCTACCTAGGCTTCTTGACTAATGTTGAAGGAGCTGTTTACTCCTCTTTTACTAAAGACTGGCTACCTTTGTTACTAAAAGTCTCTGCTCTCACCTCCTCCTTTGGTTCCTCATCTCGAGGCCCCTCTGCAACTGTTGGTAGGTCGTGATATTTTCCAGATGCTAAGTTCTCCTCAAATTTAACATCTTGGCTCAACAATGTCTGTGGTTGATCTGTTAGGTGTAGAAATTAGATGACTAGCACCCTCAACCCAGTTTTAGAAATTTTGCTTGTGTTTTTCACCCACCCAACATATTTTTGGCATGCTGATGATATAAAGAAATCAAGCATTCATTTGAAACATGTAAGAGTGCTTCTACTTTTTCCCTTTTCTTTTCAGCTGATAGGACATTTAGAAACTAATGGAAATTTATGCAAGCATTTAGGTCATAAGGAGACTAGGAATTTTGGTCAAAGGACCAGGGCAAAACCCACAAGGAGAAAACCCAACACAATAGAAGTTTTATTTTGCTTATGAGAAAATTAACACACAGTAAATTCACAAGGTACTTACTTTACTGATGAATCTCATACAACTGATGCATTGATTTTTGTGCCTTCTACAGTCAACTTGTAGCTTGCTATTTTCAGTCAAAACCTCCTAGAAATTTGAGCCAACATTGGTCAAATCAGCCTTGAATTTTGTGCCTGAAATCTCGGGCCTGTTTCTTGAAATTCGAGCCTTTGCTCTCAGCTAAAACATCTACATAGTTATTTTTGGACAAATGTCCCTGGAAAAACCCAATGTGGGAAAACCGATGCAGGAACTGAGGGTTTTATTATTATGCAGTAGTAATTTTGAGTACAATTCATTGGATGCCCAACTGACTATCCTATACAAAAAGAAACTGGATAAAACAAGTAGTGAGATGCTCTCACCCTGTCACTGGAAGATCTGACTCTGATCTCGCTTGATTAGAGGCTCTGCGTCCCTTCTGCGTTAACTTCTGTGCAAGATTGCGTCAACCCCACGCAGTGTTTTCGTCACCTCTGCTAAGGACTGCGCTGCTCCTCCTTCAGACCCTCTGCTAAGGACTGCGCTGCTCCTCCTTCAGACCCTCTGCTGGCCAGAAACTTCGATTTCCAGCCTCCTTGTCTCACACCTCGGCTCCCGGCTTCTGAAACATGATTTCCTCAGCAGGAATTCGATCTCCCTCTAGGCTCCGTGATGCCATTGAGTCAGCACTGTGTGGGCCAACATCAACCTCTCTTTAGACGTCTTTCTGTCCTCTCTGCCTTGTACTCTCCGGCCCAGAAAAACTCCTCACAACTATTATCCTTGCCACTTACTACAGAAAATCATTTCGATATTCTCTCCAGCAGTTGCTCTGCTTTAGAAAATCGATCTTCTGATCTTCACTCAATGTGTTCTCCAAGTGCCCCTCAAGCCTCTTCTTATATCTTTTTGTTGGACAACCAACGACCCAGATTAACTTCTAATCAATGGCTTAGATCATTTTGGCTTGATCCTCGTCTTCTTTTAGAAGTTACACCCACAGTTTAGATTAATACCCATTAATTATTTTAATTTCCTAAGTTTAGACTTAGGCACCCATGAAAAATAACTAATTATTTTAATAAAACTGTCTCTGGGTGGAATTTACGAAAACGATTTTTGGGTATTGGAGAATGCATGTCTATGCCTCCCTGTAAATTTTGAGACTTAGAGCACATATGATGCTATAAAAAATCAACAAAGAAGGGCTAAAGGGGTTGACCTCAAAGGAGGACAAGTTGGCTAGGTTTGATTGGTATTTTGGCTTGGATATTGGCACATATTTCTACACAAATATCTGATTTGTAAACCTTGCTCATGAATAATTTCTCCTATGAAAAGTTGTTGGGATTTCTCAGGGTAAAATTATTGTCTCTATTGCTTCAAAATCTAGCAGACCTTGAAGAGGGAATACAAGGTATCAACTAGACAATGAGATAATAATGTGAAAATTTCAACTCTATTGCAGCAACTGGAAATTATTCTTCTAACTGGTTAATTATTAAGCAGTTTATTTGCTACGACAAACAACAAATAAAATTACAAATGCAATTTTCACCATAAAAACGTTGCGGAAAATAAAATGGAAACTAAGAAATATAGAGCACACGCACAAAAATATGAAACCGTTATTTTTGGTCAATTTTCCCTGGAAAAACCCAATGTGGGAAAATTGGTGCAACAATTGAGGGTTTTATTACTATGCAACAGTGAGAAATTGGATGACCAAAATTGGCAATCCTTTACAAAATAAACTGGCTACAAAATTAGTAAGAAATTCTTGCCTCACCTGACACTCTTCCAACTCCAAATCTGGCACCAACTAGGCTACTCGAAACCCTTGCGTCTGCCTCTGCGCTTATGTGGTGCAGTAGCCTAGAAGCTGCTTTGATCAAGCCGTCCAGCCCAACTTAGCCTCTGAGATTGGCACGCTAGCCCCTCCGGAAAATCTCTCGACCTCGAGTAACTGAATCGACCCTCACTCTAGCTAAATTGAACCCTACCTCTGAAGTTGCCTACGCAACCTCATTGAGGAAACTTGACCCTCCTGTAGCTGACTCTCCGAATTGGAAAACTTCCTCTAAACCCATTGCCTTTTCCCTTTGTTGTCTCTGCATCCCCTTTTTGGCTCAAAGTTCTCTCTGGTGAATGACTGCAACTGGGAAACTCAATTTCTGCCAAGGAACTCGACCTCAAGTGTGTTTTGTTCGTACCCCATCGACCTCCTCTTATAATCTCTCGTTGGCTTACCAACGACCATTATTAAACCTCATCAATGGCTAAGATCAACTTTGAGTCGATCCATGTGAGTTTTTAGAGAATTCTCACATTTCTCAATTAATTCCCATTAATTAATCAATTTCCCTAAGTTTGAGACTAGAACACCATTCGATGCTACAAAAATTAACAAACAATGGGGTAGAGGCCCGATGCCACCTTTAGCCAAAACCCCCTGCTCTTTATGGATTTTCATGAATGGGAAGTCCTGGTAAAAGAGAAATCCCTTATAATCCTTATGCTAATGATAAGGTACAAAGTGACCCTTCTAAAGCTCATTTAAAGAGAGGAACAATAAAAGTACTAGGCTTCAAAGAAGCAACTCGCTCTCAAAGGAAAAGGAGTTGTCTTTAGTGCGACTTTTTGTACTTTCTAGTGCCGGAATCCGGTGGAAAAATTTGAGGTGAAATCTTGATTTGTGTTATTTAAACTAGTTTTTTGACTGTATATATGGATTCAACACCTTGGAAAACCCTAGGGCACTTTGATTGCACAGGATTACCCATCAAGCTTGTGATTTCAATAAATTCCTGCCGGATTTTAGAGAAATTAGACCGGAAAAACCCACCGTAAAAGCTTCCAAAAAGTCGCACTAAAGACAACTCCAAAGGAAAACTCTAGAAAATAAGTCTCAATACCTAGGGATTTTAGGTTTCTTGGTGGAAATAGGTATTTACAATGTAATGAACAAACACTGTAAATATATGTACCTAAATTGTAACACACAAATGTCTTGTAAATAAACTTTTTGATAAGATGAATAGTACAAGGATGAATGAATGTTACAATGAGGGCCTGCTTATATACCTAGGCAGGTGCCCTTTCATGAATGGGCATGTCCTTTAGACATGCCTTTCCATTTAACTAATGACTATTTAATTAATCATTACTATGATTATTTATTATTTATATTTATTTGCATTTATTTTATTTTTTATATAAATTATATTCATAACATTGCCCTTCTCTTCAAAAAGTTGTCCTCAAAGCTGAACCGCTAATAATTTTTTTCATTTGCCCACACCATTTTGACGTGTGTAAATCATTGGTAGAACTATCTTGGAATTAGGGTTTTTCAATTTACCTTTGGATATATATATATATATATATATATATAAAAGTTAATTATTATTATTATTATTTGTATACTAACTTTATAAAAATTTATTATAAGGTAACTTTACTATTTAATAAAGTCACTTTAACATTTTTCATAAAACAACTTACATTTTATTAAAATTCATTTTATTTATTATTTATGGCAATAGATTCACTTGTACGGTCATGTCCGCTTCTCGAAGTGTGCATTCCATTTTTTTTTAAATGCGTTTGGCGGATTTGTGTCCAATAAGACAATTATGTTGTTTGAAACTGGTGGGGACTTTTTGGAAGTTGATCCAGATCCAGGTAAAAAAGTGCTAGATGCAAAACTTCACAAGCGTCCCCTTAAAGATCAGACTGTAGAATGAGACCAATCATTGTAGCTTAAAGATCAGACTTCTGTACGATGAGAGCAGTCAACTTTATCAATGATATCAGTTCATAATATGATGAAATCAGTTAGAAGGTTACTCCTGCAAATTAGGATCGGTCATTGTAAAAATTGGATCAGTCACCCTATAACAAGATTTACTCACCAAAGTTGGATGAAACCAAAACCCAACACACTTATGGTTATTTAGAATGTTTTTTAGGCCTTTCTATTATTATCCTTCTTATGAATAGGGTCTACTACAATTACTTGAGATCTGAAATATGTGACAGTGAGTAAATAGGGCCAAAACCTCTCCCTCTTGGAGAGGAAAACCCGCACAGAATTCTTCTTATAGAGATTCCAATTGACGAATACCAAGACCATGACCCTTGACCTATGAGGCCACTCCAAGACCAAAACACCAATCCTCTTTTATGTTACTGCTAAGATCATCATCAACACTGCTGCTTCACCGAGGTCATCATTCATGTACCTTCACTGAGATGAGTGCTGCACCATATCTCCATCTTCACTTAGATAATTACTGCACAATTACTGAGATCATTATTATGTCAACGACCTTGCCTTTATTGAGATTATGATTGTGTTCATGATTAATTCTATATCGAAAGGTGTGGAAAAAGTCTGGAAAAAATCGGGATTAAATCGAGACTTTTTCCAAAAAATCGTCAATGAGGTAGTTTCTTTAACGAATTTTTTTTTTTTTTTTTTTTTTTTTTTTTTTTTTATTTGTTGTTGTTGAAAAAATCGGGATTTTATTGAAAAAGTCGGCATTTAAAAAAAATGAATATTTTTTTTTTGTTTTTTTTTTTTAAATTTTGTCGACTTTTTGCTGACTTTTTCAAAAAACTCCAGACTTTAACGACTTTTTCAATTTCTGCACCCTTGCCAATTTAATCCCGACTTCGACTTTTTCCACATTGATCGAAAGCTCTGAAACCAAATTCGTCCAAAATAGGCCATGTGTCCGAATCCCACGAATCGGACACGATTCGATGGGAATTCGAATCCAAAAATGGGACACGATCAAATCCCGGTTGTGTCCCGTTAGGACACTTCGTGTCTCGATTTTGGGATTCGAATCCCAAAAAAGTGAAACCCGCGGCAGAGGAACAACGCTGTTCTTTTCCTTATTTACTATTTCTCTCATTCGTTTTTGCAAATAGTGAGCTGTGTGCAAAGAGCTAAGGGTTTGGAGCGTTCGGCAAGGAGATTCAAGCATAAAGTAAGTGCATTTCATCTCTATTTTTTTGCATTTCTATTACAGCAGTTTGTATATGCATTTCTTTTACAAAGTTGTGCATGTTTTGTTTATTTTTTTTACAGTATTCATGGCTCAATCAAAGGCAGTAAGTAGGTAGGGGGCAAAGGAAGGGGAAAAATGTCTCCATTGGAGATGCCCCTCCTCCCCCAATATCATCAGAGTCTGCTGCAAGTAATGTTGAGGGAAGACTTCCTCCTAAAGACAACATTGAGAAATATCCCTTGTGGAAATATGTCACAAGAGAGGATGGGACAAGCACCAAGGGGAAGGGAGGAGGCAATGTGCTTTGGAGATGCAACTTTTGCCACAGTTCTTTCACAAGCACATATTACCGTGTGAAAGGCCATTTGTTGGCTTTACAAGGTTGTGGAGTTGGAGCTTGTAAAGCTGTTCCTTTACAAAAGAGGAAAGAAATGGAAAAAGAGTTCACTGTTGGTATGACAAATGTGGCTTCATAATCAAGAAAAACCAAGAATGAAGACCCCCTTCCATTTTTGAGGAAAGGCACCACCAAATTTCCATTTGAGAGTTCTATTGGGGGACAAGCAGCAAAAAGAAAAGCAATTTCACTTGGTCCAATGTACAAGATTTTTCAAAAAGTTAAACGGGAAGAGCTTGATCTCACCATTGCCTTCTTTTTCTATCAAAACTTCATATCATTTAATGTTGCATGCTCACCTCTATTTATTGAGATGTGTCGAGCTCTAACTCACGGGTCTCCATCATGGTATGTGTTTCCTGGTTCAGAGAAGCTTAGAACCACATTGTTGATGAAGGCAAAAAAGAGGCGCAAAAAATGCTTGAGCCTATTAAAGCATCATGGCCAACATCTGGGGTTAGCATTGTTTTTGATGGATGGACAAATCTAGCACGACACCCACTCATCAACTTCATGGTGTCTTCCTTGAATGGTCCAGTTTTCTTGAAAGCATTGGATACACTTGGAGAATACAAGGATGCACAATTGTCTGTCTCTGCAAATCGAAGATGTAGGTGTTGATTCTTGTGTGCAAATCATTACAGATAATGCACTTGTTTGCAAGGCTACTGGCATGATTGTGGAAGCTAAATATCCACAAGTGTTTGGACACCTTGCATTGTCCATTCATTGAACTTAGCATTGAAATCCATTGCTTCTGATGTGCTTTGGATTGGTAACATTATTGAGGATGCATGACATATCCATAACTTTGTGCAAAATCATACAAATTCCCTCACTATCTACAAGGAGTACAACAATCTATCATTGTTGAAGATTGCTGATACATGGTTTTCCTCTTCATTCATCATGTTGAAGAGGTTTAGGGAGGTCAAGACCGCTCTTGGGGCCATGGTTATTTCTGAGTTTTGGTCTTTTTGGAGAAAGACAGATCAAGTAGCCTCTAAAAGAGTGAAGGACACAGTGCTAGATGATGCTTGGTGGGAGAGGGTAGATCTAATTATTCAGATCATGGACCCTATCATTTCTTTGCTTCGATTTGCAGATACAGACAAACCCATCCTAGGAGAGGTTTACGAGGGATGGGATTCCATGATTGAGTCTGTGAGCAACATTATTCTACAGAGTGAGTGCCTTGAGTATGAGACATCACCAGAGGCCTTTTGTGGTACTATACAGGATATTCTTGTTAGAGATGGGGCAAGAATTGCACACCTTTACATTGTTTGACTCACTCATTGAACCCAAAATACTACAACCATGAGTGGCTGAATGGTGGACCTTCCCGCAGATTACCTCCTCACATGGATGGTGAAATCTCACAGGGGAGGAAAGATGCATTCAGGCGGGTTTTCTAGGATAGAGCATTGCTTGATGAGGTGGAGGATGCCTTTGCAGAGTTTCCCACTGGCACCGGTCGATTTGCAGGATATGATGTGATTAGAGACAGGGGGGCTAAGAAGCCCTATTCTTGGTAGGCAAATTATGGGGCAACAAGCCCTCCTCTTCAGCAGTTAGCCATGAGGCTCCTCTCTCAGGTGACTTCATCCTCTTGTTGTGAGAGGAATTGGAGCACATATGGGAATTTGTATAATGTGAAGAAGAGCAGGCTTGAGTAGTCCAAGGTAGAGACAATGGTGTATGTGCACACCAACCTTCGTCTTATTTACAGGCAGAGGGAAAAGTGGTTGAGGGGAAAGACAAAGATGTGAGATGTCTTTCCTGATGATATGGGTCTGGACAACAGAGTTGAGTTGGCATTGGCCAACATGGATCTCAATGATCCAGTGCTAGAGCCTGTTAGATTTGATGACGGTGATACTTTAGAAGGGTCATCCTCCACACCAGCAGATGCAGAGATGACTATGGATACAGGGGAGGAGGAGGATGCATAGGAGAGCAGTGGTGACCATGATGATGAGGACATTGATGCTGATTCTGATGATGACTATGAGGATTGATGACTCATGAGTCATGGGCTACCTACTGCCTTGAGGCTTGTATACCTGTGGTTGTTTTATATTTTCTATTTCTATTTGCCGTTGGCATTGCACTACCTATGTAACACATTTTAATTTGATGACTTAATGAGAAAACTACAGCTATCAGTGTCTTTATCTTACTATCTTGTCTTTCATTTATGAATCATGATTTATGTGACATGTATTTGAATTTTGTATGTACTATGCATGCTATAATGTTACTAATTTACTTTGTAAACAATGAAATTAACATCTAGATGAAGATCTAGGTTTGAAATCAATGAATTTGTATCATTAATGAGAATTTGTGTAAGAAATATCTAATTTTTAATATATATATATATATATATATATAATAATAAAATAATATATAACGAATCCTACGTGTCCTGTTTGGGGGGGTCAACGTGTCCAAATCCGGCACTCGAATCCCCGTATCCTACAAATCCCGAATCCCCGTGTCATGTTACTTAAATCGAAAGTATAGCTGTATTTAGAATGTATGTCGAGACAGCTAGTATTACTGTAGGATCATCAAGGTCCTTTTCATTGCAATGAGTCCGTGACTGTGAACATGCAGAGAGTGTATTATCCTCAAGTATGCCGAGACTGTGTATGCTTGTTGAGACAGTGAGGAATACCAAGATTCTTTTCATGCCAAGACAGGTGATATTCACGGAGACTAATAGTATTCTTCCTGCACCTCCACTGAGACTGTTTCAGAGACATCCAAAATGTGTCCTCCTGTAATGCGGATTGCAGACTCCTGTACTTGTCCGAGATTTCAGAGATCCGGAAATACTGTTCTCCTGTACTTCCTGTACCCATCCAAAGTTCAGAGAGAAATCCCAGTTCTCTGTTTTCTGTGGTGACCCTAGCGGGGTATTTATAGTTGTTACGTCTCCATAAAAGCCAGCATGAGTGAAGGAACCGCTGTGTCTTTTATTTGAGCCGACATGACTGCATTTAATTCGTTTTGCTGGCCAACATGACTGAATTTAACAGCGTTTTGCTTGCTGCCTTTTTCAAGAGGATTGTGCTTGTCTTGGAGGGCTAATCTAGACACTAGGTTGACTCATATACATTACATATATGCTCAAGAAGAGTTCTTCAATTTTCTTTTGACTCCTTGACTTCCCTATAGCACTTCAATACATGCTAGACCTATGCAATGAGCAAGAAACTCATTGTTATAATTTACAAAAATAATATTTCTTTTCTTTTACAAGCACAAAGATCAAAATTACATTTATGAAGACCAAACCTGGTTACACTTTCTTCAACAGTCAAAGCCTTTCAAAAATCCTCATACTACACCTGCAATCATAACAGAGATTAGCCCTAGAGTAAAACAATGTAATAAGACCTCAATAAATTACTGAGAACAAGAGATTACTCTGCTGTAGCTACTGCTGAAGTATGTCAGTCTATGGCAGCAAAGAACAGGAGTTAATGCACAATGATCACTTTTTGGTGCTGGAATAAAATATATCAGATCCAAAAATACCACGTAAGAAAAAAGAATCAGACTCCTGTAGCTCAAGATCGGTCACCAAAAAAAGTAATAGACAAGAGCCAAACACCTGGGATTATCCTTGAAATTAGTACGAGTCAAACAAGAGTGTTTTAGGGCTGATTAAGCTTCAGATCTGATTGGTTTGACAGTCTGCAATAAGTGAATATGGAGGGAGATCAAGGCGACAAGTCTTTGCAGTTGAGCTAAAAAAATGTCCCCACAATATTGATGAAAAGCTTCTCCAAAAAAACGACCTCTTTTGCAAAAATGAATAAGGGTTATGAAGATTTAAATCCAACGTGTTGAGAAATGGCAACAAGAAATTCTAGTTTAATTTGTCCTTGAATTAAACTGAGAATTAAAATCGAATTCTATTCTCATAGCAATTTGTAAATAGTTAATTAAGTTTAATTAACTTAATTAACTCAGGAATTTCGAGTTGGAGGTCTTTCTGTAGTCATGTATATGTTCTCCCTAAATTTTAGGGGTCCAATATGAGTTTAAATTGAGTTGGAAATTAGATCACTCAGTTTACCAAGTTAAGTTCATTTAAATTAGTTCCAAACTGTTTGTTGAACTAATAGAGAGTTAATAGTCATTTGGTGCACTAGTGCATCCACAAGTGTTGCTCTAGTTATTTGAAGATTCTCTCATCAGAAACTCATGCATGTCGATTCTGAGAAAGATCCATTTGAGACTAGAGTGCAGGGACAATGTATTATCAGTTGTATTATTTACTGGAGTGTAAATATCATGCATGCATCAGAGTTTGATCCTATGTTTGGATTGTGCAGTTTTGGAAGCATGAATTCCCTTTAAATATGGGCTATTCATGCTAGGAATTACGCAAGAGATTAGGGGCTTGGAGAGCTACATAACTGGCTAAGTGTTGGCCAAGAACTAGCTTGTGAGCTAAGAGAGTTGAGCATACTTATGTGGAATTGTTCTAGTGAGAACAAGCTTTATATGTTCACTCATATTTCTGATATATGCAATATAGATAATGGGGTTTTGAGTTGTGGCTTTCCCTAGATACATCTTGTGTTATGTGCTATTGATTTGTCTTCTTCTTGTTCATATTGTTTTCATCGATCTATTGGCTTCCGCTGGTTGAAAGTAGAAATAGATTCTTGTCTTGTGCTTTAATAAATTGTATGAGCTTGTGAATCTACAGGATTTTCTATATGGTATCGGAGTTGAGAACAATATACTAGAGGAGATTTCGAAGTTTTGAGTTTTGGGTTACAGGTGAAATTCAATTTTGCAATACATACTTCAGGATCAACGGATGACGTTCTACGATTTGCGACTCGAGTATGCCTTGGAAGGTAGCTCGAATTTTATATCTTGGAGGGACAAAATGTTGATTTGGGGTAGCATCGGATGTGCTCTAGCAACGAAAATTGGTGGAGAGGCTAAGGCACATGAGATCTCCAATACCCAGAAAGGGTTTGGGCAGATTTTAAACAGTTTGGGAGATATTAAAATAATTAAATTTTTAATGGAGTCCCTAAGTCTAAACTTAGGGAAAATAAAATATTAATGTGAGTTAATATAAAACTGTGTTAGAATGGTCCAAATGTCATGGATCAAGCTAGATCTAATCTTAGCCTTTGATTAGGGACTTAATCTCGGCCGTTGATTTGTCAATGAGAAAAGTATAAGAGGAGGCTTGAGGGTCACCTGGAGAACACACCGAGTGGATCAAGATTTCGACTTTCTGGGGCTAGATTTGTTGAGGAAGTCGAGAGAGTGATCAGAGTTGCAGCTGAGGGGCTGTGAATACAGAAGCAGAGAGGCAAAGATAGCACCAGGAGGATCAACGCAATAGCCGAGAGTGAGGGATGCAAAACCAGCCAGGGGTTCACGCAGAGGCACCCAGGAGTTGCGCAATGCCTCAGAGGGCCAACGTGGGTGACAGAGAGGGCTAACGCAATGCCTCCAGAGGCTGACGTAGGCCAAGCCAAAGTGACGCTGGGCAAACACTGGGCCAGAAAGGGTTGACGCTGGGGTTGCGTGGGGCAGATTGGAGCTGTGAAGCTGCCGGAGTGATTATCCGGGGTTTCAGCTGGAACATCGGTCTCCGACTGAGAGGTACTACTGTCGAGATCTTTTCTCTATTGGGTGAGCCGGTTTTGGCACCCATATTGTATTTTGAAACTGCTTAATAAATCAAACCGTCAGACAGCTGCACCAATTTTCCCGCGTTGGATTTTTCCAAGGACATTAGTCCAAAAATAACAGTGTCACTTGTGTGCTTGTTTTGTTTCCTTCAGTTGATGATTTGTAATGTGTTGAGCATGTACTTGTATTTATTTTCAGTATTGACATGGTAAATAACTTGTTAATTAATAGAACAAGTAGGCATAAATAAATCAGAAAGTACATGAAGGGTTTCTAACTGTTAAACTTAGAAACTTCAACACAAAATGGAGGTTTTTCTAGAGGATAATGGCTTGAAGGAATTCATTGATCGAGAAATTCCTAAGCCAACAACATCATATGCACAAAATTTGGCCGAATGGAAGAAGTGTGAAGAAGATGAGGTGGATAATATAACATGTAAGGGTGCACATAACCAAAATAACACCGAGTGAAATCCATCTATGAACTGAAAATACATCAACAAATAGGCTCTAGATGGCCTCTAACATCCAAAAAAAATCATGCTACAACAAATACCTACATATCATCAAAATCATTACCTATATTGGGATCTTCGTCAACAATGTCACGCTTTAAGCATTAAAATAAGATAGAAAAAACGTAGCATGTCAAGTCAAGATTTTGTTTGAGTGATAGGTACATTTCTAGTAGAGTCATGATAGAGGAGTTCGACAACCAATGCCACTAACATCAAGGTACAAAGAGGGCTTGGTGCTCTTGAGTAAATACTCATTCCATACCCTTGTACATGACAAAATCTAATGGAAATGTTGCAATCTCCCCGATCTTGAAATCCTGAAAAACTGTTAAGTCTGCTGGATTTTGAGTGAGATCTAAAATTTTACGTTCTCCTTATGAAATCCAATGAGTTCATAACCACTTTCAAACATCTTGAGTCATTTCATGGTAATGTTAAAAATTTAAGTAAAAGGATGAAAATGAAAGATAAAGGAGAATGTCACTTTTACTTTAAGAATTTTGCATTACCATAAATTGCATGGCAATAATACGGCCATAGGCTTGAATACTAGGCTTCCACTCAAAAAAGTACTTGAAACTCAAAACAACTACTTTTGGGCACCCACCTCAAAAAGGGTGCTTTTGGGCGTCCCCCTTTTGAGGAGGTGCGCCCAGAAGCACCCCTTTTGGGGAGACGTGCCCCCCCTCATTGGGGAAACAGCTCCCCCTACGTCTCACCACGTCTTCCCAAAAGGGGGACGTGGAGAAATGTTTTCCCAGGTGTCCCGACGTCTCGGGTGTGTGGAAAGCATGGGGTGCATGCACCCCACCCTGGGGGATGCGTCCCCGTGGAACATTGTTTAAATCTATTAGTCTCAAACCCTTAGTGTTAAAGCTAGATCATCCTCAAAAGACTGTCAATACAAATCAATGTGCCTACCTAGAATAATTTTTCAGGGGATTGCAAGATAAACAAATTAGATAAAACACTCAAGAAAATTTGTGCTTCAAATTCTTCATATAAAAAGAAAAATTTCGTTCCAAAGCATAAGGCATGCGACTTTCTTAAATAGATCCTCTAGATTAAGAAATATTCCTTCAGATCAACAATGGAAAACACAAAAATGTATACACAATATAGATATAAATATGTACAAGCTTCAGATCTATACACAAAATATTAACAATATTTACAATAAACTAGATCAAGAGGAATACGAGTCCAACTCCATTCCCTTGTCTAGTGATTAATAGCTCTAGTTAGTAGATCTATCAATTGGAGCACAAATAAATTCAAATAGATAAGAGAAATAATAGTTTTTGTAGTGAGTAATGGCCAGATCTTTGCAAAACAAATCGTTAGATAAGTCTCGAAATTTAATCAGATGAGCTCTTGAGTTTTCTTGACTTGAGAGTGGGTTGGTCTAGCCAAGGACTTCTCATCCCGCCCAAGATTTGAATACCATAAAAATATCTATGCATTTGAGATCAAATTATTAGATCATTGAAGGTTAGATAATGCAATAAATCTAAAAAAAATCTAGAGATACTTGTCAGATCAATTGATTTAAAATGTTTCTCTAAACTCAACAACTAATGCAAGATACTTGTGCAAATAGTTAATCCAACAATTGGCTAATGAAATAATAACTTATGAAATTTTATTCAATAAAGCATTAAGAACATGATTAAGAAAATATTACCCACAAGAAGAATGAAGAGGAACATCACCATGAATAAACCCCAAATACTTTTTTTTTTTTTTTTTTATATGTCCAGGAAAATATTATAGCAATAGAGCTTGACTTAAAGCTTCTTTACAATTTTTTCTGTGACAAATGATGAGCAAATAACTTCATTATATGGAAAATAGAGAGATCTAGACCCCTCTCCAAGTGGAAAACGACTAGGTCCAAGAAGCTCCACATTTTTGACCATATCTGGATAATAACAACTACTTGGTGCTTGATCCATGGAAAAAATAAATCTTGTCCCTTGATCTTGGTGAAGAAATTCGAATTCCATAATAATTCCCTTTTTTTCTAGTCCAAAAAATATAATTTTGACTTTTATATTTTTTCAAAAAATCATTTTTGACTTGATCATCTTGGTCCATTAGCTCATTTTTTGTTAAAAGAATGTCTTTTTCCTTGATAAAGGACCTTGGAAATTGTACTTTTTTGGACCCATGAATTTTCTTCAACTAATTGGACACAGAAAAATTATTTTTCTTGAAAAAATAATTTTTTTGGCCCCAAAGAATTTTTGTGATTTTTTTCTGCGTTGGAATTGGGTTTGTCAATTTAATTCTTCCTTGGAAATGACCACTTTCTCCAAAATTCGTTTTTCCAGTTGAGAATTTTATTTTCTCTCAATTTTGTTTTTTCTACCATTTTTTGTCTAGAAAACCAAAAAAATAAAAGTAATTATCTTTTGACTGAAAATTAATTAATTTTTTAGCTTAAGATTTTAATTTAATTTAGCCAGTAAAATTAATTAATTGACACTAAAGGGTATTAATAATTTTTTTCACCCTTAAATATTTTAGCCATGGTGTCTAAATATGAAGGACCATGCACCAAAATATTTTACATCAAGATATTACAATTAATTCAACCTTTGAAAGGGGAAAACATCTCTAGACATAGATCCTTAATAATTTACCCAATTTTGCGACACAATATGATCTAGTATAGACCAAGTGTGTTTGTAATAAAATAATTTTTCTAAATGTGTTTAAATTATTCCCAAACACATTTTTACAAAAGACTCAATATAACACTTTGACTCACCTAAGACCTTGTCAACGAATTCCACCCTAGCCTTGAGGTTTAAGTTGGAAGAAAAACTTTGCCGATTATCCGTGTTTAAAAACGCACATAATTCAATGAGGTTAAAAAACTTCCTGGGATGAAATCCTTTGCTAAAATCAGAGGCTTACCTAGGTGTTGTTACATAATTAAACGATCATATTAGCATCATCTACAATAATCTTGCAGAATTTGGGTGTACAACTCTGATAAACTGATAAATGATGATGATGAATCCTGGATATCTGACTGCTTGAGCATGATGAAATTCCTGTGCAAAAGTGTACTAGTATAGGGTAGTTGACACAGAGTAACATCTGGATCTACTTGGGGACACGTTGCTTCACTGAAGGAATTTGAGAATCCAAAATCTGCACCCAAGCAACACACAAGTTCATATAAGTAGCGTTCATCCAAATACATCTAAAAACTCATCATATAACATTAAGTACATGAAATGGAAGCTCTATGACCAGAAATAATTCTACTAAAATGAAATGTAAATCCAATCTAAAGACAAATAAAATTTAATAGATGAAACGAAATGCTTAAATGAAAACTACTTTAACAACAGAAATAAATAACAAGGAGTAGGGTTAGAAATACAATACAGAGGATGACCTATGGCATTAGATGTCATCTTTGAAGAACAACTTGAACATTTGGCCAAGTGATTCACCCTCCAATGTGCTCAAGTGAAATGAACTTGGTCCGACAAAGCCTCTGATAATGTAAGGACCTAGCCACAAATTGCCAATTTTCTTGTGACTTCTTGGTTTCTCATTCCTATGACCCAAAGCAACAACATATCACCAACCTGCAAAGATCTAGCTTGAGAAGATTTATCAAAACTTTTCTTAAAATTAGATTGATTTTTACACATATTATTTGTTGACACCTAATCCAAAATGTTATTGTAAATATTGCTAGTTATGCATTTGAGAAAGCCAAGAGACCTTGGAATTGGAATCCCAATATTCTCTCCACTCATGTATAAATTCATGATATGCTAATGCAATAAACAAGTTATTCGTGGGGTTACTCCTAATATGGCATGGTATTAGAACCAACCCTTTTTTAGCTTCCTCTTGCTCTTGTATCTCTTGTCAATTTCTTGCCATTAAACTGTCGCTCGGTTCTGCGCCTTTTTTTATATAGTTTGCCATCTTTGCCCATAAAATGAGTCTTTGTGTTGGTTTGACTTGCTCGATTCTCTGTCTCTGTAATCTATCCTTGCTGCTTCAAAGCCAATACATTAGTAGAAGGGAAAATAATTGACATTGGATTGAATCGATGCTCAATTGTTGTTGTGTTGAACGGTGCTGGAACTATGTCTGTGTGCAGTGAAGGGTGCATATAAGCGTTGAAGGACTGTGTTTGACTGAACGTTGTGTATGGATGGTATGCTATGAGTTCCACTGTTAATGGCGGTGCGCTTAACCAATTTGATACATAGCTGTATGGTCTACGTTGCAACTGGTTTGAGACCATGCTGTGTTGATTGTGCTTGATGCCTTTGAATTGGTCGTTCCTACTGTGCGTTGAAGACCATTCTTGCTATACGCCGCGTTGGTGCCGTTCTTGCCATTGATGAACACCGAAACTTCATTGAGTGTTATGCAACATATGCGTTGAGTTCCGTGCTAGTTTGCTTTTAAATTCGTTGAAGCCCTTTTTTATGGTTGGCACATATATAAAGTGCGTCAATGCTTTGAGCTAAGTGAGTGTATATGCTTTGTGCCTTTTTCAAGAACATGAAGTTTGAATGGAGTGATATGAGCATGATGGTATTATGTTTGTATGGTGGGATGTTGGTCATGTTGGTGTAGAGCGTATCGTATGAGTTGAGTTTTTTAAAGAGGATTATAAGTGGTGGAATGTTTAATGGCTCATAAGTGAAGCTTTATAATATTAATTGCTTATGTAATATATTATATGTTGGCCTCCCATTTATATGGTGTGACATATTATATGATGTGATTACTTAACCAAGTCAGGTTGTGAAGAAAGTATTTTTTTGATGCATTCACTCATATCTATTTTGGGAGTAGTTCTCACTAGCAAGGATAACTACCTTGAGTGGTCTTGGAAGATAAAATACACCTTCATTTTCAATGAGTTTTGCAGAGGCGTTTGTGAAGGAGAAGGAGACAGTGCACCTGAAAAGCCCACTTTAGATAAGGAGCTTGCCATTTGGGAAAACAAGAACAACAATGCCTATGCCTTGATTGCAACATCAGTAAATGAAGAGGTGAGTCGCCATATTTCTTCATTTTCAAATGCCTTTGAAGCTTTACAAATGAAGAAATGAAGGAAAAGGTAAAACACCTGACAAAAGGAAAGGTAAAGCACCTGATTCCGCTCATTATGTTGTGGCATACTGCAACATTGGAGTAACTGAAGACTTATTCAATGCTTCACTTGCTTCATGCAAAGATGATTGGTTGCTTGATTCAGGAGCAACTTGCCACATGACTTTCAGGAGAGATTTCTTTGAAGAATCTACTGATAATGTTGATGGAGCAGAGTACTTTGCAGACAAGTCAAAACTCAAGCCATCAGGGCTTGGCCTTCAAGGGCCTTGGAATGTTTAGATGCCATCGACTTAGGTCCCAAGAACATCCTCTTCAGATTTATCTTTTGCTCAACCACAAATTGCAAAGATATGAAATTTGCTGCAAATCTAGTCACTGCAGGTCGAACAATTTCTTTACCTTCAGTATATTTTCTCATGGTGTTTAGGATAATAATGTGGTTGTATAGGTATTTAATTATGGATTTTGCCTTCTTCACAACCTCATGTATCTAATGAAGCTTACCAATGCCCTCAAGCATTAAATGTATGCAATGGGCAACACAAGAGGTCTAGAAAATAGTGGTGTGCCTAATCTCAAAAAGTCTACCAGCGACGATATAATTAGCTGCATTGTCGGCGACAATTTGTACATGTTCTTCTCCCACTTCTTGAACGACTTCATCATCATTTCACAAATAAGTTGGGCAGTGTCAACCTTGTCTAAGGCATCCACTGATTTGAGAAATATTGTGCTTGCTGGACAAGATACAAGGAAATTTATTAAAGTTCTATTCCTTTGATTTGTCCATCCATCACTCATGATGGTGCACTTTGTTTTTACCCATGATGAACGAAACTCAAATAGCACAAGCATGACATCTTCAACACTCTCTAACAACAAATTTGTCTTAAGGCTCTCTTAGAAAAGGCTTTGAACCCTGGACTTGCAACAACAAATGCATCAGTCATAGCTTGCCAATAAGGACTTCTGGCACAGTGGAAAGGTATGTCAGAATAGTACCAAAAGTTAGCAATGGCCTTCCTTGCTTGACTATGGATATTTTTTTCCCAACCAGTGGCATCCAAGGTAGGTTGGGAACTGGGTTTTGTGCGGGGAGCAAAAAAGGTGTTTATGTTTACATCTCCAGTGTTGAATGCAGGAGGATTCATTTGGCCTTGAGTTTGACTTGGACTTGGAGGCATGTGTGGGAAACTTGGGAACGACATTGTGGATTCAACAGAGGGAGATGACAAGCGGCTAGTGGAAGAAAAACCGTCAACTTTAGGAGTCCATATTTCTTTTTTTCGCTTTGCTTTCTTGGTATTATGCTGACTCAACATATCAATGGCCAAGGTTGCTTGGTGATTGACATTTTCGTCAACGTCCTAGCAGAGACCTATATCATGGCCGGGTATCTGTGCAAGGTGGTACTTGAATCTATAAATGCCTCCACTACATTTCACTTTGCAAAATTTACAAAGGAGCTTCGGGTCTCTGGGAATCTTGTCACAATAAGCCCAAGCAAAGTCCTTCTCCCTCGGCATTGTTGTTGTTTTGGACTTGTGTTTAAATTGTGGCTTCTGTTAAGATTTGGAGTCGTTCCTTTTGTTTAACTTGACTCCTGTAAAATAGTAAAAGACGATAAAAAATTAAAATTAAAAATGGCATATATATTTGAACTTTGAACTTTGTACTATGTAGTATGTACCTAATCTAACTAGCTACAAAGATTGAGTTAATTGTAAAATGAGTTCTCCTCATCAACTACACTTCTTTGATTGATTCCTTCAAAAGAGGAAGAAGCTTATCCAAGACTATGTTTAAAATGTTGACTGGAAAACCATCTAGACCATCATCTTAATAATATTTCCTACTCTTCTAATACACAAGATTTTAAGCTCCCTCTCATATGCTCATCCAACAGGGTTATTCTTTCAAAAATAATATTGAGAGGAGGGAGACTCTTCTAATACAGCCTACAAGTTTTAAGCTCCCTCTCATATGTTCGCTCAACAAGTTGATTCTTTCAAAAATAATATTGATTGTTTAAAATATTCCCATTCCCTGCCTTTGTGAGAATGACTGGTCCTATGAGTGTATTAAGCAGGTCACTGTGATCTCATGGTTTTCAATGATGTAACCCATTATTCTCTCCGCCCTCAAACAAGAAATAAAAGAATTAAGTTTAGCCTTTTTCCCTTTAACATGAACATGAAAATCTTGGTGATTTTGTTTGCTTTTCATTGCCAATAAATTGTGAGCTCTCGGTAACATTGGTTCATAGTTCCCAACTCATTAAGTTACATAAGCGGTTGTGACTACATACCAGACTCCAAGTATTAATGTTGGCAACTTGGCCACTGAATAGGCTTCGCCGCTCCAAGCTCCAACAAATATTAAACTTGGCTGTTGAATAGGCTCCAACAATATTACATACCAGGCTCCAACAAATTTGATTATCAACCCAACTGAACAATGAAAAAACTACACTACCCTCTGTTTACCTTCTCCGAAGTCTGCGTATCATGAGCCGCCTTTATGTTTTGGAATGAATAAATGAATAAATTGAAATCGCAACCCTAAACCGAAATCAAAATGCAAAAAAACAAAAAATCATAGGCAAAAAACTTTTTTAACTTGCCAGTCTCGTCCCTAATCGCCGTCTCGCGAGTTTGACGCGAGTCAAACTCGCGTCGACCACGAGTCATACTCTGTCAACGCGAGTTTGACTTGCAGAGTTTTGAATCAAGAATTTTCGAATGTGAGCCGATTTAGAATCATGATTAATCGACGAGACTTGTAACACTGCTTTGAACGCTGATTTTCCCAATTCTTTTAAATTGTTTTGTTAGGGTTGTCTCTCCGAAACATCTGATAATCTATTGTGGAATCTATTCAGGCCCTATTTGTTAACCTACACATCTAGATTGAGCCAAAGGAATCCTGGACCTCAAATCCTAGAATTAACAACCCCAGCAATCCTACCTAGGGAGAACCCACTTGCACTGGAGGAGAGCTGGCCATAAGCGAGAGAGGGCTTGGTGCATTTCCGTTTTGGAAGAGAGCTGGCCGTTTTGCACTTGAGCTTTTCGACTTTATGTTTAGAAGTGTGAAATTTTGCTGTAACATGAATTGACTTTTAACCTATGTTGCATGGGGACCTGTCTCCCCCCACCCCTTCAAAAAAAAAACCCATGTATCCTGTGTCCCCTCATTCTAGGGACTTTTGGACCATCAGGAAATGTCTCCAAACTGTGGGGACTTGCTGGCCGTCCCCAAGATGTTCCAAACAGATTTCAAGGATGTTTTTGGCAGATTTCAAGATTCTTCTGGGCAGATTTACTGGATGTCTTGGGCAGATTTACGGGATAAACCAAGTATATAGCTTCAGTTTTGACAATCATGGATATTGATGATTGAACAATATGATCATTTTTTCCATCCATTATTTTGTAATTCATTGAATCTAAATTTTTTGTACAAGTTGTAGGTCAAAACATGAATGTTGTATGATGGGTTTTAATTTGGATTTTTAGTGATTTGATATTGTATTTTCGATGGTAAAATTATAAGAAGCAGCCTCCATGTCAAGAAAACAGAAATTGCAGCATTTTAAAATGCAAGAAGCAGCCTCCATGTCAAGAAAACAGAAATTGCAGCATTTTAAAATGCTAATCCTTGTGGTTATTGCTCTTGTTCTTTCTCATTTTTTGGATCATCTCAGCTTTTGCATATTGTATATGAGTTTCAAGGAGTCACTCAAGTTCAATGGTTCCACCATCCCAGCCTCAAACATTGTGAAAACAATAAGATAATAGTGACTTGGATTGGATACAAAATGTTTAAATAAATGCCTATTCAATTCCCTTCTTAATCTGAAATATGTTTTTAATATCTTTAAAAACCCAAAGTATTTTATAGTGGTTTTCAACACAGTTGTAAAAATTTGCAAAACCTATTGAGAAGGGAATGCCTTTTATGTTTAACATGGTCATCATTAACAAAAAATACGAGGGGAAAAAACTGCTATAAAGACAGTTCTCTATGATAGATCGTTATGGACTATATTACAAATTAAAAGTAGTTACAATTAAGTTTCCTAAAGCCGAAACTCATGTCTAGTGGCTAATAATGGAATGCCACTCTACCTTTTTTTAAATTGATCGAGATTTTAATTGGCAAGTGTAAGGGTTATGCATAATACTATAATGTATAGCTTGTTATGCTTACAAGCTTGAAACAACTACAAATGTAAATATTGAATTCTGAATATACATAATTTCCATCCCCAACCTGCCGTTCTCTGAAAAATTTGGGGGTGCACTCTAGCCATTTCAGGGATGCATCCCACTGCCCCCACCATTCCTTCGTCCCCAAAACCAGTGCAACATAGCATTTAACTCAATATTTGACACCAACCAAATGGATAGAGAGGATGTGATACCTTTAAAGTGAGAGTATGACCATTTTCTGTTATATGTTTTATTTATCTCAAATTGGTTCACAACAGCCTTTTCTTATAACTTACGTCAAATGATTGCTTAACTTTTTGTTTGTTGATGCTGTCTGTAACGTATTTGCAATATAAACTCATTCTTCATTAATTCAGATACGTGAAAGTGCTTTTTGGATAGGATATAACAGCCATGCATTGTTTGCATCCCATCATCAGTTTTCACCACTTTGTTAATTTCTATAGTTTGTTTATTTCTTCATTTTATTTGTCTGTGCAGTGATGCTCCAGATCGTTCTTATTATTATTTATATGAAGTTTTCTCTTTGTTGAAGTTGTTGTAGGAGGAACGATTGTAACATCTAAATGCTTTTTTGTTGTTTCTTGGAGAAGCTTTTACAGCTATAGCATGATTAATGTTATGTAAATCAATGTTTGATTTTAAATACATCTTTAATTGGTAGGCATCAAAAAAGCTGTTGATGCTTCATAACCGTTGATTGAAGTAATTTTATCTGACTTTGCTTCGTTTTCCTGCTCTAAACATTCTTATTGCACTCGAAACATTTCTATGCTATATTTTGTATGGGGATGTGTTGAATTTCCATGAAACTCTGCAACTACTTAGATGAATATACTGAAAACTGAAACTAGTTTACTTTTACCAAGATACAAAGCTTCTTAACAACTTATAAGCTGCGGAAAAAACTCAGAGATAAAAACACATCACACAAATTGACACACTTGTCTTTTTTCAGGGAATCCCAACAGGGACAACCTGCTTGCTTATGTGGCTATTTTATTGGTTGTCTTGGAGACAATCTGTCTTCTCTCATAAACCTCAGTTTATAAAATTGATCTTGGCTTTCCTAGATCACAACTTGATCTTGGTTGATTCCTTGACTTGCCCTGTAAAATCTCCACCCTTCTGTGCACTAGAAGCCTCCTATTTCCTAGGAGCCATCTCCTCAATACTGCACACAACCATCTCTCTTAAATTCTAGTGCTCTTGTGCTCTGATTCTTTAGGACACAGTTCCTGTGCTCCACAATCAAGGCTTTCACTCTCACAATACCGTGAACTGTCTTGTCACCAACCTTTGTGCACAAAACAATGTAATTTACTTGTGCCTTTGTCCTTGTCTAGTTCAAATATAGAACTTGAGCTCTGATAGCGAGTTAACTAAGAGTGTTTGATCTCGTTCCAATCATCTCTGGTGTTGTTAACTCGTTCTCTCTCCAACTAACACTGGAGATTTAACTCGCTCCTCCTTCAATCAAAACTGAAGACCCAACTTGTTGTAACTGAACTGCTAACTGCCACCTTGTTCTGTAGTCAAACTGATGAGGACTTCCACTTGACTGAAGCTCCAATTCTACGCATGGACTCATGATGACTATTTCCATAAACTGGAAAATAAGCCCACCATCTCCATGAACTCGCTCCATGGTCAAAGAAGGACAACTCAAGGTCTTCACTGGCTAAGACAGAAGCCAGAAGACCTTGCTCGCTACATTTTCAACAGGATGGGGTGTTATTCTTAATAGTTCAAATGCTTTTACATGATTATTTGGTGACTGATTTCAGGGCTCTCCTTTCAATGTAATTTTATCTGACAGCACGTCATTTTACTGGATTAAATAGTCTTACTTCACTCAACATTTTTATGTTATTTTCTATGGGGATGGGGTATTATCCATGATATCTCAAAGGGCTCTTATGTGATATTTTTTGCAATTGGATATCAAAGTTCCTCCTTTGGTCATCAGTAGATTTACATATTGAGTTTTGTTTTAAGGGTTTTAATCTCTCTGTATTTTACTTTATATATGAATAACACAATAAGCATTGGAGGTTCTCAATTTCTTAGCTTTAATTATAGAAGGATAGAAATTGATATGATTGAAGCTTGTTTTCTTCTGTCAATGATTTTGCATCTAGACTTGTTTTTAAGGTCTATGATAATTTCACCGATGCTTGCATTTAAGTTGTAAAGTGTAAACAATGATTAGGCAAATGCAATGTCAGTCTTTATAAGTTTTCAGATTTAAGTTAATTTCTCTCAAAGAAGTCCTCAATTTCTGTCAAAATTTTGCATATAGAAGGGACTAGATAGTTTTGATAATTTCATAGCTGTGGCTTGATCAATTGCTCTTCCTAACTACCTATGGCAATGCTGTCTGGATCAGTGTCAGTGTCAGTCTCATTTGTAGGCATCTTTTTTAGTTAAAATCCGTATAAACGTTTTTTTTAATGCCATTGTTCCAGGAAATGATACGGTTGATGAGACACAAAAAATTTCCAGCTGATTTTAAATGCCGTTACAACTTTCGTAAATTTCCATATGCGTCCAGTAATAATGTGCACTTTAAGATGGTCATTCACATATTTAGTGATTCTGGTTTCCGACGTTATCAGAAGGAGATGAGGTACATTTTATGTAAATTTTAAGGTGGGCATGTGATAATCTTATAATGGAAAGCTTTGTTTGATATCTTTTTAAATTAGAAATGAGATATAGCCTGGTATTCAGCAAGGTTTTGCTTGTTAAAGAAGTTTATATAGTGGAATTACTAGGGTTGGAATTACTACCAGCCTTTGGACATTTGTTTATGGTATATTTTATGATTCTAACCCACTACTGTTTTACTTCGAGTTTCAGGGAACATCCTGGGTTATGGCCTTTATATAGGGGTATGTAAGAATTTGTGATGTATTTTATCCTCTGCATTAATGAGATATAACATGGACTCGTTTAAAATTCCTTTTATATGCAATGTAGTTTTTCCGATAAAGTGAAAATGAAATGTAGTACACACAATACTATATTGAAGCACATGCAAGCTTTCGGGAATACCTTTTTATCTGCACTTTCACATTTCTGAATTCTGATGTGAAGAAGCCAAAGCTTTCTTGCTTCTGAATACACACACACACACATATATATATATTTTATTTTTTTATCCCTGTTATTTTCTATTCATTATGGTTTCTCTTGTTTGGAGTTCCTCGTGATACTGTTGTGAAGATCTGAAAGGATCACCTGAAAATATCTCTAAACTGAAATTTCATAAAAGTACAATACTATATTGAAGCAAATGCAAGCTTTCGGAAATGCCTTTTTATCTGCACTTTCACATTTCTGAATTCTGGTGTGAAGAAGCCAAAGTTTTCTTGCTTCTGTATGTATATATATATATATATATATATATATATATATTATTTTTTATCCCCTGTTATTTTCTATTCATTATGGTTTCTCTTGTTTGGAGTTCCTCGTGATACTGTTGTGAAGATCTGAAAAGATCATCTGAAAATATCTCTAAAATGAAATTTCGTAAAAGTTTTGTTTTGCATGAATTGATGCTTCTCAGTAGATTGAAATGTTGAGATTTATGGGGCATGGTTTCAACTTTCAGGTCATTTAATTCTTTTTCCCACTTGCGTCTGGGTGCCAATCTGTCTGTTTTCTTATTTTGTGTGTTGTTGGCTTGCATTGTGTTTTATTTATTGTTTATCAGATCCCCGTGGAGAATAGTTTATCAAATGCTAATTGTTATGCTTTTATTATCAGGGTTTTTTGTTGATGTCAACTTGTTTAAAGTGTCCGAGGAGAAAGCATCCCAAATGTCCCAAGATAAGAGCCTACTACTAAATCATGTGGAGTCCAGTTTTGGGTCAAGAATGTTTGAGCATGACGAGTTGGCTGATGAATCTGAAAATCTAATGATTAAGTTGAAATTCTTAACATACAAGGTTGTAACATCAACCTTATCCTTCTGCTGTTATGGGAAACCTAGTTTTATTATATACTCATTCTCTTTTATCATCTGTTGCACGTAATCTGTTTTCGTTACCGTGTTAAGAATGTTTTCTGGAAAACCTATATGCCAAAGATGTGTCCACGGTACTTTCAGCATTTATCATCAAGTTATTGCTCGAAGAGTAATGGGAAGAGAGGGTTGGGGATGGTTATTATGAGAATCTAATGATTAAGTTGAAATTCTTAACATACAGGATGATCATCGATTTTTTCCTATTGCTATTGTGGGCAACATAATTTTATTATATAATCATGATCTTTTGTCTGTTTCATATAATCTGTTTTCATTACTGTGTTGAGAATGCATTATGGAAAGCCTATTTTCCAAAGAAGAGCCCATAGGACTTTTCAGCATTTATCATCAAAAGAATGCTTGGAGAATAGTAGGAAAAGTGTCAGGAGGCATGGGGGTGGGTATTATGAGAATTTAATTATTCAGTTGAAATTCTTAATATGCAGGGTTGTATCAACAACCTTTTCCCTCTGTTATTGTAGGAAACATAGTTTTACTTTTATTATATATTATGCTGTTTTATCTTCTATTTTGTGTAATATGTTTTCATTACTGTGTTAAGAATGTTTTTTGGAAAGCCTATTTGCCCAAGATGTGCCCATAGGACTTTCAGTGTATCATTAAAAGAATGCTTGGAGAATAGTGGGAAAAGTGGGAAGAAGTGTGGTGGTGCGAATTATGAGAATCTAACGGTAAAGTTTAAATTCTTAACATATAAGGTTGTATCATCAAGCTTTTCCTTGTGTTATTGCGGGCAACATAATTTTATTATATGTTCATGCAATTTTATCATTTGTTGCGTGTAATCTGTTTTCATTACTGTGTTAAGAATGATTTGTGGAAACTTGAAAGGCTATTTTCCGATGATGTGCCTTGTTACCCACCAAAAGTGGTGTTTTCATTACTGTGTTAAGAATGCTTTCTAGAAAATTGAAAAGGCTATTTGCCGATGTTGTGGCTTGTTGCCCACCTGTTGGCACAAAAGTGTCATCAAGGGGAGACCCTGGGTTCAGGCGCGGAGGGCCAACAATGGCTCGTTGTAGTCTAGGACAATGCTGACATTTTCACCTTACCCAAAGGGTAAGGAGTCTCACCCGAGGCATGCCGCAACCAGAAATAAGAAGGGTTCACCATGGGGTCAAGGGTATATCAACCATCAATATGTAAACAACATCATACACATATTTGGGACAACAACATATCATTCAACACTATGAAGCTACCACATACATAGACTTGTAGTATATTTAAAATTTTAGTGGGTCCATATATCATAAGCGAACACATACATCGTACTAAGAAACCAGTCCAGATCTTCATTCATCTTAAGTCAACAGAAGAGCAATACATAATACATCGGCCTTAGCCACAGGTAACTACAAGAAATACCCGATTACAGGATCTAACTGCCTATGACAGACTCAGCCTGCTTCTCGGCTATTGGTTCAATCTTCAACCCAGAGGTTTTGCTCATCTGCGTCTAGACGCTACTGATCCATCAAACTGCAACCAACCCCTTTCTCCTTACAACTTTCTCCTTTTGTATTCCTTCTGTCGCTTGCACTGCTAGTTCCCGCTTGGCTGTTCCTTTCCTTGGTTGCCTCTCATCCGTCTTGTCTGCTCGACTGCCTCTGCCTTCTGTTGACACTTCGCTGCAACCATCCCGCAACTGCTTGTTGTTGCCTTTTGCTCCAGCTGTCTTCACCGCAACTTGATCATTGTTGCCGCCACCCGTTTCCTCTTCTTTATATGGAAAGCCAAAATAATCAAAATCTTTTAAAATCAAAACGAAGGCCCCAACAGGCCCTGACCACAATTCTTTGACTCGTCCTTGAGTCAATTCATTTCGAGCTCTGCCAGTCTTGTTGGTGTCTCAGTGGGTACTCTTGTTGGTGGCTGCTTTGGTTCTGCTGGCTGATGAGCTAATGCTCCCGTTGTCTCGGCCGTCATTTGCGGGGTGGTTTCTGCTCCCATTACACCTTCCTCCATCTGCTGCCCTTCCTTTCCAAACGAAGGCCCCAACTCCGGAACAATGGTGGTCATTTGTTGCCTGAATTCATTATACTTCTGAAGGGAAGCCTCCCATCCGGCAATGATTGTGTCAGCCTGTTGGGTGAAATCTTCGGCTGTTTTGGACGTTAATTCAATTGGATTTTGACTTCGCAGACAGTCCTACTGTTCTCCGTTGTTGTTGCAAATTTCTGTTAGAGCCAAGACCTGTAGACGGACTGGTGGGCGCAGGTACCTTATCAGCTTTTTGGTTCTTGCTGACTCTTCTTCAATCTAATCAACCTGAGCTTGAATGGCGGCGATCTGCTCATCAATTTGTTGGAGTTGGTTGGAATCCATGCAGTCCCTGCTACTGGCAAACAATACCTGTAGCTGCTCTCTCATAGGGTATACTAAATGATTCTTCAATGCAAGGCTTCCCAGCTAGTCGTGAACTGTATCCATCAAGGCATATTCATCTGTTAGTGCATCAGCGAGTGCTTGCTTGGCTTCTACCTCGCTGATCTTGCCCTCTATTGTTCTCGCATATATTTCGACTGGGTCTAGCAACGTTGATCTTCCTGTTTCCAACTTCTTGCTCATATCAACGTTGGTTGTTACCAGATTTGAACATGCTGCTTGGATATGATTGCAGCAGCTCACCAACGTGCAGGGTGTAATATCCTTTGGAGCTTCCGTGTTGGCATTTGTGATCGTCAGCCACAATGACTGAAACTTCTCCGTTACCAGATCAACCCGCGCTTGCAAATCTCTATTTGCTTGTCGCAACTAATCTCTCCCCTCTGTCACCTCCTGTAGTCATTGATTTTGCTGCTCGTGCTCTCTGGCCAGATCATCATGTATCTTCTCGGCTCTTTGCGCTGCTTGTTGAATAAATGCAAACAGTGGTGCCGAAGACCAATGTTGCAGGGTGTCGGCTTGCATTGTGCTTGGTTTTGGAAATTTTGCTGAATTGGTAGGCCGATGGCAATGGATTTCTCAGAATGGGAGGTGGGCGAATGAATTGGCCATGATTGTGGAGTGAACTGGGGAGTGGAAGGAACGATATTAGGGTTAAGGACCACCGGGAAACTTATAGGGAAAAGTGACTGGTACAGTTCATCCAGCCCCCCTCCCCCCCTCATGCGGAAGAATTGTGGTTGGTCCTTTCTCCTGGAGTGGGTCCGACCGAAAAAGTAGAGAGACTAGCGAGGTCTGCTTGGTGCCACTGGTAGAGGTGGTACCTCTAAACTGCTCTGTTGACTCAACCTCCATTTCTACAGTTGCTAGTCGTGTGCCGGAAGGGAGGGTTTCTGTTAGTTTATGGTATGTTCTATGCTTAGAGCAGTTTACTTATTTTTCTTATTATTATCCACAGATTAGCAATCACATGTACATTAAGTAAAGTGCAGATAGAACATTAAACGATCTACATAAAACAAGCCAAGACAAGAGACACAAGATGTGCCGGCTAGCCAGGGACAAACCCCAATATGGGGAAACCCTTTGATCAAATCTTCTTTTATCTTCAATAATTCAGCAGAGAGAAATAGTACAAAAATCTGATTTACATAAACAGCAACAAGCCCTAGATCAACCGTAAACTAGGGTAGTCGATATCTATCAAACCGGTGGTCGGATCACTTTGATTCCTTCACCAAAAAATGCGACCTTCCAAGGAGAGTCAGGTTCACCTACTGCATAGTCCAGAGAGAGAGAATGATGGTCAACGTTGGTGAAACTTCCAACCTGCAATTGTAGCCCTAAAATCTGCGTCCTTCCTTCCACACGTGTGAGAGAAGAGTCTTTTCTGCACAAGAGAGAGAAGAGACTCTTTTTTGCGCAGGAGAGAGAGAGATGTGATGAGAGTGAAGTGTGCAAATGAGGAGAATACTCCTTGTATTTATATGCAAAACGTTGGGGTTGAATAGATGCGACTGTTGGGCTTCTGAGCCTACATAAGTTGCTGGCCGACTTTGACAATTAGTCCATAATCAAAATAAATTCATATCTCCATAAATACTTATTGGAATCGGATGATCTTTAGATCAATCCTACACCTCTCGACGAGAGGAATCTAGTAAAAATATTATCATCCATGAATAAGGTGACCCACATGAAGTTTGGCCCTAGTTGCCAATTTTAACACTCCCTCTCAACTAGGGAGAACTTCATCTGCAATCTGTCGGACTGTCACTGCTGTCCATCCATCAAATGCACTGTCCTGTATGGCTTGACCCTTCTTGCTCTGCTTGGTTCTGCTTTGCTTTGCTCAAATTATGAAGAAGAAGAAATGATCGAGGATGTGTCATACCATCCTCCACTGACCCGAAGTCAGTCTCAGAGTGTGTGCCACTCTCACTGGTCTCAGACCAGTATCATTGATCCCAAATCAATGAAGGTCATCCTAGCATAGGGAGTACGGTAGATACAATGATGCGTCCATCGGTACTACTATGGTCCCTATCCTCATTTCCTTGCTCATTGATCAGATGAGAGGTACTTCCCATGAGTCCCAGACTGCATGGGTAGGATGCCTCGACAGGAGAACTAATCATCCTGTCCACAGGAGAGCAAATCATCCTGTCCCACAAGAGAGCGAATTATCTTGTCCACAGGAGAGCGAATCATCCTGTCCACAGGAGAGCGAATCATTCTGTCCCACAAGAGAGAGAATCATCTTGTCCACATGAGAGCGAATCATCCTGTCCACAGGAGAGCGAATCATCCTGTCCATCGGAGAGCGAATCATCCTGTTCACAATCGCCATGGAGAACACATCATCCAGACCCACAGGAGAACTAATCATCTTGTTCCATAGAACGGATCTCGCTCTGGCTGTGACATAGAATCATGGTGGTATCCAATGTAAATCCAAATAGATCACTGAAGAGCTTTCGCAACTAGACTGCCTCACAGGAGGCCATGCTAGCGGCAATATACTCGGCCTCGACGGTGCTCAAAGCCACCGACTTCTGCTTCCTGCTCATCCAAGATATCGAAGCAGATCCCAAGGAGAAACAGCACCCGAAAGTGCTCTTACAGTCCACCACACTGCCTGCCCAATTAGCATTAGTATATCCAAGTAGTCTCACATCTCCGGTAGTGTATCTTAACCCATAATTAATTGTGCCACGAAGATATCTCAACAAATTCTTGGCACCAATACAATGTATGTGGTGAGGTTCAACCATATGTTGACTCAACGTGTTGACTACAAAGCATATGTCTAGACGGGAGTTCACTAAGAACATTAATGCTTCGACGAGTTGACAATACTCGGTGGCATTTCGTAAAACAGGTCCAGCAACACTACCACTTAACTTTTTGAAGTCAAGCTCCATTGGGGTAGTTACGGGCTTGCAGTCCACCATACCGAATCTTTTCAATATCTTCACCACATATTTTCCCTGAGATAGGAAAATTTCCCCTAGCTTCTGTCAAACTTCGAGTCCTAGGAAATAGTGCATCAGTCCTAGGTCCTTCATTTCAAATTTAGAAGCCAACTCCCTCTTACATTTGTGAATGAGAGGGTCTGCACCTGTTAGAAAGAGGTCGTCAACATACAACACCAGTATGAGAGGTTTGTCATCTTCAACCTTGAAGTAAAGGTTGGGATCGGCTTCACTCCTAGTGAATCCGAGCTTCATCAAGTAGCTATCGATCCTCCCATACCATGCTCGGGATGCTTGCTTCAGCCCATAGAGGGCCTTCTTCAACCTGCACACATGAGATTTTTGATCATAAATCTCAAATCCTTCGGGTTGCTCCACGTAGACCTTTTCTTTGATTGAACCATGCAAGAATGCGATCTTAACATCCATCTGATGTAGTTTCCATCCTTGTGAAGCCGCAAGGACTATGATCGAGCGGATGGTGGTATATTTGGCAATAGGTGCAAATATCTCGTCATAGTCTATACCTTCCTTCTGGGAGAAGCCACGAGCGACAAAACGAGCCTTATACTTTTCCATACTTCCATCAGTTGCATGATTTATCTTGTAAAGCCATTTAGAAGTGACAATTGTCTTATCCATGGATTTGGGAACCACTTCCCAGACATCATTCTTCATAATAGACTCATATTCTTCGGTCATAGCATCCTTCCATACTTGATGCTTGACGACATCTGAGAATGATGAAGGCTCATTTTGAATAATCGTGCTCATGATCGTTAGGTATCCCTGATACCTGTTTGGTTTCTTACTTTCACGGAAGGTTCCTCGGGGTGCAGCGTGTCCTTCAGCATCATCAAGTGTCCCCCTTAGCCATGAAGGCCTCTTTCTAGAAGAGGAAGGCTCAGGTGGAGGAGGATCAATAGGATCCATGGGTTCTTCCACATCGAGCATTGTTTCATCATATTTTTCTCTCGGTTCCCTGGTGTTAGCTTCTTGAGAGCTCCTCACAGTAGGAAGATTGTTCACCTTGCCGAGAGCCATATCTTCGTCAAAGGTGACATCATGACTAATCACGACTTCCCTTTGACTGGCAACATAGATTCTATAGCCCTTAGTATTTTCACTATATCCCACGAAGATTCCTTTCTTTCCAGATGCCCCCAATTTGTTCCTTTTCTCTTTCGGCCCATGAAAACATACAGGGCTTCCAAAAATTCTAAAATGAGATACGTCAGGTTTCTTACCGGTGAACATTTCTTCGGGAGTCTTGGAACTCGATGCTTGATGGGGGCATCGGTTTTGCACATATACAGCAGTGTTTGCAGCTTCAGCCCATAGAAACTTTGGAAGTCTTTGATCATGGAGCATAGCACGGACAACTTCCACAATCGTACGGTTCTTCCTTTTTGCCACACCATTTTGTTTAGGAGTGCACGGTGTAGTAGTCTCCCTCTTAATGCCAGCCTCTTTACAAAACTTATGAAACTCATTAGATTCATATTCAATCCTGTTGTCGCACAGATTGTCACGACAACGCTCAAACCGGGGGTTGTCACCCTGATCCCCGATCTCTCCGTTTAAGCCTGTCTCCCGCAGCTAAGGGGGGTTAGACCCTATGGGAAAATGGATGACCAACTGAGAGCCAGTTGGGTAAAAAAGCACTTAATTGATTTTATTAAGTTAATAGACCAGTGCCTTATGGGGTTAATGATTAAATGATTATTTATTAGATGTTGCAAAAGTATAAACCATGTAAAACAATCATTTATCATCAAATAACCCAAATGATGTAAGATTTTCAACAAATGCACAACGCCTTAACGATGATCCAGCAATTAAACTTCAAGAAAAATTAAATGCTTTAAATGATCATAAAATTTAAATGCTCACCAACTACCACTTTCATACAGTCAACTTGTAAATAAACATTGTAAGTGCGTTTAGCTATAGAAAAATGGACCACAAAAAATGAATTTTCAATTTTTTTTATTAAGCTTTTTCAATTTTTTTTATTTTATTTTATTTTATTTTTATATTTTAATTTTTTTTTTCTAAGAATAAAACAAACTAAAATCTTAATAAAACTAAAATAAATAAAACTTAAAACTATTCTAAATTAAACTAAACTTTAAAATGAAACTTAAAATTATTAAAATTTAATCCTAAAATAAAATAAATCTAAACAAAATATGAAGAAATTTTTTATGATTTTTATGATTTTTAAATAAAATTCTAACATTAAGATAAAACAAAACTGATATCTAAAATTCTAAACAAAAACTCGAAAAGAGGCCTAAAGATCAATATTATTATTATTATGTTTTCTTTTTAAATATTATTATTTTTTTAAAGTCAAAATTTTAAACAACTAACTAAATCTAAAATCTAAATAAAACCTAAAGCTAATCTCAACTAAACTAACATCTAATATATATGAAACAAAATATGAATCTTAAGTTAAATGAAAACTAAATAGAACAAAAAGGAAAGTTCATAAATCTTTATATTTTTATGATTTTTTTTTAATTTTTTGTTTATTCTTTGTATATTTTTTATATTTTATGGTTTATTATTATTAAAATCTAAATTTAAAGTAGTCAAAATCTAAAAAGAACTAAAATAAGAATTTAATAAATCTAAACCAAAAAATAAAATAAAACAAAACTTTAAAAATCAAATATTTAAGCTAATCTAAATCTAGATAAGAAAAAAATCTAAATCTAAAATCTAAAACTAAATCTAAGATTTAATAAGTCTAAAAATAAACTAACGTATGTATAAAACTATGATTAAAAAAAAAATTCTAATTCAAAATCTAAAACTAAAAAACTATACACTGCCCTAACTTAAAATTAATCAACGCATGTAAAAAAAAGAAAAGGGAAAACTTACATAATTTATCAAGTCGAAATTTTTGTTTTTTGCTGTTGTTTTTCAATGTATGCAAGCCGTATGGATGAGGGAATAGCAAGTGCGATGGGCGCTGCGTGAAGGATGAAATTTCGATGGCACAGGAGCAGCGAAGGATCAATAGCCAGCATGGGAGCAGGGAGCGGTTTGGCAGCTCGGAAAAGATGCAGATTGAAGGGTGTTCAATGGCGGAAAATGCAGGAGCAGAAGTGAAGTTCGAATGGCCGAGGGGATGCGGTAAGGATAGCAGCATGCAGGGATTGTTTTCAGATGCTATGGCAGCGAGGGTTTCACGCAGGGATTGTGGATCACGGTTCCACGCAAGATGAGGAAGGGATTTGTTGTTAAAGCGTGGAGATGGAAGTACGAATGCAGTACAACAGCAGAGAATGAAGGGACTGCGTGGTGTGGAAAATAATGTGGAGAATGCAGCGAATGGCATCAGCACAATGCAAGGAAAGCTGGAAGGAGATCACAAAAATGCAATGATCACTGGTTTTGAAGGGAGAAAAGACATAGAGAATCGCCAGGAGGAGAAATGCGACGATGTAAGAACGCTGACGCTGCCAGAGGGTTTTGCTGGCAGGAATGAAGCGATCACGCCCAGGTGCGTGGATATGAACACGATTTGCCTTAAAAAAAATTTACTTCCCAGCCACCAAAATGGAAGCCCAAAACTCAGAAAATCGCACCAAAATTTCCAGATCTGAAGCAAATATGTCTGCGAAAATGATGCTGAGGCTAGATCTTACCCTCCAGGGCCTAGATCTAGCTTCAATACAAGATTATATTCTCAGCTCCAAAACTTGTAACAGCAAAAGCAAAAGTACCCAGAGGTAAAATGTGCAAGAAATAAAACTGAAAACCCTAAATCAACTGAATAATTACAATATTTACAGATTTTCAACTCTTTAGCAGCCAGATTTGTCAATAATCCACAGTGATATTTTCAGAATTTAAATTTAATGTGAGATACTTCAGAAAAACCCTGCATGCATTCATAAAAAAATTTTTAGATGATAAGCCCAGGATTAAAACTGGCTGGGCTCTTTCAGAAAACGCAATCCAGGAGTTGGCTGGTTCAGCCGAGAACTTCCCCTAACGCCCGGTAAACTAAAAACTAAGATTTCTTGCACAGCTTAAAATCAATCATTAACATAGAGGGAAAAAACGATAGTGAAATCCAGATCAAATGGAGATACCTGCCATTATATTTCAGAATCTAAACTATCATTCAAACCCCAAAGATCAGACAAGATACCTATGCCTGAATCAATCTTGACCAAGCTATTATCGATGACTGAAAATAAAATTATGCAGAAAAATAAAAGATCTTACAGCATTTCCAGAAGAGTAACACCAACAAGATTTTTAACCCCAAAGTCTTTCTTTATTGCACAAAAACTAACTACAAGAGAGCTTTCTTTAACACCAGACTCTTAGATCAAATCTGATCTCAAATGACCCCTAGCACCCTATTTAAAGGAAAAATTCCCAACAGCTAGTTCGAGTGATCCATGTCAAAATGATCTCGACCGTCGATGAGGATCAAGATATCTTTTAATCTCATCCGTCGAATTTTTAAATGCATTTTAATATATTAAAAATTGAAATTCTGCATTTATTTACTCAAAAAATTTGACTTATTATTATTTTTAAAATTTTTATTTTACTTTATTTTTTATTATTTTTAAATTTTATTATTATTTTTATTTATTTATTTTTAATATATATATATATATATATTTTTAAATTTTTAAATTATTTATATCTTTTATTTTTTATTTATTTATTTATTTTTAATTTTTCCAACTTTTTTTATTTTTATTTTTAAATGGATCCTCGAACTTAGCCTTTGGAAAAATCACCTAGGACCTAGGACTTAAGACTTAGGACCTATGAGGGGATTAAAACATTTCCTAACCCTCAAGACACTTTACATCATGACTTTTACAATTTTACATCCGAAGGGGGAAAACCCATTTGACATAGACCCTCATAGATCACCCAGTTCTGCGGCCAACTATAATCTAGCAGATCAACGCACTAGAATTCCCCTAAGATTCTAATGACAAAATTCATTCTGGCTTTGGGGTTAGGCTGAAGGAAAACTCTGCCGATCATGGATCGGTGAGACAAAAAACCTTCCGGAACGTAGATTATCACTAGAAAATTAGGTCCACCTAGGCAATTTTCATACATTTTTTTCCGAAGAAGAGAATTCGTAATTTCCATTAATTTCAGAAAATTACATGCTGTAAACGCTGAACGCATATGCTGTAGTGTGGGTAAACCACTTACAAAACAATACTTCAAGAGAAGTAATGCAGAAGAGCCCTCAAAACAGGGCAGCAAGAAAAAGGGTATGTAAACCCCAACAGGAGGATACCCCTACCCATCTCAAGCAAAATAACAGAAAATAAAACAAAAAGCTCCTGTAGAATGAGCAGAAAGTTCGAAATGGCCGCCAAAGACAAGGAGAAGAGGCACGAAATGGAAGGGAGCAGCCAAGGTAGCCACCCCCCCCCACCCCCTCAAAACTCTCCTCCCGAAACCGAAGAAGCCAAAAGAAGAAAACCACCCATATCTCCAAAGAAGCCAGAAGAAACCAACCAGAAACAACCATTGAAGAAGCGGCACGAATCGGTGCAGGGGCAGACTCCACACCTCCGATCCCTCAACGCTCCCAATAACTGTAGTGGTAAGCCAGCTAAAGGCCAAAAAAAGGATCCAAAGCCTCAGCAAGGGAACCCATCAGGTCCCAACCAGAGCAGAGGCGTTCGGATCCGGGGGCAGAGGCGGCTAGGGCAGCCACCTCGCCCCCCCAAGAGAATCAAGAGTCCCGCCCCCGCTCCGCGGCACAGCACCAACTAGGAGGGACCGTCAAAACAGAGTGACTGAAGTACCCAAAGACCGCCGAAGACCAGAAGAAAAAGGGCACGCTCCGCCGCCGCCCAACACAAGGCCGGAACGCTGCCTTATCCGCCGAAGACCAGAAGAAAATGGGCACGCTCCGCCTCCGCCCAACTCAGTGCACAGAACAAGGCCGGAACTCTGCCAATGATAAGCAGAGCAGGCCACCAACCCGGGTAACGTCCAACGAGGATGATTGATTCAGAGTCGCGCTGAGGAAAGGAGAAGAAGCACGTCGCAAGGGAAGAGAAACCCCCGGAGGGAGGTGAGCCGAGTCCGAAATCGACCAGGACCGCAGACCTCCAAACCCCACCAGACGCAGCGAAACCCTGCCTCAAAACAAGAAAGCTTTGCCGCACGCCGAAGAGTCAAAGCACCAAGCGATGGCGGTGGATGGGCTCCCGGAAACCACCAGTGGCAAGCCCTGCCGCCGCAGGCGAGGAACTCAGCAACCAGAGTCGAGTAGAAACCCTAGCGCGCCGCTCTCCAGCTCCCACCAGGCAATTTTCATACATGACTCAGCTCTACTAAGATTATTTACAATTCACACATGCAGACTGGGTTTACAACATAACATAATATGATAAGGTCGACGATGACTGTCGAATGGCACGGACACGTCAATCAAGCGCTACCCTTTTGCGAAGAAAAGGGGGTGTACTGCTAAGGGTAGTTGACACGTAGTGGTCAACAAGTCCCATTATCAGTCCTTAAGATCTTGATCTTCTTTTCGGTTTGATTCTCGATCAAGGCTTTGAAGTGTTGAAACCAGGAGAACACTTCATCCTTCTTTTTCAAGAAGTATATCCAAGTCTTGCGAGAATAGTCATCTGTAAAAGTGAGGTAATATGAATATCCTCCCAAGGAGTTCACAAGCATCATACCAGATATGTCTGAGTGAACTAACTGCAATATATTGGAGGTCTTGCTTTGGCTTGAGGGGAATGGTCCCCTTTTTAGCTTTCCTTCAGCACATCCAGGACATACACCTTCTTGCTCTAATCTGAACTCGGGCATCCCGGTCACCATTTTTCTTACATCAGGTAGAGCTTTATAATGAAGGTGAGAAAACCTCCGATGCCATAGTTCGGACTGAAGAGATGTGTCACAAGACATGACACCTAGCGGACTTCCTCCAACTTGATATAATGAATCAACTCGAAACCCAAGAGTGAAGGCATCTTTAATATTGTTTTTCCATGCACGTACCTTGCCATCACTGAAAGCCACCTTGTAGCCTTTGTCTTCCATTGCCGAAATGGACACCAAGTTCTTTTTGAGATCAGGTACATATAATACATCCTGTAGGTGGATTGTATTACCTTGATTCAATTTAAGAGAGACATTGCCTACACCTTTCACGGGATATTTCATATTATCTCCAAGGACAATTTCCAGGTTGGTTTCTTTCTCTATCAGATTATGGAGAACTTCTTTGTAACCAGTGAAGTGCCTTGAGGCACCACTATCAATAAGCCAATTTCCCAGCGAGTCTGGAGGAGCAGAGGTAGATAGAGCAGCTGGTAGATAATATTCATCCTGCTTATTGTCAACAGTGTTAGATTCATACCTGGAATTTCTTGCCTTCTTGAATGGTTGTCCTCTTCCTTGATTTCCAACACTTCTTTTATGTCGGCCATTTGACCTGCCATTTCTTTGATTGCCTTGAGAGGGATTTTGATCATCATCCCGGTGTGAGTTCCTTTTATTAGGACACTCCCTTGCATAATGACCTGGTTTATTGCAATGGTAACATCGTCCTTTTCCACCCTTTGGTCCAGTCTTCCTTTTGGAATTGTTTCTTCTTTTAGCATGAGAAGAAAAGGTAGCGGGATGACCTTTAAGTGTGGGCATTTCCTGTTCTTCCATTCTGGCTTCTTCTTGAATGCATCATTAACTTTAAATAAACTCACCAATCTATCGTAGATTTCCTTGGAGGTGTTCAGCTCAGAAACATAGGCCACCAAGCGCTTGTTGATAGAGTCCGGGATGATCTTCTTTGCTTTGACTTCTCCGAATTTCCATTTGTTCCTGGTAGCAGCAGGTGCATTTGATGGAGGCTCAACAATATTGCCTCTCACATGGTCCAACACTCCCTGATCTTCTAAAGTCAGATCGAGAGACATCTTCCATCCGTGATAGTCAGACTTCTCACGGAGCTTGTCTTCGGCGGGGAAGAGTGTTGAGGACCCCATAGTTCTTTTAGGATAGCCTTGCCAATCTTCTCTTCGGTGATTGCTCTTGCTCTTGCTTGGGCTTTGTCTTCACCTCTGCTCCGATACCATGTTAGTTTATGGTATGTTCTATGCTTAGAGTAGTTTACTTATTTTTCTTATTATTATCCACAGATTAGCAATCACATGTACATTAAGTAAAGTGCAGATAGAACATTAAACGATCGACAGAAAACAAGCCAAGACAAGAGACACAAGATGTGGTGGCTAGCCAAGGACAAACCCCAATATGGGGAAACCCTTTGATCAAATCTTCTTTTATCTTCAATAATTCAGCAGAGAGAAATAGTACAAAAATTTGATTTACATTAATAGCAGCAAACCCTAGATCAGCCCTAAACTAGGGTAGTCGATATTTGTCAAACCGGTGGTCGGATCACCTTGGTTCCTTCACCAAAAAATGCGGCCTTCCAAGGACAGTCAAGTTCACCTACTGCGCAGTCTAGAGAGAGAATGATGGTTAACGCTAGTCAAACTTCCGATTTGCAGTTGCAGCCCTATAATCTGTGTCCTTCCACACGTGTGAGAGAAGAGTCTTTTCTGTGCAGGAGAGAGAGAGAGATGTGATGAGAGTGAAGTGTGCAAATGAGGAGAACACCTTGTATTTATATGCAAAACGTTGGGGTTGAATAGATGCGACTGTTGGGCTTCTGAGCCTACATAAGTTGCTGGCCGACTTTGACAATTAGTCCATAATCAAAATAAATTCATATCTCCATAAATACTTATCGGAATCAGATAATCTTTAGATCAATCCTACACCTCTCGATGAGAGGAATCTAGTAAAAATATTATCATCCATGAATAAGGTGACCCACATGAAGTTTGGCCCTAGTTGCCAATTTTAACAGTTTCCGATAGGGTTGCGGAAGTGGAGGCCGTGTGGGGGGGAGATTCCAGCGACTGAGGCAGGATAATAGAGGTATTGGGGGGGTTTCTTCAACTACTGGGGATGCAGAGACTGATTGTCCGACTTAAGGTCAACAATGTGAATTATCGGGGTAGTTCTCGGCTTCTTAACGACTGGGTTCCGAATTACTCTTTTCTTTTTGGGTTTCGGGATTGTTGGCTAGGATGGGGTTCGAGCGCCCCCAGTGGGGATTGCCATAGCCAATAGAGTTGTAATAATTGGCGAAAACATAGTAGAACCTTGAAATTGCATGGGCTGGTTAGCCTCACCTGAGTGCTCGTCGAAACTTGCGATTGTCTGCCTTATCACAAACATTTTCTGTTCCATTTGCAGCACCATCGGGTGAAGGTCATCTTCAACTGGCCTCTTTCTGCTGCTTTCCCCTGCTTCTCTCACTTGCAACTTCAAGCCATCGAACAAATATCGGTACTTCCCCTCAATAATTTCGCAGGTGACCCCCGACCATGATCCAATCTCACTATGGAGTGCCTCTTCAGTCAAAACAAATTTTTGTGGCCTCATCTTGAAAGTGTCAGGATGGACACATTGTGGTCGAAGGTAGGTGTGCCCATGCAAGGCTCCAAACCAAATTTCCTCAGAGAACTCATCTAGCAGTGGTTTGGGTATCCTCTCCGTCGACCTGATTGTAATCAGCATCATCTCATACCAATGTGGGAAAAGTTGAAGTCGGGATTAATTCGGCAAGGGTTCAAAAGTTGAAAAACTCCTTAAAGTCGGGAGTTTTTTGAAAAAGTCAGCAAAATTAAAAAAACACAAAAATGTTCAATTTTTATTTTTATTTATTTTTAACATCTAGAGTATCCACAACATCAAATAAATGCATTTCCACATAAACATGTAAAGAAAGCTAATATATAATATGTATATGAAGTCTAATGCTATATCACATATCAAAATAGTGAATTAAATCCTGAATCTTGAGTCTTGTCTGAGTCTCAATTCTCAAGACAGCCAACTTTTTGGGTCGACTCTCGATAAAATTGGGCATATAACGAATAAATCACGATTTTTTTGTTTTTGAAAAAGTCTGCAAAAAATCGGAGGATTAAATCATTTTGTTCAAAAAATTGCAATTTTAGGATTTAATCCCGATTTTTGCAGACTTTTTCCACGCTGAACTTGTACCATTCTTTGAAAGCTACCTCATTAATCTCTTTACTGTTCGGATCCCCCAAAGCTCTCCATGGCTCGTACCAGAGTGATAACGACTGTCCTTCAACGACCTGCATCATCTCCTTCCCCTTTCCACATTGCCAGAGACATCAGAATGTATCCAAACAGGAAATTGGTACTCCGCCTGTAAATATCTTCACATGCTTCGAAGAGCTCGTTTAAGACGAAAGCAGACCAGTTGAGCACTTCTCCATTGTAGCAGTGCTCCGCAACTGAAATTACATCTAGAGTGCATTCGTTCCTTGCGAAGTGTCTCATGGTCTTACCTGCTATGATGTAGTAGGTGAACCTTATCTCAATTTTGCTGATCATGTCAATTTTTGCTCCCCTTCCGCCTCGCTCTGTTCCATATTTTGCATAATAATTCTCTTCTCCCTGCGTCTTTGTTCTTTTGGCGCCTGCTTGGAACGCTGTGTTTACCGCAATTCCTCCGGCTGACAACCCTGTGAGACGATGAATATCGTCTATGTGAATTGGGTACTCCTTGTCGAGCCACAAGGACCCCCCATGCATTCTGCTGGCCAATAGTTTGGTACACTGCATTGCAACGAGTTGAGTGCCGAAGACTGGTAAACTTCTCAAATTGATCAGTGTCGACCTCTGCAATCCTTTGAAATCCTCCCTGACTCTGGCTGTTCTAGTGCCATCTTCCTTCTGGATTTCTTCTGCATAGACCTCCCTTTTTAGCGTCGGAAACTGGAAGCAATCAGTAAGGTCATTGTCAACTAAGATCGACTTGTCATATTTTCCATATAGATTTTCCAGTAGTGCAATTTGCTCATCTAGTTTATCCTATGGAACTGAGAGAATTCCTTTCGCCATTGCTTTGCGTCTCCGATAGACAATCGTCACCTGAGGCTTCGCACTCTTGCATTTGTGCTGCTATTCTTCAGAGCGGACTTGGATTTTCTTTGCTACCTGCACTTGAAATTCTGTAGCTTTCTTCATTATCTTTATAAATTAAGTAGCTGGGCTTGACACGACATTCCCTGACTAGACTTTGGCAACTAATTACTACGACAACTTTCCCCATGTATCCTAACCATGCTTTGCCGCCATCGGTTGACCTGGACCTGACATTTCTGATGTGGAATGGGAAAGGACAGAGTGGGCCGCATGGCTTATTAATTTTGCCGTGATGTGTTGAAGTTTCTAAGTTTACTTGGTTTAGAAACCCTTCATGCACTTTTTCTGATTTATTCCTACCTACTTGTTATTTTTTGTTAACAAGTTATTTACAAAGTAAATACTGAAAATAAACACCAGTGCATGCTCAACATATTACAGATCAACGACTAAAAGAAACAAGAACAAACACACCACATGGCACCATTATTTTTGGACCAATGCCCCTGGAAAAACCCAATGCGGGAAAACCGGTGCAGCTATTTGAGGGTTTTCTTATTAAGCAATATCAAAGTACAATCTGGGTGCCAAAACTGGTCTACCCAACAGAGAATTTCCTTAGCAGCTATACCTCATAGTTTGAGAGAAATCTCTTGGCTGAAACCCTGGAAAATCCTTCCGACAGCTCCTCAGCACAAAACTGCTCTACAACCCCAGCGTTTGCCCAATCTGGACTGCGTCAGCCCCTCTTTGTCTCATGCTAGCCCTGCGTCAGCCCTAGGAGGCTCTGCGTCAGCTTTCTGGGCCTTTGTGTCAAACACGCTGGCCTCTCTGGTGCTTTGCGCAGCACTTGGCTGCCTCTGCGTGGCCCTGCGTGAGCCCTTGCTAGCTCTGCGTCACTCTCCTTGGCTGCTGCGCTGCTCTTCCGGCACAATCTCTGCCTTCTCTGTTTCTCTGTACTCAATGCCCCTCTGCTGCTCTCCCGATCACTGATTCTATCTCTCTTAGCAAACCCCGCTCTAGAGAATAGAATGACTGATCACTTTGGTGTGTTCTCCAAGTGACCCTCAAGCCTCCTCTTATACTTTTCCTGTTGACATATCAACGGCCGAGATTAAGTCCCGAATCAACAACTAAGATTAGATCTGGCTTGATCCATGTATTTTGGACCATTCTAACACAGATTCATATTAATACACATTAATATTTTATTTTCCCCAAGTTTAGACTTAGGGACTCCATTAAAAATATTAATTACTTTAATATCTCCCGATCTGTTTAGAATCTGCCCAAACCCTTTCTGGGTATTGGAGATCTCATGTGCCCCAACCTCTCCTCCAAATTTCGTGGCTAGAGCACATTTGATGCTACCCCAAATCAACACTCCCTCTTAGCAAGGATTGTGCTCTAGCAATACTCCTCACTCAGTATTACTTTTATCATCCGACATCGGTGCTTGTGCTTATGCTAGGCCTTCCTGCCCAACATCCTCTGCACTGCTGTATCCTGTACTGCTGCCCATGGTTCTACCATTGCCACTGCTGCATCTGTACGACAGCTCCCTCTGCATCCGTGTTGCTGCTGGTCCTTTCTCCGAGCACTGCATCCACACTGCACCTCCTCTCATCATGCTGCATCATGATGCCCTCTACTGCACTGCAACTCAGTTACTAAGAAGTAAGTAATTGATCTTCTAACTGACCTCCCTGTTGGGCTAGAAACACCCACTAATGTTGAAGCTGCCTTTGCCGCTGAGAAGTGCTCCCTCTCCTTTGACCTCTACGTTGCTGCAACAACTCCTTGCATTTCACACCGTTGCACACCTCGCTGTGCCTTCCTGCATTGGTGCAACATTCTTGTGCCTCTCACACTACTGCAGCCTGCTAGCTGTGTGCTCTCTCGGCACTCCTGCACTGTAGCTCTCTCTACCGCTCCATCCACATCCGTCTCTACCCACTTAGCCAGTCCTGCTACACCTCGTTGGGGCTCCCGTATCAAGGTCTAATCCAAGAGGCTGGGTACCTCGAGGATCCTGCCCCTCATCACCTGTAGTCCACCTGACTACAACTCGATGCCTCCCCACTTCCGCTCAAGTGGCATGTGTGCACTCATGGCACAATCATTGTCTATCAAAACTTCCTTCTCTGCCCGTGCTGGCGCTGCCTTAGTCTCAGATGACTCTCCCATACTCTTCTTCCTTGGGCACTGTGTTGCATAGTGACCCACCTCCCCACCGTGGAAGCACTTGATCTTGGAGAGATCTTTCTTCTTTCGCTTTTGCTGCTTTCCCTCAGATGCTAGGGCCACATCCTCCTCCTCCTGCTTGACCTTGATCCCTTTGCTGCTACCTGTCTTCGACAGCCATTTGATCTCTTCTTGGCGAAGCGCTGCCCACATCTTGTCCAAAGGTAGGAGAGTCCCTCTGCCCAGGATACTCTGGACAAACACTTCCCAATATTCTGAGACAGCATTCAGGGCTGTCCTCACCATAAGCTCCTGATTCGGTGTCGCTCCTATAGCAGTCAACTGGTCTCAGATCTCATTCAGTCCTCCGAGGAAGTTGTCAATCGATTGACCCTTCTTTATCTGATACGACCTCATCTGCTTCTCGTGCAACATTCTTCTTTGCAAAGAAGTATGTTGGTACAGGTTCTTGAGAGCCTCCCACATCTCAACTGCCGTTTCCTTCTCGGCTATATGTGGTACCACATGATCCTTGACCCCGTCAAGGATAATGCAATTGGCCCTCGTCATCGCCTCTTCGTACTTGTCGTTATCATTGGGGTCGATTGGGATAGCTATAACCTTCAAGGCGAAGTTCTTGACACGATTCTTGTCAAACACTAGTAAGATTCTGGCCTTCCAAACTGCGAAGTTCGATGCTTCGTCTAGTCTATCCTGGTCTCTTACTCCGTTTAGTGCCATGACACTCCTCTACTTCCCTTTTGGAAGTTCTCTGTTCGACTTCTCTGAGTCTCTACTTCTCGTCTGGAAGTTCTCTTCTGGACTCCCTCTGAGTCCTGATTTCCCTCCTGGAAATTCTTCTGCTGCTTGTCGAGATGTCCCCTACTCTGATCGTCTTGTGTAACTGCACTACTGATCCAGGTCCCTCGGCTAGAAACCCTTGGTAACAACTCCTCTGGCCCTGCTCTGTCAGGTACTGTTCTGACTACAGTACCTCACCAGCTCCACTCTGCAATATTTCTGCAGCCTTCTAGACTCCAACAATTGCCTCTCTGTGAACTGCAAAGCCCCTCTCTGCCTCACGCTGGCTCTGCGTCACCCCAGATGGGTCTGCGTTAGCCCTCTAGCCCTTTGCGACAGCAACTCTGGCCTCTCTGAGGCTCTGCATAGCTCCTGGCTTCTTCTGCGTGGCTCTGGCTGGCTTTGCGTCACACTTCTTGGCTTCTGCACTGCTAAAAACAACTTGTGTCACCTCGAGACTGTTGCTTTTTGCTGCTATTGCTCCGCTCAGATGATGTCTTTTAGTCCTCCTGTGATCTGCAATCACGCTCTGATACCATGTTGAAGTTTCTAAGTTTACTTAGTTTAGAAACCCTTCATGCACTTTTTCTGATTTATTCCTACCTACTTGTTTTTTTTCGTTAACAAGTTATTTACAAAGTAAATACTGAAAATAAACGCCAGTGCATGCTCAACATATTACAAATCAACAACTAAAAGAAACAAGAACAAACACACCACATGACACCATTATTTTTTGACCAATGTCCCCGAAAAAACCCAATGCGGGAAAATGATGCAATAGCATTCAGGCTAGTCAGCAATGTGATAGTATGGTCACATGTTGTGACTAGCAAGGGGCTGAAAGAAAATAATTTAATTAAATTATTTGTTTAAATATGTGAGAGTGTTTATTTATTGAGGAAAGGGTATAGGTGGCTGAGTGATCCTCATTGTATGGAGATCAGGCCAAATAGCTGGATTTATTTGGCTAGAATAGAGTATGAGGGATTTTAAAAGCTTTATTTAGTGTTAGTTTAGAAAAGAGTGGGATTGAAGAGGATTTTTAGGAGAGGTTGAGAGATTTCTGGTTCAGAATCAGAATTGATTCATGAAACCATGTATTTGTATCAATTGTGTTTTCCTTATATAATTCGAGAGAGTGAGGATAGAGGTGGAGTGCATGAAGTCAGATTTTTACGAGCTCTCGTGACCCAGTTGGGCGATCGTGAAATGTTAATCTATGTATATGGTGTGGTCGCCGCAGTTTTCATATCCAGAAAAGTAGATGTTCTGCTTGTGCTTACCCATCAAAGCGCATCCGTAAATACAACTGGAGTGTCAAGGCTATCCGGAGAAAGACTACTGGAACAGGAAGTTTTATGGTGATTTGAAGAGTTTTATGTTGAATCGATGGTGCAGAAAGGCGTGGATTGAAAACGCAGATAAGAAGCTGACCGTGGACATGTGTATTAGAAGTTGGGTGGTTATAAACTAATCAAATGTGCACTTTTGGCTGATTAACGTGGCAACAATCTTTTGAAGACCTGGTAGCTTGTCATTGCACAAGTTTAGAGGTCGATTAATCTCAAATAGCCATCAAGAGGTTGAGTTCCATAGTCATTCTGCTGGTAAATTACTAATGCTGGAACGCGTTGGGACAGAGGTATCAAAACCAACATCAACATGGTTCACCGATGTATATGACAAGAAATTTGTGTAATTGTTGAATTTGGCAGGAGGACCAGCTGGATTGGATTGCTAATAACCCAAAGTAGATTGCAACAAAAAGTAGTATTGAGTTCTGTTCCTTACTAGAGATTGACTGATTGATGGTGACATTGAGTAAGCAAAAAAAACTTGGATCTGGAATGTGAAAAATCCAAGGTCTCACGCAGGCAAGATAACACAGGTATGTTTTAATTCGAAGGATGCAAATTCAATTATCACAACAGAGCTATTGCTGGAGAAGGGACAACGTTTTTTCTGCTGAGATCAGATTTAAATTGTAGTCAGAATATCTCATAAGTTCTGGATTAATTGAATTGGTGTGTTTGGATTTTAATTTCTGTTCTGAAGCTTCCGCATGTATCTCTGTTGAAATTGCCCAGTGAATGGAATCACTTGGAATGACTTTTTTATATGCATAGCTCAATAGAGATTCTGGGTATGACGGTTTGACCGTCATCATTTTGAAGGAATCAATTTGTAAAATGCCAGAGAGCAGTTGAATGAACTGAATGCATTGGAATTGGTAAAGGTAAATGCATTAAGAACGCTGAGAGAGCAATTTTGCACCAAACGCAGAGCAGAAGTCAGCGTTGATTCATTGAAATGGATTGAGGTTTTCTTTGCTGTTTGTTCACGTCATGTTAATACATATTGCTATTGAATCTTGTTTGACATAATTATATGCAATCACAGAATTAGTGCGTGATTTTTTGATTGTAATTAAACCAGTTCATGTGTTTAATGACAGAACCAATGAGCAAGATGTGAGAATTGTTGAGCGCGTAATGAATTCTCATGGATACAATTATATGAATTTTAATTCTGGGTGAATTATTATATAGACTCTGCAGGCATTAGATGTGGTCGAATTGCAGATTTCATTGAGGGTAAATGCATTTGCTGAAAGAATCCGCGTTATGCAGGCAACCTGCATCAGAAAATCGGTGCAGCTATCTGAGGGTTTTCTTATTAAGCAATATCAGAGTACAATTTGGGTGCCGAAACTGGCCTACCCAACAGAGAATTTCTTTAGCAACTATACCTCACAATTTGGGAGAAATCTCCTGGTTGAAACCCCAGAAAATCCTTCCGGCAGCTCCTTAGCACAAAACTGCTCTGCAACCCCAATGTCTACCCAACCTAGACTTCGTCAGCCCCTCTCTGTCTCACGCTAGCCCTGCATCAGCCCCAAGAGGCCCTCCGTCAGCTTTCTGGGCCTCTGCGTCAGAATGCTGGCCTCTCTGGTGCTCTGTGCAAAACTTGGCTGCCTGTACGTGGCCCTGCGTGAGCCCTTGCTGGCTCTGCGTCACTCTCCTTGGCTGCTACGTTGCCCTCCCGACACAATCTCTGCCTTCTCTGTTTCACTGTAGTCAATGCCCCTCAGCTGCTCTCGTAATCACCGATTCTATCTCTTTTAGCAAACCCCGCTGTAGAGAATAGAATGACTGATCACTTTGGTGTGTTTTCCAAGTGACCCTCAAGCCTCCTCTTATACTTTTCCCGTTGACATATCAATGATCGAGATTAAGTCCCTAATCAACGGTTAAGATTAGATCTTGCTTGATCCATGTATTTTGGACCTGTTGACCACTACTGGTCAACTCCCCATGCAGTACACCCCCCTCTTTCTTTGCAAAAAGGGGGCAACACCTGATCAGCGTGTCCGTGCCATCCTGCAGTCATCAACAGTTTCATCATTTTGATTGTAAACCCAGTCTGCATGAATTAATTGTAAATAATCTTAGCAGATATGAGTCGTGTATGTAAATTCCCTCGGTGGACCTAACTTTCTAGTGGTAATCTACGTCCCGGAAGGTTTTTCGTCTCACCGATCCATGGATCGGCAGAGTTTTCCTTCAAACCTGATCCCAAAGCCGGGATGGATTTTGTCATTAGAACTTTAGGAGAATCCTAGTGTGTTGATCTGCTAGATTATAATTGTGTCGCAGAACTGGGTGATTTGTGAGGGTCTATGTTAAAGGGGTTTTCCCCCTTAAGATGTAAATTTGTAAAAGTCATCATGAAATGTGTCTTGAGGGTCGAATTTTAAATCCCCTCATGAGTCCTAAGTCCTAGGTCCTAGGTGATGTTTCCGAAGGCTTAGTTCGATGATCCATTTTAAAATGAATTAAAAAATTAAAAAAATGAATAAAAATAATAAAATAGATAAAAAATTAATAAAAAATTAAAAAATTTAAATAAATAAAAAAAAATAAAAAAAATAAAAAAATAAAAATAAAGCAAAAACCCTAACTAATAAAATAATAATATTTTAAGTGTATGCATGCAAAATATTATTTTTTTAATAAATCGACGGATGAGATCAAGAGATGTCTTGATCCTCATCAACGGTCGAGATCATTTCAGCATGGATCACTCGAACTAGCCGTTGGAGTCATTTCCTTTAAGTAGGGTGCTAGGGGTCAATTGAAATTGGGGATCTGTGAGTCTAAGACTGAAGAAGCTCTCTTGTAAATCTGTTACTGGTTAATAAAAGAAGACTTTGGGGTCCATATCTTGCTGGTGTTACTCTCTTGAAATGCTGTGAGATTGTTTAATTTTCTGCATATGTTATTTTCAGCTGTTAATAATAGCTTTTTTGTAGAGTATTGTGAGCACAGGTATCTTGTTCACTTGCTAGGATTTGAGTGCTGTTAGGGTTTTTGAAGTAATGGCAGGTATCTCCATTACTTTCTGAGATCTAGCAGCATTTTTGCCCTCTTTACTGATGGTTGTTCTGAGCTGTGCAGAAAACCCTTTCTGAAGGAAATTGTGGGCGTTAGGGGAAGTTCTCGGCTGAATCAGCCAACTCCCGCAAACATTTTTTTGCTGAGCCCAGTTGGATTTGATCCTGGGTCCATCATTCGGTTTATTTTTCTAAGTTGCATGAGAGATTTTCTGAAGTTCCTCACAGTGAAAATCTGAAGTTGTCTTCTTTAAAATATTTCTGTACTTATTGCTGAATCTGGCTGTTAAGGAGCCAAAATCTGCAATTTTGCTTAACTGATATGATTTTGCGCACACTTTCCTTGTTTTGATTTTCTATTCTGGATTTGCAGGTTGTTCTGAAAAATTTTAAGGGTTCATCAAAACCATTTTATTCACATTTTCGTGGCCCTGCGTGCTTAAAATTTCATCACTCGAGGTGACACAAACGTGGAACGTTTTCCCACCAGGTAAGAAGATCAGATTCAAATCAAAGTCTGGCAACAATATTCTATTGCTGAGGTAAGTTCTAAAACATTTTACAAATTTTTTATCCTTGCTGGCAATGCATGAAGGGATCATTGTGTCATTATACGTCCAAAACTGATCCTCAGGACTGTCAAACGCACCGCCTGTGTATAGTTTCTTTCCTGCCTGCAGTTCCCTCGAATTTGAGCCACCCACGCTAATTTTTATGTATGATTTCATCGCTGGGCGTCTTCCTCTGCGTATTCAAAACTCCGATTCAGTGTTTCTGATGATCATCAGCGTGCATCGATTAAGTTTTCTTATTGTTTGTGTCCCTAATCACGTCAACCTGTGCAACATCTAAGCAATTTTTACATGAGCTCTTTTTGTTGGTTTTCTTTTGCATCGGCCCGCAACCTCAGACCCATCCGTGCGTTCTCCTGTTCAGATTGCCGTTGTCACTTGAGGCGCACGAAAATTTCTTTGTATATCTATCTCTCCTTTGGCGTTAACGCAGGGTTACGCTATCTTTCCTATGGTGTTGGCTATACCGCTCAACGTTTTGGCTAGATATTGATGATATTCGATCTTGTGTGGCCGAATCTGTTTCTTCTAAGTCAGGGTGCAGTCGTTCTAAAAGGTCATCGTGTTGTGCCTCAGACACCTTCGAAAACCCTGTCACGAAAACTACTTCACGTGCTTTCAATCGTTTTCATAATTTTTTGTTATGCGTGGATACGACAGCATACAGTTAGGGTTTGTCATTTTTTTTTAATTTGTATTTTAAATAAAATCAAAAAAGGGCAAGCGTAGTTCTGTTTTGTTTTTTTTAAATAGATTTTAACTTTATGTTTTATATTTTAGTTTTTAATTAGATCTTAATTAGATTAGATTTTTTTTTATGAAAAAGAAATAAAAATAAAAAATATTTTCAAAGGGATTTTTAGGGTTATAGTTTAGTTTTAGATTTTCATTTTTTAAAATTTATTTAAAAAAAAAAAAAAATATTTGGAAAATTTTCTTTTTTACGGATCCAGTTTCAGTTGTTTATCGTGTTATATCTTTCATGCTGAAGTTTCAAGTCGAGATACGAATATGATATCTGGTTAATGGTTTATGACTCGTGGTGTTTTAAGGCATTTATCTCTTCAGAATTTTCAGTTGCTGGATATCGTTTTGGTCATTCTAAGAGCATTGTGATTTAGCTGATATCTTGTGATGACATATGATTGTTGTTCATGGTTTATGTTTCTATATCGTCTAACAAGTAATTGTTTAAATAACAATCTCTTAAGGCACTGGTCTGCTAAATTAATTAAATCTTTTTAGTGCTTATCTTAATCGTATCTCGTGTCTCCCAACCAACTGGTCGACAGTTGGTCTCATCATCTCACAGGGACTACCCCCCTTAGCCGCGGGAGACAGGCTTAAACGGAGGGATCGGGGATCAGAGTGACAGCCCCCGGTCTGAGCGTTGTCGTGCCAATCCGCGCGACAACATTTTTTGGCGCCGTTGCCGGGGACACTTTGTTCTCGGTGTTTCATCGACATTCACCTTCTCATCTTTCTCATCTCTCATTTTGAGCTGGCAAATTCAACCTTTTGGGTTATCATTTGGATCTTTTATTGCCTTATTTTTCGCCATATCAGTAGCATCTCTTCGGTTTGTTTCTTGTTTGGGTGGCGACTCCACTTTCTCATTCTTCCCAGACAAGAAGCTTTCCTCATATCTGCTTGTGGTTACTTTTTGGATCCTAGAATCAGATTCATTGTTCAAGTGGCGACTCCACTTCTTTCATCTCTTAATTTTCTTGAGCAGAAATCTCTTTCTATCATCCATTTGATCCCTTATTGTTCATCATGGATTATTCATTTAAACCATGTCGTTTTACTGATAATCTCCATGATCTTCCGAAAGAGGCCATTTCTAAATTATTTAAGTTCTCGGGTGGTGATTCGGTCGCTGTTAGAAAACATTTAAACATGTTTACTTGTGTAATGATCATATATTGTAGACTTCCTCAGTATAATCATGAAGATTTCAGGATGCGTCTATTTGTCCATTCTTTAGAGGGTGATGCCTTGAATTGGTTTAATAATTTTCCTAATGATTTTTTCACTTCTTTACAAGACATTCTCAATGCTTTTAAAGATAGATATGATAGTCCAAACAGCTTGCCTTCTACCTCTAAAATTGTGCAAAAGAAAGAAAGTAATCTTATAAAAAATCCAGCTGTTGAAGAAAGTTTTCAAGATCATAATGTGTCATCCACCGGAAATATCGCAGACCAAGTTCATGATAGTGAAAAATCAGGGACAAATAATAGTGAAAGGGAAGAACAAAAAGAAATTATACAAGATCTAATGATGCTGGTAAGAAATATGGAAAGCAATCAAACTAGTCTTATCAATGATGTTAAAACTTTATGCACCCACCTTGAAAAACGTAATAGGGAGATAGAGATTATGCAAAATCAGCATGCTAAAGAAATTGAGGCCATGAAGACTAATCATGAAACAGAAATTAGATTCATGCAAAGCAAAATGTCAGGGTTAGAAGAAAATATGGCGACCATGAGAGCTGATCATGATAGGGAAATTGATTCTATGCAAAACAAGTTATTAATTATGGATCATCAGTTGGCCACCATGCAAGCAAATCATAAAGAAGAAATAAACTCTATACAGTATTTCTTGATGAACTTAAAGGAAAAGACCGATAAAGTAATAAAAGATATGGAAGAAGACCATGCCAGGCAAATCAGTGATTTAAAGGTTGAACACTCTAGTCAGATGGATGTCATTAAAATACAGGTTCAAAAGTTTCAACAATGGTCAGAGGATAAGAGAAACCAGGGGACATCAACAGATCAGGAGCCTTCTCATATGTCACAACAAGTTCCATCTTATTATGAGAAGGTCATTGGTTCAAATGAAGGATGGTTAATTGAAGGTGATCCAGATAGACATAAAGATCAGATGCAGGATAAAGAAAGACATATCACGCATACTTCATCTGATAGTTTGAAACATAAAGTACCAGATCATCAGTAATTCAACCTGCCAGAAAGAAAAAGCGTAAGAGAAAGAGAATGAGACGAAGATTTGATGCATCAGACGGCCGCGAGCAGCTTGATTTTCGGATAGGAAAAAGTCCTACCATATGCAAAATTGGACATGGCACATCCGACAAGCAGTCGACAGATTTGCCTGAAAGCAGGCAAATGCTCAGTATGCACTATATTGAACACATTTGATGCCATGGGGCATCTTTTGTATCGTATTTCTAACCCTACTCCTTGCTTTTTCCACATTTTTATTTCTGCTTTAGATAGTTGATAAATGAAGAGCTTTTATCTTTCATGTGCTTAATGTATATGATGATATTTTTAGATGGACGCTACTTATTTTTGTGTTGTATGGATGCAGATTTTGGATTCTCACATTCCTGCAAGCAGCAACGTGTCCCCAAGTAGAGCCAGATGTTGACCACTACCGGTCAACTCCCCATGCAGTACACCCCCCTCTTTCTTTGCAAAAAGGGGGCAGCACTTGATCAGCGTGTCCGTGCCATCCTGCAGTCATCAGCAGTTTCATCATTTTGATTGTAAACCCAGTCTGCATGAATTAATTGTAAATAATCTTAGCAGATATGAGTCGTGTATGTAAATTGCCTAGGTGGACCTAACTTTCTAGTGGTAATCTACGTCCCGGAAGGTTTTTCGTCTCACCGATCCATGGATCGGCAGAGTTTTCCTTCAAACTTGACCCCAAAGCCGGGATGGATTTTGTCATTAGAACTTTAGGAGAATCCTAGTGTGTTGATCTGCTAGATTATAGTTGTCGCAGAACTGGGTGATTTGTGAGGGTCTATGTTAAAGGGGTTTTCCCCCTTAAGATGTAAATTTGTAAAAGTCATCATGAAATGTGTCTTGAGGGTCGAATTTTAAATCCCCTCATGAGTCCTAAGTCCTAGGTCCCAGGTGATGTTTCCGAAGGCTTAGTTCGATGATCCATTTTAAAATGAATTAAACAATTAAAAAAATGAATAAAAATAATAAAATAATAAAATAGATAAAAAATTAATAAAAATTAAAAAATTTAAATAAATAAAAAAAATAAAAAAATAAAAAAAATAAAATAAAGCAAAAACCCTAACTAATAAAATAATAATATTTTAAGTGTATGCATGCAAAATATTATTTTTTTAATAAATCGACGGATGAGATCAAGAGATGTCTTGATCCTCATCAACGGTCGAGATCATTTCAGCATGGATCACTCGAACTAGCCGTTGGAGTCATTTCCTTTAAGTAGGGTGCTAGGGGTCAATTGAAATTGGGGATCTGTGAGTCTAAGACTGAAGAAGCTCTCTTGTAAATCTGTTACTGGTTAATAAAAAAAGACTTTGGGGTCCATATCTTGCTGGTGTTACTCTCTTGAAATGCTGTGAGATTGTTTAATTTTCTGCATATGTTATTTTCAGCCGTTAATAATAGCTTTTTTGTAGAGTATTGTGAGCACAGGTATCTTGTTCACTTGCTAGGGTTTGAGTGCTGTTAGGGTTTCTGAAGTAATGGCAGGTATCTCCATTACTTTCTGAGATCTAGCAGCATTTTTGCCCTCTTTATTGATGGTTGTTCTGAGCTGTGCAGAAAACCCTTTCTGAAGGAAATTGTGGGCGTTAGGGGAAGTTCTCGGCTGAACCAGCCAACTCCGCAAGCATTTTTTTGCTGAGCCCAGTTGGATTTGATCCTGGGTCCATCATTCGGTTTATTTTTCTAAGTTGCATGAGAGATTTTTTCAAGTTCTTCACAGTGAAAATCTGAAGTTGTCTTCTTTAAAATATTTCTGTACTTATTGCTGAATCTGGCTGTTAAGGAGCCAAAATCTGCAATTTTGCTTAACTGATCTGATTTTGCGCACACTTTCCTTGTTTTGATTTTCTATTCTGGATTTGCAGGTTGTTCTGAAAAATTTTAAGGGTTCATCAAAACCATTTTATTCACATTTTCGTGGCCCTGCGTGCTTAAAATTTCATCACTCGAGGTGACACAAACGTGGAACGTTTCCCCACCAGGTAAGAAGATCAGATTCAAATCAAAGTCTGGCAACAATATTCTATTGCTCAGGTAAGTTCTAAAACATTTTACAAATTTTTTATCCTTGCTGGCAACGCATGAAGGGATCATTGTGTCATTATATGTCCAAAACTGATCCTCAGGACTGTCAAACGCACCGCCTGTGTATAGTTTCTTTCCTGCCTGCAGTTCCCTCGAATTTGAGCCACCCACGCTAATTTTTATGTATGATTTCATCGTTGGGCGTCTTCCTCTGCGTATTCAAAACTCCGATTCAGTGTTTCTGATGATCATCAGCGTGCATCGATTAAGTTTTCTTATTGTTTGTGTCCCTAATCACGTCAACCTGTGCAGCATCTAAGCAGTTTTTACATGAGCTCTTTTTGTTGGTTTTTTTTTGCATCGGCCCGCAACCTCAGACCCATCCGTGCGTTCTCCTGTTTAGATTGCCGTTGTCACTTGAGCCGCACGAAAATTTCTTTGTATATCTATCTCTCCTTTGGCGTTAACGCAGGGTTACGCTATCTTTCCTATGGTGTTGGCTATACCGCTCAGCGTTTTGGCTAGATATTGATGATATTCGATCTTGTGTGGCCGAATCTGTTTCTTCTAAGTCAGGGTGCAGTCGTTCTAAAAGGTCATCGTGTTGTGCCTCAGACACCTTCGAAAACCCTGTCACGAAAACTACTTCACGTGCTTTCAATCGTTTTCATAATTTTTTGTTATGCGTGGATACGACAGCATACAGTTAGGGTTTGTCATTTTTTTTTTTAATTTGTATTTTAAATAAAATCAAAAAAGGGCAAGCGTAGTTCTGTTTTGTTTTTTTTAAATAGATTTTAACTTTATGTTTTATAGTTTAGTTTTTAATTAGATCTTAATTAGATTAGATTTTTTTTTATGAAAAAGAAATAAAAATAAAAAATATTTTCAAAGGGATTTTTAGGGTTATAGTTTAGTTTTAGATTTAATTTTAGATTTTCATTTTTTAAAATTTATTTAAAAAAAAAAAAAAAATTTGGAAAATTTTCTTTTTTTTCGGATCCAGTTTCAGTTGTTTATCGTGTTATATCTTTCATGCTGAAGTTTCAAGTCGAGATACGAATATGATATCTGGTTAATGGTTTATGACTCGTGGTGTTTTAAGGCATTTATCTCTTCAGAATTTTCAGTTGCTGGATATCGTTTTGGTCATTCTAAGAGCATTGTGATTTAGCTGATACCTTGTGATGACATATGATTGTTGTTCATGGTTTATGTTTCTATATCGTCTAACAAGTAATTGTTTAAATAACAATCTCTTAAGGCACTGGTCTGCTAAATTAATTAAATCTTTTTAGTGCTTATCTTAATCGTATCTCGTGTCTCCCAACCAACTGGTCGACAGTTGGTCTCATCATCTCACAGGGAGTACCCCCCTTAGCCGCGGGAGACAGGCTTAAACGAAGGGATCGGGGATCAGAGTGACAGCCCCCGGTCTGAGCGTTGTCGTGCCAATCCGCGCGACAACAGGACCATTCTAACATAGATTCATATTAATACACATTAATATTTTATTTTCCCTAAGTTTAGACTTAGGGACTCCATTAAAAATATTAATTACTTTAATATCTCCTGATCTGTTTAGAATCTGCCCAAACCTTTTCTGGGTATTGGAGATCTCATGTGCCCCAACCTCTCCACCAAATTTCGTGGCTAGAGCACATCCGATGCTACCCCAAATCAACATGGTGGAGGGTATTTATTAACTAAATTTGTTTCTAACGGAAAAAGAATTTACGGCTTCCACTTGACAGTTGCATTATTAGTTACTTATTATGGAAATGATTACTTGTACGACGGAAAGGACAAATACAACGTGTGACCATAAAGACTGAAAATGTGTCTGCCTACGTGTAACTTAAAAGTTGGAAATGCATGCACCTACAAGTGACTGTTAAATCTACTTATTCCCCCCGACCACCAATGGGTTGCGGTATTATGACAATTTTGCCCCAACCTTATTGATGCTTTTGCTTATTCTTGCTAAAAGGATGATAAAAGACACAAACTTCAAATGAATGCTGAAATGACTTGGCTACCCTTTATTAACTACTACCTACTTGCGGGCTCGTTTCCGAGACCCCCTTAACTTGAGATTGTGTTCGTTGGCATGTGGAAGGGCTTCAGGCGTGCACCGTTTACCAAACCTTGTAGCATATCTCCATCCAGTTGCGCCAACCTTACCGCTCCAGAATCTCTGATTTCTGCAACTATGAACGGGCCCAGCCAGTGCATCTGCAGTTTACCCGGGAACTTTTGGAACCTGTTGTCGTATAATAATACGTGATCTCCAACTTTGAATGTCTTCTTCCTGATATGCCTGTCATGCCAAGCTTTTTGCCTTCTCTGCTCTACTGACTGGTGAAATTCGGCCAAGAACTTGGATTCGTCAAGTTCCATTAGTTGATTTAGTCTTTCTCTCAATGCTACATTATCTGTCATTTTTGTTGCCTTAGAAATAAACATGCTGGGGACTATGAACTCTGCTGGCACTACTGTTTCCTTCCCATATACGAGCTGAAATGGTGTTATGAAGTCTTCTCACTGTTGTTTTGTATGCCCATAGAGTCGCTGATACACGCTTGTCCTAGTCATCCCTTTTAGCTGATATAATTTTCGTGAGACCTTTTTCCAATATTTTATTGAATGCCTCGATAGTCCCGTTGGCCTATGGATGGTATGGACTACTTTTATGATGCTGAATCATAAAATTCTTGAGAAGAGACTCAACGGTTTCATTTATAAAATGTGTTCCTTGATCACTTGTCAAGCTTTTTGGGCATCCAAATCTTGAAATTATATTCTCGAAAATGAACCTTGCGGCAGTGTTAGCCGTACAGTCCTTGATAGGTGTTGCTTCTGCCCATCTGGTGAGATATTCAGTGGTGGTTATTATGTATCTTGCGTGTGAGTGTCTTGCTGGTGGTGTTATGGGTCCAATGAAATCTATTGCCCACTTCTCAAAGATTTGCACTGTATGAATGAGATTTAAGGAAATTCCGTCCCATCAGGAAGGCTTCCCAACCCTCTGACAGACATCACAATGCTTAGCATATTCTTTAGAATCTTTGTGGACGGTTGACCACCATAATCCTGCATGCAATATCTTCCTTGCAGTGGCTTTTCCTCCTACATGGCCTCTCGCGACCCCAGCATGACATTCCCATAGCACATCTTCTCTTTCATGCTGAAGTATGCAGTGTCTTAGGACTTGATCCAGGCCCATCTTATAGAGATGTCCTGCGATTAGTTGGTAGTCTGCTGCCCTTACTATTAAGTGCCACTTCTGTGTTAGTGTATACCCCTCTGGGCAGTGCCTCATTGTCAATAGCCCAACAATCTCTTCTAAGTAGTCTGGGACTGCTTCTATTCTGAATAAGTCAGCATCAGGTAGCTGATCATCCAATGCCCCTTCGTTCTCTTAGTCTCCAGTCGTGACAAATGATCCGGCCCCACATTCAGTCTTTCGGGTTTGATGACCACTTCGAAAGTGAATTCTTGGAAGAGTAATAACCATCGGCATATCTTGCCTTCTAACACTGGTTTGTTCACTAAATACTTCAGTGCTAAATGATCTGTGAAAAACTTGAATGGTGCCCCCCAACAAGTAATGCCTGAATTTCTGCAGAGAGTAGACCATGGCCAATGCCTCCCTCTCTGTTGTCGTATAGTTCCTTTCTGCAGTTGACAACTTCTTGTTGGCATAGTACACTGGGTGATCCATATTTCTCTCCCCTGGTTACGCTAAGACTACTCCTAGCGCGATTCCTGACGCATCAATATGTACATGAAAATGTCTTGTTCCAATCTGGATAGACAAGGATCGGAGCGCTTACCAGTTTCTCTTTCAATTTATCCAATGCTGCTTGACAGTCCTCCGTCCAAGTGAATACTTCTGTCCTCTTCAGTAACTTCTCCATCGGGGTTGTGATTGATGCATAATTCCTGATGAAGCGTCGGTAATACCCTGTATGGCCCAGAGTGGACCTCAGTTGCTTTACATTGTGTGGTGGTTCCATGTTGACAATTACTGCAACCTTTGCTAGATCTACGCACACTTCGTCTTTGCAAACAATGTGGCCCAGTAGTGTTCCAAATGGAACCGCAAAAATGCACTTCTTTAGGTTTAAGGAAATTTGCAACTGTCGGCACCTTTCGAACATGACCCTTAGTAAGCTTGTGTGTTTCTTCAGCAGGCTATATACTGTCCAATCATCCATGTACACTTCTAGAAACCTGTGAATGTAGTCTTAGAATGCAGCTATAACAATTCTCGAGAAGACCGCAGGTGCGTTCTTCAACCCGAACGACATTACATGGTAAGCATATGACCCCCATTCAGTGGTGAACGTTGTCTTCCTTTTGTCCTCTTCGACTATTCAGACCTGATGGTAGCCCGAGAATCCATCCGTGAATGAATATGCTTCATTGCCCACTACATTGTCCAGGACTTCATCACTGAAGGGTGTCGGAAAGGGATCATGCACACATGCATTGTTCAGACTTCTATAATCAACGCATACCCTGATTTCTATTGCGTCTTTCTTGTTCTGTATGACTATCGGACTTATCCATTCCGCTTCATCTACTGGAAATATAATCCCTACTTCTAACATTTTGTCGATCTCCCTCTTAACCTTTTCTTTCACCCCGGGGTTCAATCTATACGGCCTATGCTTCACTGGATGGGCATCCGGCCTTAGAACAATCTTCATCTCCCCTATGTCTCTTTTTATTCCTTTTAGCTCCGCTACTGACGTTGGAAACAAGTCTTGGTATTCCTGCAATAGGTCAAAAATTTCTTTTGTCGTCTGTTCATCCCAATAATCCCCCATAGATGCCATCTTGGGTTTATCCTCTGTTCCAACATTTTGCTTCCTTAATTTCATCGGTAGAAGGTGTGCGACTTCTCCTATGGGACTTTCCCGTATATCTCTTTCCCCTTATGTTTCCTCAAAGGTCAGATGTCTCAATCCTTCTAACCCATCCTCGTCTGGTTCTGCATCCACCTTGTTGCAAGCCACATATTCTGGAGAACTTGTGTCATAAAGATACTGTAAGAACTTTTCATCAACGCAACCTTCAACCATCTGTCCTGGGGTGAACATGATTCTTTTAATTGCATGTAGTGTCTTAGTCATGCGTATATCATCATCCCTGAATGAGAAGCTGCTAATGAACTGAGCCGCCATGGTATCCCAATCTGCTGTTTGTTTACGAAGCTCCTCTTGCACATACCAAGCTTGGGGAATGGTACCTAGGGTATGTATGAATACATGTACCCAAAGTTCTTTCAGAATCCTTTCTCTTTCCCAACTTCTTATGCAGGCCTCTAAGTGCTTCTTAGGATCTGAATTACCTCTATATTTCATATTATCTTGAGGGCGGTCTTCCTCCTGATTGAACCTCTCCCTCATGGCTTGCTTTATGGCTCCCCATTCTCGCAACGTGTTGCAATGTGTTCTCCACCACCTTGCCGGTGTGGCAAGGAGTGCGATATCTAGCAATGGAACTTTGTGATCTTCCCTTACTTCTCTGTCTACTTTGTTCAAGAAGATGTCCACTGGTTCAATGTTGTGGAATTTGGGATAGTCACTTACCTTTGCCCAATCCAATTTATCCTGCCTATATTTGCGCAACATCTGGTATTGAGTTCATATCCGCCTTGTTGCCATGCATCCCATGCGGCTTCCGAACTAGCTTCTGAGCTCTGAATACTCCTCTAGCTGACAGATCCTCCTGTTGTAGGATTTATGTAATCTTCTCTTTTACCTGCTGTTACTTTGTACAATTGGTCTAGCATTCTTGGCTCGTCCTTGTCATCTACAGGTTCCGTGAACCTGGGTCCTTGATAGGGGTCCACGGGTTGTATCACCCTTATTCCTTCTGCTTCGAAGATCATTAATTCTTTCTTTAGGTCGATGACAACATGGTTCTCATAGGCCTAGTCGATCCCAAGGAGTGCTGGATATGGGTCCTTATCACCCATTATGTCAATTACTTCAAATTTGGTGTACGTTCTTATTCCCGCCACATCCACTTCTATGTTTTCTAGCCTTCAAATGGGTAGGATACAGTACTGATCGCCACATCCACTTTATGTTTTCTAGCCTTCCTTGCGCTCCTATTGCCACAATTCCTGCTGTTGGTGGGGTTCCTGATGATCCTGCAATCCCCCCTGAATGGTTAATCACCCGCAACCTTGGACATTCTGTCACGACATGTCCCTCCACCAGGCAGTGCGTGCACCATACATTGGGCCTGACTGGCCGAACTGGCTATAAGTCCTTCAATTTCTCTGTTAAGGTGGAAATCTGATTTTGAAGGCCCATAATCAACGGATCCTGCAATCCCGTCCCTCCCCGATATTCATGTGGATAACCAGCCATAGCCTCTATGTGTGACACTTGCTCTAAAGCATCTTGGAGAGTCCCGATCTTCTGTTGCGTCAACGACGTCCTTGTAAGGGGTAAGAGCGCCTTGATGAACCTGTCTCTCTGGGTTATAGGATCTAGGGTGTAACTCATCTTAGCAATGGCATCCTTAAATCTTTGCATTAGTTCCCAAGCAGTTTCGCCTTCTTTCTGCTTGATTTCCCATAGCTCTGATAGCCCTTGCTAGTCAGTCTGAGGTACTTTGAATTCCTGCACGAACCCCCTCTTGATCTCATCTACTGTGGGATTCTGGCTCTGTTCCACCCATTTATAAACCAATGCAGAGCTCTCTCCCTTAGCGTGGTCTAGAACTCAACTGATTTGACGTTATCTGGTGTTTGTCGTGCTTTCCATATAGCTTCGCAGAGATACCAGTGCTGTTCTACGTCTTCATTTCCTCTACCCACAAACTCTGGGTATTTGAGAAAAGATCCCGCCATGTTTATTTGAGTACGCGCTAATAACACAAATCCCTTGTTTCTGGGCTACTGAGATCCTTATAGTCCCAGATTAGTAATACCACTAATTCCCTTGTTATTTATTGTATTGAAACTGGCCTTATATTTCTCGTGCACGCTGTGTACTCGTATTGCTTTAGCTAATTTAATAACAAATTTCTTTGGATTGTAGTAAGGCACCAGGGGAAGGTCGGGAGGAATACTACCTGTACCTTGGGGATATTGCTGTTGACTTCTTGTGGATGTTTCTCCTTCGGCAAATAACCTTCTCATGATGTTGCCCATTTCCTCTTCCCTTTCCTCTTCGCGACTGCTCGACATTTGTTCCTCCGCTATCCTTCCCGCAACCTGTAAGGAAGGATCCTCTTTATCATTTTGGCTCTTGTCTTTCCAATCGCCATTCTTGTCTTGTCTTGCATCTTCTTTTACTCTCCCTTCCTCTTGTGGGTTCCCCAACACCGCTCCTACTTGGTGGGGTCCCATTTTTCTCTTCTTCAGAGTCTGAACCACTCTTGCTTGCCACTTGTCAGCTAACAACGCTCTCCTCTGCGCCCTAACGTCTCTGGCTTTCCGCAACCCTTCTACATCCATTCCTTCAGCAGCATCTCTATTCCCCCTATAGCATTCCCCCCTAGGTCCTTCCCCTAGTACTGGGGTTTTCTGCTACCATCGTTGTGGTAGGTGAGAGAAATATTCCTTCTACCATGAACATTTTAATCCACAACGACACTTCCCTCACCAACCTTCCTCTTAACCTGGACCCGAACACCGCTTCTGCCCTTGAGAAGGATTGATAACTTTCTGCGGCAAACTCGACTATGTACCCCTCCACTATAGTCTATACCCAAAAGTCAACTGCCCTTGTCAGATCATTGTCTAACTGCCAGAGTGATACAAGGTCTGAGGAAGTCTAGTTGCGATGAGCTGACGTCGTTCCCCCTGATCGATTCTGCACTTTCAACCTTCTTAACCAATTATACAAGTCTTCTGGGAACTTGCACCAGAAGATCTCGTACTGGTCACTAGCACCCTCAGCATACAAAGTCTCTCCGCTAACTTTGGTAATCGGTTGACCCCTTTGAGTAGCTTGTTCTGATATAAACTGATCTACCCTGTTATTCCACCAATTTCTAATCTCTTTCTTGAATATTCTCGACACCATGTTCTGAACCAGTTCTTGTAACTTCTGGCCTCGGCAATGGAACCATTTGTTGGCACAAAAGTGTCATCAGGGGGAGACCCTGGGTTCAGGCACAGAGGGCCAACAATGGCTCGTTGTAGTCTAGGACAATGCCGACATTTTCGCCTTACCCTTTGGGTAAGGCATCTCACCCGAGGCGTGTTGCCATTAGAAATAAAAAGGGTTCGCCATGGGGTCAAGGGTATATCAACCATAAATATGTAAAGAACATCATACACATATTCAGGACAACAACACATCATTCAACACTATGAAGCAACCACATACATAGACTTGCAGTGTATTTAAAATTTTTGTGGGTCCATATATCATAAGCGAACACGTACATTGTATTAAGAGACCAATCCAGATCTTCATTCATCTTAAGTCAACAGAAGAGCAATACATAATACATCGAGGCCTTAGCTACAGGTAACTACAAGAAATACCCGATTACAGGATCTAACTGCTTATGACAGACTCAGCCTGCTTCTCGGCTACTGGTTCAATCTTCAACCCAGAGGTTTTGCTCGTCTGCATCTAGACGCTACTGATCCATCAAACCACAGCCAACTGCTTTCTCCTTACGACTTTCTCCTTTTATATTCCTTCTGCTGCTCGCGCTGCCAGTTCTCGCTCGACTATTCCTTTCCTTGGCTGCCTCTCATCCGTCCTGTCCGCTGGGCTGCCTCTGCCTTCTGCTGACACTTTGTCGCAACCATCCCGCAACTGCCTGTTTCTGCTTTCCGCTCCAGCTGTCTTCACCGCAACCTGATCGTTGCTGCCGCCACTTGTTTCCTCTTCTTTATATGGAAAGCCAAAATAATCAAAATCTTTTAAAATCAAAACAAAGGCCCCAACACCACCAAAAGTGGGTAACCCATCGGAGAATTTTTTCTCCTCGTTTGACAGCTAGCAAGTCCCTTGATGGTCAACACATAGCATTATGCTAAAGTTCTCGATCCATTGTTTTGGTTAGATCTCTTTTCCATTTGGCATTCTTCTTGAAGAAAGGTGGGTCATCTCTCATCTCTGAGCAGGTACTCTTAACCATTCTTGCCACTGCGTGCTTTCAAATAATGTTATAGAAATATTGATATGCATCATCAGGCAAACTGGATGATTGACTGATCACAATTATATCCTTGTGCCCACACTTCACTTGGAGATTAGTCTTTGAGTCTAGTCTAACGGGACCTCATTTAAGGCCTTAGGGTTTAGGAAGGGGCACTACTGGGGAGGTATTGATTGATATAGTTTGTCCAAGGTAATCCATGCTTACCACTTTCTATCTATCCCAATTGTCCATCTCCATTGTTTGGGTTTGTAGTCATTTGTCATTAATATTGGCACCCTATATCCACATCCTGTAGTTAGGGCTTGGAAATCTGGCTCTAGAGGTTGATGCAACTGAAAGAACGTTAAAAGCATATGGTGCCACAGTGAGAGAAATGTTAGTTTTTGTAGCATTGGATGTGTTCTAGCCACGGAAATTGGTGGAGAGGCTAGAATACATGTATTCTCCAAAACTCAGAAATTGTTTTTGGAAATTCCACCTAGAGACGACTTAATTAAAATAATTAATCAATTTTTAATGTTTCCTAAGTCTAAACTTAAGGAATATGATTAATTAAAGGGTATTAAATTATTAATTAAGTCATGGTGAGAATCTTCTAGAAAAAGACATGGATCGAGTTCTAGTTAATCCTAGCCATCGATTACATTTTAATCATGGTTGTTGATGTTTCAACGAGAGATTATAAGAAGAAACTCGATGGGGCTTGGGGAACACACATCAACAGTTTGATTTCACTGGCAGATCGATTTCCAGAGTAGTAGTGCCGAGTTGCCGGAAAGAGAGCTAGTTAGCTCAAAGCAGTGAGAGAGGGGCAGGGATAGTAAGGCCGGAGGAAGTTTTTCCAAGTCCGGTGAGTGCAACGCAGAGAGGTAGTGAATGCCACAGGGAGGCAGCACAAAGCCACACAGAGGCAACACAATGCTTCAAAGGAGATTTCGTATTTTGCTGGGGAGAAGCAGTGATCTAGTGCCAGAAGTCGGAGAGAGAGTCTGAAGGCCAGGAGGATCCATCTTCCAGACAACAACTGATCACATAACGAGAGGGAAGTAGTTTCGAGTTGTGGGACACAGTACTGCGTAGGTTGATGCAGTGACTACACAGAGGCAATGAAGAGCAGCTCAACTTGAGCCAAGGTCAGTGTCGGATCGCCAGTGGGAGTGAGATTTTTCTCACTAGATTTATTGTCAGTCCTTTCTTTGTATGGATTGCTAGATTTGAGCATCCTTAGTTTTGTATTCAGATTTACTACTGCATAATATTAAAACCCTTAGTTGTTGCACCGATTTTCCTGAGTTGGGTTTTTCCGGGGACTTTAGTCCAAAAATAACTGTGTATTTGTGCATCTATTCTTTCAACATTTTTATTTCTTCCGCAATATTTATTTTGTGAAGGTTGCAGTGTATTTAATTCAATATTTGCCATAGCACACAACAAGTAAATTGTTTAAACGAATTAACAATTAGAAGAATTAACATCAGTTGCTGGAATAGGATTCGGGGTTTTTCCAAATTTTCACAAGAAAATGTAAGATGAGAAAGATGGCTGGGACAATATTTAGTGCGTGGGAAAAATCCTTACACATGCTCAACACCCCACATGAGCCATCACCTAGTTCCTCAAGAATTGAATGCATCGTTTCAAATAAAGGAACTCTTGAACCCCAATGAATGGGAAATTGCTACATTTTAAAAGGGTATTGGAAATGTATAAAGTAATCTTGGTTTTCTATGCTATGCACTAAAGAAAGACAAATCATTAAAGTAAAAGGCGCACAAGAGGGGTGGAAAAGACAGATGGAGGAAAGGGGCAACTCATGCCACCATGATTGCTCCCTTTTTACATCATTTCACTTAGGATGTCTCCAATCCCCAAATTAACTTGTCTCATGGCAGTGCCACCTTCCGTGAAGACTCTCCCACTTGATGTCCATTATCTCACACACACCTATGGATCGATGGGTCAACTTGGGACATGTTACTCCCTTTGGGGGCTGGAAACACCTAATAGAGTTGTTGACCTAATCATCCCTAACATAAGTGAGCTAACCTGTTTACAAATCTTTCTGTGGTTACTGTTAGATATTTGAAAGTGAGATTTGTGTGAAGTATTTCTCTGCCCCTAACATTAGATATGGTTCACTATGATTCTTTAATGGTTTCGTGTCCCTAATGAAGGTGATATCACTTATCATGAGAGGTTTTGTTTAGGTGGTATCATGTACACAACATAGATCCCTTGAGGAATAGCTTGACTTTTCTTCAAGACCTTCTTGGGGGGTTCTTTGCCGTATGTTGAGAGCAGACATTATTTTGGCCCAACGTTGGTCCTTTAGAGATGAGCATTGGGCCTTGAGTAGCTTCCACATGCCACTACACCTCTTGATGAGCCTCTAGATACTGAAATGTTGAACTTGAAAGCTTGGGTGTTGGACTATTTGATGATGTGCCCAGATGGACCTAGGATGCCTTCACGCTGGCCTTGACCCTGTTTGATGGATGATGCCTTGTTTCATATCCCAAAAGAGGACGGTTATCACCATGATGACTCAGGAGGTCTAACTCATCTTTGATGCCAACGCTTGCCCTAAGAGGTGCCTTGTCGCTCCCACATGCACGAATCTCCACTTTTTAAGACCAAATCTGACTAAAGGCTATAGGAGGCTTTTTTAACAGACACAAGAAATTTAACCCAAGATGAGTGGACTAGTGCCTAGTATGGATGTCTAAGATGAAAGTAGGAGCTAATTACCTAATTTATTGATATGAAAGTGAAATTAAATAGCAAAAAAAATGCAGAACAGCAAGCAAATTTCACAGAAACATTTATCTGAATTTAATAACAACGAAAGAGTCAGTGATGAATACCCTTATCAAGTACAAGGTGAATTTGTGATTTAACCCTTGGATGTGTGGTAAAATAGCGAAAATGGAAAAAAATTGAAAACCAACAAGCAAACATGCCCTTTTAGGCCATCCACAAGTGGAAGAACACAAGGTCAATAGATCTATGGGTGGGGAGGCTTGAAATTAGTAATGATAAAAATAGCCCAACACCTTAAACCTGCATATAAAATGTAATTTCCAACAATTTGGAAATTACTTGCAATCAATTCTCGGTGTTAAAACCAAAAAATTTTCTGATGAAATATATAATCAAAAGGTAGGCTAGAAGATCTTAAAAACTTTAGAAAACCTATGGAGGGTAATTAATGATAAATACTTGGTCAAGCCCTTTGTGTGAAGATTTTTCTATATCTTGTAATATTTTGCTGTAATAAATGACAAATCTACAAAATATCTAAATAATATCCTTGTGAAATATATAATTTAAGAACAGAAAACCGGAGCGCAAAATATCCTCATAAAAATATTTAAAAATCCCAAGGATATACTAGCTTTCTGTAGAAATTTCTGAGATCTGTAGGCCTCCCAGTTTCAGTTTATTTTGCATAAGTTTAATTCCCACAACCCCAAATAAGTAAGTCTCATATATAAAAGTTTTTACAAATTACAAGTGAAACATGCAGGCTACTTCTACTCTTTTGTCTTTTTAGCTGGTAAGAGAAATAAACACAAGCATACACAGATTTTGCATAGTGATTTTTGGTCTAACTTGACCCTGGAAAAACCCCACAATGGGGTAAACCAGTATGTAACCATAGAAAATATTTTGGTACTTGTGAGCAATTTTCCATTGAGGATATGATCTGCTGATTCTTCGATGACTTTCTCTTTGAGGGGGAGGAGGTCTTTGCACATTTATCTTTTGATCTCTATGGTTGTTCCAATTTCTATTATAACTTTTCTTTTGTTGTTGCCGAGTCTTTTTATTTCCTTTGGACGCATTGTTGTTTGGTCCTTTGATTGCTTCAACAAAGTTGATTGGTTCTTTGTCCTTAGTTTTCTTGGTGCTTGATTCTCCTTCATAGCCTACACCAATTTTGATGAGAAGATATCTCTGAATTCTCATGATCTCATCTAACTTGTTAGATCCTTTAATAAATTTAAAGTTTTGGTTCAGCTGAGTCTTGGCTTTCTCTAATTCCTTTTGAAGAGAGACAATCTCTTCTTCTAGTTTTTCACATTCCTTTCCCTTCTCTTTCAGCTAATGTAAGAAAGTGTCTTCAATTTTCTTTACTTCCTCCAACTCTTCTTTCAAAAGAAGAAGTGTTGAATCTTCAAATGTGTGCTCTCCTTCATATTTAATCAGTAGCTCCTTTTGCTTCTTATTCTTTTTCTTGAGCCTTTGCATTTCTTCTAAGACATTGATTAATTCTACTTCCAAATATACTACAACTTCCTCTTCATCTAAGCACATCTTGCCTTTCATCTTGAGTTTCTAGAACTCACAGGGTACTTATCTCTCTTGGAAGGTGAGCTATGGTCCAACAAACTTTTCTTGGATGTTTGAGACACTTTCCTCCACCTTCAGCCTTGTATAAGAGTCCCTGTACCAGCAATCACCCGGAAATTTGATCCACCATAAAACACAGACTTCGTCGATTTTCGGGCCTGTCAAACTGCATCTATTTCCTGCAGAACAACGCTGATAGTCTGGCAAATCTCCTTGAACTCAGAGTCAGAAACCTCCTCGATTTCTGCACTATTTGTGCCTGAAGTTTTGACCTATTTCTTGGCCTGTGTGCCACAGAAATACCCTAGATTCTCGGCCTATTTCTCAAATTATCAGATCTGAAATTTCATGACCTATTACAGCCCCCCATAGCCTCGAAAATCACACCGGGATATATATTCTCTGCCCTACAAATGCTTGCCACACCTATACATGAAATTCGTGCCTCTTGAAGGTATCTTCTCTTGCTGGAGGTCGATTTCCTCGTGCAAAATTGTCTGCTCTCACGACGTTGTCTCCTTCTTCAGCTCATCTCTTTCTCTCCACAAATGCAGATGTAGAATCCATAAGTTTCAATAGCCTTTTCTCCATTGTTGTCTCTCATTATATAGGAGAACCCTAACCCTTATGATTATGGGTCGAGATTAGATCTCAACCCCATGAGACCAATTGTGGAGATCATTTCCCTCACTTGACCATCTTTTTCATGTGGTCCCCCTCATTTAATGAACTCCCTAGTCACTTTAATGTTTTGTATCTTGTAGCTTTTTCTCCACATAAAGTCAATTTTAAAACATAAAGTGACTTTAATATTAGAAGGTACTTTTGTATTTTTCCACATAAAGTCACTTTAAGACAAAGGGAGATTAATATCCTTGAACTCAGAGTTAGAAACCTCCTCGATTTCTGTGCCATTTGTGCCTGAAGTTTTGACCTATTTCTTGGCCTGTGTGCCACAATTACCCTAGATTCTCGGTCTATTCCTCAAATTATCAGATCTGAAATTTCATGCTCTATTAAAGCCTCCCACAGCCTCGAAAATTACACTGGGATAAATGTTCTCTGCCCTAGAAATGCTTGCCACACCTAGACATGAAATTTGTGCTTCTTGAAGGTATCTTCTCTTGCTGTAGGTTGATTTCCTCTTGCAAAACTCTCTGCTCTCATGGCATTGTCTCCTCCTTCAGCTCTTCTCTTTCTCTCCAGAAAGGCACATGTAGAACCAATAAGTTTCAACTTTCAATAGCCTTTTCTTCCTTGTTGTCTGTCATTAGATAGGAGAACCCTAACCCTTATGATATGGGTTGAGATTAGATCTCAACCCATAAGATCAATTGTGGAGATCATTTCCCTCACTTGACCCTCTTTCTCATGTGGTCCCCCTCATTTAATGAACTCCCTAGTCACTTGAATGTTTTGTATCTTGTAGTTTTTTCTCCACATAAAGTCAATTTTAAAACATAACGTGACTTTAATATTAGAAGGTAATATTGTATTTTTTCTCATAATGTCACTTTAAGACAAAGTGAGATTTATATAAAGTGCCTAGTACATGTACCACATAAAGTGACATTTTACCATGACTTTAATAGCCTTCTCTCCCTTGTTGTCTCTCATTAGATAGGAGAACCCTATCCCTTATGATTATGGGTTGAGATTAGATCTCAACCCATGAGTTCAATTGTGATCATTTCCCTCACTTGACCCTCTTTCTCATGTGGTCCCCCTCATTTAATGAACTACCTAATCACTTTAATGTTTTGAATCTTGTAGCTTTTTCTCCACATAAAGTCAATTTTAAAACATAAAGTGACTTAAATATTAGAAGGTACTTTTGTATTTTTTCTCATAAAGTCACTTTAAGACATAAAGTGATATTAATATCCTTGAATTCAGAGTCAGAAACCTCCTCAATTTCTGTGCTATTTGTGCCTGAAGTTTCGTCCTATTTCTTGGCCTGTGTGCCACTGAAATAGCCTAGATTCTCGGCCTATTCCTCAAATGATCAGATCTGAAATTTCATGCCCTATTACAGCCTCCCGAGTCCCACAGCCTCGAAAATCACGCTGGGATAATTTTTCTCTGCCGTAGAAATGCTTGCCATACCTAGACATGAAATTTGTGCCTCTTGAAGGTATCTTCTCTTGCTGTAGGTCGATTTCCTCTTGCAAAAATCTCTGCTCTCACAGCATTGTCTCCTTCAGCTCTTCTCTTTCTCTCTACAAATGCACATGTAGAACCAATAAGTTTGAACTTTCAATAGCCTTTTCTTCCTTGTTCTCTGTCATTTGATAGGAGAACCCTAACCCTTATGATTATGGGTTGAGATTAGATCTTAACCCATAAGATCAATTGTGGAGATCATTTCCCTCACTTGACCCTCTTTCCCATGTGGTCCCCGTCATTTAATGAACTCTCTAGTCACTTTAATGTTTTGTATCTTGTAGTTTTTTCTCCACATAAAGTAACATAAAGTGACTTTAATTTTAGAAGGTATTTTTGTATTTTTTCTCATAAAGTCACTTTAAGACATAAAGTGAGATTTATATAAAGTGCCTAGTACATGTACCACATAAAGTGACTTTTCACCATGACTTTAATATCACCCATAAAGTCACATGCCAAAAAAGTAATTAAAGTCTCTTCCTAGGCAGAAAGGCTAATGCACCAGGGAACACCTCTTGGTACCCTTTTCTTCAACACTTTCTAAAGATAAAATTTTGGCATAAGCTAGAAAAAGAGAATAATATTTTTGTATTTTTATAAAAGCAGAAAATAAAAGAGATTTAATTTTTAAAATAAGATGGTTGCGATAGTGAGTTTTACCTCGACCTTGCTTTTAACTTCTGGGGCATCGGATTGTGGTCACAATCCTCTTTGTCACTTGTGCAATTTGTGCTAGGAATTGGGATTGAAGTCCAAGTGACCACAATACAATAGAGTTTATTATAGTGGTACAGGTCCCTGAATTTCACCAGGAAGGATCTCACTATGAGAGAAACCTTCAACCGTTGGCTCAGCTATGATACCAAGTGAAATCGTACTCTTATTGAAGAAACCCTCAATAAGGGTTTTCCCATCAATTGGGTTCATTAGCACTGGATCCCGACAAAGGACAAGATGAGCTTTAGCACCTTGTTCTCTCCTTCCATGCTACTCATTGGCCTTTGATGGATCAACTCAATAGTATTGTAGTAACCCAAAAATGCCTTTGTCTATTCTATAAGCACTATTATAACAAGCTAAGAAAAAAAGACATAGAAGAATCGATCTATATGTTGCATTGGAAAATAAATTTTATTGAAATTTTATCTCACAGTTCAACAACACCCTATTTAGTAGAGGATCTAGCATTATCTGATTTTTCTTTGCAAAAAATAGTTAACGGCTAGGAGATCCCTCCCAAAATAATTTTTGTTGACTTGTCATTAATAAGTCCTTCTTTGGACGCGTACTCTCCCTAAATGTCTGAACAAGTTGTCAATCTATATAGGTTGCTCTCTCTAACTCACATTTCCACTACTGTGTCTAGGCTAGACTTCTTTCGATGATTGAACACTTGCCCATTCTGAATTTGACCTCAAATCCTTTTCCCTCCATGACTGATACTGAGAGCAAGTTTTTCTTCAGTCTTGGTATAAAATTTAAATAGCATGTCCTTGGATTCCGATGTCCCTCCTGATTCTGGTTGAAACTGAACAGTTCTAATCCCCTTCACTGCATACTTGACATTATTACCAAGCTCCAGATGTAAATCTATGTCACACTTCATCAGACTTCTAATTAGCTCTCATGCCTTTGTTTTATGGTTGTGATGCAACATTGTCCAGGAACCAAGAACTCCTAGTGTTGCTGTTGGTAGATAGACAAGAGACAAATGACAAGTTAGAACTTCACTGGAAACTCATCAGGTTGAACCTTTGTTGATGCTGCTGCCTGCTGCGACTTCCTCTTCCTCTTCTTCCTCACTGGACACTGTGATGCATGGTTCCCACTCTTGTGGCAAATAAAGCCCTAGATCTTACACAAGTTTTTCTTCCCTGGCTGAGAGGTTGCCGCCTCACTGTTACCGTTATAACCCATTCATTTGCCATTCTTGGCCATGTCAACCAAGGCCAAGTTCTCCTCTTTATCTTATTGCTTGCTGACCTTAGACTCTTCTTGGATGTAGTCATCCCAAACTCTCTCTCAATTGGGAGTGTGCTCCCAAGCATAGATATTCGTTTTCTTTGACATTCTTTTGTCATGTTAGCTCAACCTTTTTTTCCCTTCTCATGGAACAACTACATCTCAATTGCTTAAATGCAATCTTTCTTTTAGATGCTAGGAGTTTCTTCTCTTATGTCGTCTTATGTTGACAACCTAGATTACTTTTATTATTTTTAAGAAATTTATTTAGAGTGTAGCAATTCATAGGTGGCATGATCAGATTTTTAGTTACGTTCACAGTCCCCTTCTGCAAATGTGGTTTTGGAGGTTAGGAACTTTATTGTGCTAGGTTGCTATGCCTTTGTTGTAAAACTCTTTAGAATAGTCTGGTGTAAATGCTGTGGAAACCTAGTATCCACATGTTCTAGCCATGGAAACCTAGAATCCAAAAAGACTGGGCTAACATTTAAGTATGTTAAGAAACATCAGAATCCTTATAAATTAGATAGCATGTATGAACTGTTTCAACTTTCAAGATATTATTGATATTTTTGTTCTTTTGTGATTGCAGCTTAGAACTTTCTTGATCCGTAATGGTCTATCAACTCTTTTCAGAAATGGACCCCCTGCTTACAAGGAGTACTACCTGAGGTGTGTTTGCTTTGTTATTTAATGTAGGAAGCTTTCTTTTTCTCAGGAAATATTTTGAGCCAGCAAAATATTTAGACATTGTCATGCAATGTGATGAATCTTGCCACAATTTTGAATTCAATTGCAAGAAACATCACAAAATTAGAATCTAGATTGAAACTGTAAGTACTTTGGGAATGCCAATTTACAACCGTGGCTTGATGATAGTATGGGCATTACCTTTTGAAATTTAAATGATTTATTGCATATAAATGACATGGCAAGGATATAAAATTAGAATTCCTTTTTTGCTTGGAGAATATTCATGAGCATCAAACAAGGCCATTATGCATACCTTATTGCTTTCAAGTGTTGCCAGAACATGGTATGGAACAAGAAATGGGAGTGGGAGCTGTGTCACTTCTTCCAAAAAGTCCCCAGGAATAAAGCGTGTTATATGTGATATATATTTTCCCATATTATCATGGATATATTTGAAACGTGATATATATTTTATATATTATAATGGATATATGTTAAAACAACGTGCAAAATGATAATTTTTTTGCAGAGAATATGAAAACATAAGTTTGAGGAGTATTTGTACACTATGTTAAAAAAATGAGAGTACAAAGGAAATGTTTCCTGTGGTCTTTGGTCTCTACGCTTAGGAAGACACTTTAATAACTTTTGTGGTGGACTTGAGGTGTTATAATTAAGTCATGAGGGGAAAATGTACTTTTAATGTATTATGTTCCTTGTACTTTATTATTAAAGTGATTTGATGTGACACTTTAAAGTGACTTTATATTATTAAAGTTCACTTTATGAGAGAAAAAGTGACCAAGGAGAAAAGACATTATAACGTACTAGGAAGCTACTTTAAGATGGGGCCAATGTCTGAGGGGTCCAAATCCTGGGAATTAATTCCCTCCAATCTAAGATCTCAAGATTAAATCACAGCCATCTAGGGTTTTTCCCCAAGCAAACAAAAGGAGAAGGGAGATCATTATTTAGCTCATTGGATTCTCATGAGAACATAGGGAAGGAGTAAGGGAGAAAGGGGGAGCAGACTTCAAGAAGAAAACGCTATAGCAGATCTTCAATTCTCTAGAGGTCATGTTACAGCCTTTGGAGAGGCACAAATATGTAAGGAGAAGACTAATTATAACTCCAGCACCCAGGTCGAATGAATTTTCTGAGTTAATCCAGTGTACAGGCAGCAGTGCTTACACCTTCAGTCAGCCACTAGAAGGCTGAACATTTTGGGCCTGAATAGTTTAGATTTCAGGCCAGAATTTATGGGTAGCCTTTTAAGTGTTCTTCTGAGTGCACTTTGATTCAGTTTTGGGTGAGAGCTTCCTACAAAACAACGTGTATAGTAGCAGTGATAAACCCAAGTTTCCAGGAAGAAGGACAAAGTCTGGTGGTTCGATTTCTGTGCGCAGAGAGAGCTGATAAAGAGGCAGTGGTCTTTGCTGGAAAGAGAGGCTTCGAGAAGTTAATATCAGTTACAAATTTCAGTCAAACAAGGAACCAATGAGAAGCAGCTAAAGGGAAGAGATAAGTCTACCTCTTCTTGTATTTTGTTGTACAAATTTCTTTCAAGAAGAAAATAAAATCTCCTTCAGCACTTGTTTTCCCCAAGAGGCAGTGGGGTTTTTCCCGGGTCAATTTGACCAAAAATAAGAGTGTCAAATTGTGTGTGTGCTTGCTATTATTTCTGTAGTTTCAGTTGTGCAAAAATACTAGTAAAGCACCTTTTAAATGTTTCAAATGAATGCATAAAAGCTAATGTTTGTATGCCAAAACATATGGGTTGGGCTTCATAAACTCTTGCAAAATTTGTAAACTGGGTAAGGGTGCAGATCATTCAAATTTTCTACAGATTACTAAGATGATAGAAATATCATTCAATAGAGCATCAAATATCTAGTACCTATATAACATGAACCATCTAGTATGTAGGCTATGAAATAAATTAGGCCGTCACTAAGTTGAATGGTATGTAGTAATAAGTACAAGTTTCTGAAAGTGGTATGCATTGGAAATGCCACCCCTTTACAATTCGCAAAGAGGGAAATGCAATGGTAAAAGATTAAGAAAAATATTTATGTTTATAAATTGCAGATAAATAAGCTGGAATAGTATTCCTGCTGCCCAAAAAGCATAGAAATTGCTTTCTGTAGCCTAGGGAAACACTTATGCTCAAGCATTATGCTGAAACAAGACTTGATACCTCCGTCTAAAAAACTGTGCAAGGCTGAGTGCATATTGTTTGGTCTGAGATCGTATGAGGATGCCAACTAATGCCATTAATCCACTCCAAAAGAATTCCAACAGAAGTATAAATTTTGAGCAACCAAGATAAGGCTTGAATGAAAACGAGGCGCTGAGTCAACTAAATGTTGAAGTAATTCAGGGTCTGGCGCTAAGAATGAGGGTCTATTGATGACTTTCCAGATCTAGAATAATTTGATGGCTTATAAGAGCATCGTTCATAAAATTGAACCTTTCGTTGGCTGTTGAACTGGCACTAATTTCCCTAATTCTTGGAGGCAGCAGCTCCCAATTGTCACGCTTAACATCATACTCCTCTGCACTCCAATTCACGCTGTTCTCATATCGACCCTGCGATTCTGTAGTGTACCCACTTATCATAGTGAATTTTCCATTGTACTGGAAACCAAATATTTTGAAGTCTGTATATGTTCCATTTTTTGTATCAGCTTCAGTTACTGATTTAGGATTTATGTTCATGAAAGCATTATGATTTTCCACCTCGTCCTTGCTGATCTTGAAAGTAATGTCGATTATTTTATTTCTGATTGCTAGTATTTCCTCATGTAGAAGCTTTAATATATCCTTATCTGTGCAGTGAGATTCTCTGGTGCATTAGCAAATTTATATTACTTCTGTAACTATCTTTATTGCTTTATAGAAGGGTTTTCAACAACCTGGCAATGACCTTCTGTTGAAATTTCTAAGTCTACTGTTAGAAATTTAATTTGTATTCTTCTGGTTTATTTCTTCTACTTGTTAAATTCGAACAAGTTATTTAAAGCATATAAATAATGAAATAAACACAATACAATTTCAACATCTACAGATCATCAGCTGAAAGAAAACAAACACACAAGTGACACCGTTATTTTTGGACAATCGTCCCTGGAAAAACCCAATGTGGGAAAACTGGTGCAACTATTCTGAGGGTTTATTATTATGCAGTGTTTCCTTGATTACAACTGGGTGCCAAACTGGCTCACCTGACAGAGAAAAACAATTGACAGTAGTACCTCTCTATTCAGAAACAGGTATTCAGAAAACCTGCCCCGCGAAACCCTCTCTAGCAACTCTGAAGCACTGCGTCAGCCTCAAAACCCTCTGCGTCAGCCCTCTGGGCACTGCGCAGCCTTTGGGACCCTCTGCGTGGATGACACAGGCCCTTTCGCCTCTGCGTTGTCTCTTCTGGGCTTTGCTTGGCCTGCTCTGGATGTTGCTTCTTGCTCTCTGTCTCTGCGTTGGTCTCTCGACACTATCTTTGCCTCTCTGTCCAATACTCACTGCCTCTCGCTACTGATCACTGATTCGACTTTACTTAGCAAACCCCACTCTAGTAAATCGAATGACTGATCACTCTGGTGTGTTCTCCAACTGATGCTCAAGCCTCTTCTTATACTTTTCCTGTTGGTCCTTCAACGGCCGAGATTAAATCTCTAATCAACGACTAAGATTAGATTTGGCTTGATCCATGTCCTTTAGAACCTTCTAAACTAGTTTTATATTAATATTCATTAATATTTTATTTTTCCCAAGTTTAGACTTAGGAACTCCATTAAAAATATTAATTATTTTAATATCTCCCAAACCGGGTAGAATCCACCCAAACCACTTCTGGGTCTTGGAGATCTCATGTGCTTTAGCCTCTCCACCAATTTTCATGGCTAGAGCACATCCGATGCTACTCCAAATCAACGCCTTCCTCAATTGCTGATGTAATGTCTACCATAATCATTCTAAAGGTATCTTACTTATTGATTTTATTTACCTTACCAAACAATCCAAATAATTCACTGCTGCATATTGCTCAAATTGAGGTCAGTTAAATCAGGACAAGCAGAAATGCAGGTTTGGCATCGTTGATAATTCCAGAAGAACACCTATCTTGGTTAGCACCATACTGTGCCTCCCTAGAGGAAGGAGTAGAGGCAGAAGACACTGCTTTCTCTAAGAAGAATTTTGAATTTATTCTTTCACATGCACAAATTGTCAAGGTTAGCCTCAGTCAAATGTAGGCTCATGAAGCCCAATAGATGTGTCTCCTCACCCTCAACGAAGTGTATAAATAAGAGTGACCTCTCTCTCTGATCTGGATTTAAACAGGAACGCAACAAATTACAGATATAACCATAAATACCAAGATGTAGTAGAAATAACACTTCATTTCATTAATATCAAATACTGAAATATGCTTACAAATAAAATAGAAATAACACTAGCTTAGGCGATGGTAGCTTATCTCTGAGAAGAGATGTAGCGGCTACATGCTTCTGAACTGTGTTACAATGAGGCTCAAAGGCCTATTTATTATTGAGAAACAATGGAAAACCTTAAACATCCAAAAACCTAACCCTAGGAGATGAAGCGCCAAACTATGGGCCCCGTTTGGGTAAATTGGTACATCAACTTCCCGGGGTCGTAACTTTGGCATACGATCTCCGTTTGACACACACAATTCCTCGTTAAAAAGATCTATCTGAGGACTACAACTTTTGAATGACCATCATTGATTGTTGACCTATGTTGGTTTCAGTTTTCCCAAAAAACGTCGTTTAGGGCCTCAAAACGGCTCCGGAAGTTCATGACCCGAAAAACTGCCAAAAATAGCAAATCGTGCTACAAATAAGGAAACTGAAAAAATGAAAGAAACAATGGTGGGGGTCCAAGTGGAATATGCGGGTGGCCACCAATATCCACCTGGATCATTCCTTCCCCCTTAGGAAGCAATGGTCCCCATTGCGTTGAGTTCCTCCATGAGATGAGGAAACTTTAGCTGAACTTGGTCCCTGGTGAGCCACTTTCCCTGGTGAAGGAGTTGGTCTGCTTTGACAACTCGATATAGTTGGATCCTTTGCTGTCGGGTGTTCTTGATCTACGTGTCCATGATCCGATCAGTTGTGGCTTGTTCCATGCAATCTGGATTTAACTCTATAGGTGTGTGTAAAATTTCTGTTTTCCCACCCCGGTTTTCAGTTTCTCCTTATTTCTCCCATGTAGTTAAATGCCCATTCCCATAACCATACATTTAACAGACTGAAAAAAATAAATATTGCTGAAAACACAAATTCTGGAAATTTTTCAGAATGCTGGAAATTGCAGAATTAAAAATCAGCAATTAAAAATAGCCATTAAAACACATTAAAACACTGATATTTTTGGTCAACTTGACCCTGGAAAAACCCCCTACAACTCTTGGGGAAAACCAGTTTGAGAGCTCTTCTTTATTTCTGAAAATTGTCTTTTTACAGTGAGAATTATTCAGCAAAAAATCAGCAAGCAAATTTACAACTTATCTCATTTCCCGTGCCTCACAGCAATCTGGAAATTACAGCAAACAGGACAGCAATAAATGCTGTACGACCTCCGTTTTGTGTGCAGAAAAATCAGCAAACTGCTCCTCGATTTTTGTGCAAAAATCTGCCTTTCACTATGTGCTGAATCAGTTGTACAAATCTGCTCAACTGCTGCCTTGGAATGTGTGCCAAGCTGCTGTCTCCTTCTCCTCCCTGCTCAGAAATCTCTCTTGCTCTCTTGCTCTCCTTCTCCCAATCTGCTCATGAAAGAATGAATGACCTTTTCCTCCTTTTCCTCCTTTAATATAACTCCAAGTGACTTTTGGGTGATCCAAGTGACTTTTGGGTGATCTCTAAATCCAATGGCTGAAATAGATTTAGATCAATGGTTGAGATTAAATGCTCATTTAAATCTCACTTTCTATTTTTTAATTCACCCCACTTTAATAAAGACCCACTTAGTCATTTATTTCCAAAGTCACTTTTCCTTTCTAATTTTTCATTGACTTTATAAAAGTCACTTTAAAATTAGACTTAATAACTTTATCACTTAAAGTCACTTTTAAATTAGATTTAACTTTATAAAATTATAAAGTCACTTTAGGAGAAAAATTAAATTCTTTTGGACACTTTTCCCTAGGCCAAAGATCAAAGCCTAAGGGAACCACCTGTCCTCCGGTACCAAATTTCAACACTCCCTCTTACCGAGGAAGGTGTTCCTCACCACACCCATCTTGTCTCTGAAGTAGACATGCTTGCCCCGTGGTAAGGCTTTGGTAAGGATATCTGCAACCTGCTCATCAGTGGAAATATACTCAAGCTTCACAGCTCCCTTCTGAACATAGTCTCTGATGAAATGATATCTGATCCCGATATGCTTTGACCTGTCATGAAATACTGGATTCTCCGTGAGTTTAATGCAACTCTGATTATCACAGTAAATCACTGAAGGTCTCAACGGCTGACCAAATAAGCCAAACAACATCTTGCGAAGCCAGATGGCCTCACAACTAGCTAGACTGGCTGCCATATACTCTGCTTCCGCTGAACTCAGTGCTACTTACTGCTGCTTCCGGCTGAACCATGACACTACTGCTGAACCCAACCCAAAACAACACCCTGAAGTGCTCTTCCTATCAGAAGCACAACCTGCCCAATCAGAATCAGTGTATCCTGCCAATCTCACTCCATCTCCTTGCCTGTAGTCCAGACCATAATCCACTGTCCCCTGCAAGTACCGCAAAATGGGTTTTGCAGCCACCCAGTGAACCTTCCTAGGCTCACACATAAACTGACTCATCGTGTTGACTGCAAAACAGATATCTGGTCTAGTGTTGACCAAATACATCAAGGAACCAATCAGCTGCCTGTACAATGTGGGATCCACCAACTCGGAATCCGAAGCATGAAGCTTCTTCCAGTTGGTGATCATCGGTGTCGACATGGGTCTACAATCCTCCATGTGGAATCTGCTAAGGATGTCCACAATATACTTCCCCTGCCCCAGGAAGAAATGCCCCTCCTCCTGCCACACCTCCAAACCCAAAAAGTAATGCATCAAGCCGATGTCCTTCATCTCAAACTCCGCTGCAAGATCTCTCTTGCAGTGCTCTATGAGTCTCTCTGCACCTGTAATGATCAAGTCATCCACATACAGCACCAGAATGAGAGGCTCCTCACCAATCACAATAAAGTAAAGGTTCGGATCTGCCTCACTCTTTGTGAAACCCATCCCCTGCAAGTATGCATCTATCCTGGAGTACCAAGCTCTGGGAGCTTGCTTCAGGCCATAAAGGGCCTTCTTCAATCTGCACACATGGGACTCCTTCCCATGCACCTCAAAGCCCTGTGGCTGCTCAATGTACACCTCCTCCTGTATGAAGCCATTGAGAAATGCGGTCTTCACATCCATCTGGTGGATCTTCCAACCCATCTCTGCTGCTATCGATATAATGGAGCGGATCGAAGTATATCGAGCCACGGGAGCGAAGGTCTCCTCATAATCAACTCCCTCTACCTGGGAGAACCCTCTAGCCACAAACCTCGCTTTGAATTTCTCAATGCTGCCATCTGCAGCATGCTTTACCTTGTAAAGCCATCTGGAAGTAACCACGGATTTGCCCTCAGGCCTCGGCACCACCTCCCAAACATCATTCTTCATGATAGAAGAATACTCCTCCTGCATGGCCTCTCTCCAGACCTGCTGGCTAGCTGCCTCCTCATAGCTAGAAGGCTCAGAGTCAAGGATGCTGGTAACCATCGCCATATAACTACAAAACCTCTCAGGTGGTCTACTCTCTCTGACCGGCCTCTTCGGCTCAGCAACAGATGTGGCATCTCTCAAGGTGTCCTGAAGCCACTTGGGCTTCCTCTTCCCTGAGCGCACTTCTTCCACCGGAGAATGAAACTCCTCCTCATCATCATCAGTAGCCTGAACTCCTGACTGTCTGTCTGCTGTCCTCCTGCCTGCACCTGAACCTGTAGAAGCTGAGGTACCGTGTGAACTGTCCATCAGTGGACTCCCTAGTGAACTGCTCTGCATGCTGCCCGGAGCACCACCCCTCTGGCTCGATGAGCCACTGCTCACTGACGGACCTGACATCCTCATAGATGTACCTCCGGATCCTCCTGATCCCTGCCCACTGGATCCCTGCGACTGACTCAACTGCTGCTGAGGGTCTGGCTGATCCAGATACTCTAACTCCCGTGACCTCCTAAAGGCCCTGTCCTCCTCGAACTTCACATCCCGTCTGACAACAACTCTCCTCTGTGCAGGAATGTAAATCCGAAAGGCCTTTGAGGTCTCACTGTAGCCCACAAAGATACCCTTCTCTGCGGTGGGCTCTAGTTTGGTCCTCTTCTCCTTGGGTATATAGGAGTATGTAATGCATCCAAAGATATGAAGATGACCAAGATCAGGCTTCTTCCCAGAGAAAGCCTCCTCCGGAGTCATGTGCCCCAAGGCACGATGCAGACTCCTATTCTGCAAGTAAACAGTTGTGTTGCAGGCCTCTGCCCACAAGAACAATGGCAACCCCTGATCATGTAACATAGCTTTGGCAGCCTCTATGATGGATCTGTTCTTCCTCTCCGCAACCCCGTTCTGCTGGGGGTTGTAAGGAACAGTGAACTCCCTCCTAATGCCTGCCTCCGCACAATAGTCAACAAACTCTCCAAGGGTGTACTCTCCTCCATTGTCCGACCTCAAGGACTTGATCTTTCGGCCTGTCTGTGTCTCCACAAGAGCTCTGAACTCCTGAAACCGCTTGAAGACCTCACTCTTGGTCTTCAAGAAATAAATCCAGGTCCTCCTGGAGTGATCATCAATGAATAAAACATAGTACTCATACCCACTCAAGGAAACATGAGACATCCGACCGCTCACATCGGAATGAATCAAATCAAGTATCCCCGTCGCTCTGCTGTCACTGCTGGGAAAAGGGGATTTGGCAAATTTGCCCATCGCACAACCTCTGCAAGTATCAAAGTGATCAGTACTGAAATCTGGCACACCTGTAGTGATCTCCCGCAATGTCCTCAAGGCTCCATGATACATATGTCCCATCCTGCGGTGCCAAATCTCACACAGCTCAGAACTGCTAGCTCTGCTGTCGGTACTACTGCTCAATGCCAAAAGGGGCTGAAATGCAAACTTGTACACCTTTGCATGGCGTACACCTATCACTCTAGCTGAATCAGCTGGAGTGTCCCTGGGATACATCAACACCTGTCCTCCCCTGAACAGTACGTCATATCCTCTGTCCTCCAAAGCTGAGACGGATATGAGGTTCTTCCTCATCCCTGGCAGATAAAGAACCTCTGACACCTTCAAGGGAGGTTTGGACTCCCTCTGAAATGTCACTGTCCCCACCCCGACTGCTCTAACAACTCTGTCATCACCGAGTACTACCTCAATATCAGTGCCACTCTCTGAAAGCTCTGAGAAGTACTCACGGACTCCTGTCATGTGACGTGAAGCCCCACTGTCCACATACCAAATACCTGTAGATGCTCCGCTAATCGAGGGAAAAGCATGCTCCCTCTGAACCTGTGTGGCAGGTGATCCTGCACTAGAGGACTCACATGTAGTGAACGCAAACTCCCGGTCAAAACGACCAGCAAAGTCCTCAATCTCTGCTGAAGCTGCCACGTCCTGGTTCTTCCCCTTCTTCTTCTTCTTCTCCGGACACACAACTGCATAGTGTCCCATCTTTTGACAATTCCAACACTTCACCTTGGAATAGTCCTTCTGTGTGTTCCCCTGTTTACTTTTACCTTTGCCTTTCTTGCCTCCTGCCACCAGTGCTACGTCCTCATCCTGCTCAACTGGCTTGGCTGCCCCAAGCTGACATTTCCTGATCTCTGTCTGAATGCAATCATCCCAAAACCTCTCCCATGTGGGAAGGGTCTCACGTGCACAAACCCCATCAGCAAAGTTCAACCATGAACGGGGGAGGCCATTCACTGCAATCCGCACCAACTCAGTGGGTGGAATGGCCTCTCCAATCGCTGCCAACTCATCTCTCACATTGGTAATCTTTGTGAGATATCCAGCTGCACTATCATTCCCCATCTTAATATTCTTCAGCTTCTCCTTCAGGACCATCTTCCGGTTCTCATTGGTACTCTGGTAGAGATTGGACAATGCTGTCCACATCTCATGGGCATTGCTCTTTCCTCTCACATGAGGAATGCAATGGTCTTTGATTCCATCTAGAATCAGCCTTTTACCCTTATTGTTCTTCTTTTTATACTCAGCCAACTGAGTAACATCAGTGGGCACAACAACAGGGTTCTGTGCGATATGCACCATGATATCTCAGACTTCTGCCTCCTCAAAGATACTCTGCATTCTCTCCTTCCAAACGCTGTAATTTATATGCCCATCCAGCCTATCCTCCACCCTCAATCCCAATGACATCCTGCTGTCCTAAAACTGAAAAATAGCACTGCTGTAGTAAAGATAAAACTGCTGTTTATGAAAAAATCAGCTTGCTGGAATTTTTGAGTGAAAAATCAGCAACTGTAATTTTTCCTTTTGCTGTCCCAAACTGCCCTTCAGCACTCAAGCTCTGATACCATGTAAAAATTTCTGTTTTCCCACCCCGGTTTTCAGTTTCTCCTTATTTCTCCCATGTAGTTAAATGCCCATTCCCATAACCATACATTTAACAGACTGAAAAAAATAAATATTGCTGAAAACACAAATTCTGGAAATTTTTCAGAATGCTGGAAATTGCAGAATTAAAAATCAGCAATTAAAAACAGCCATTAAAACACATTAAAACACTAATATTTTTGGTCAACTTGACCCTGGAAAAACCCCCTACAACTCTTGGGGAAAACCAGTTTGAGAGCTCTTCTTTATTTCTGAAAATTGTCTTTTTACAGTGAGAATTATTCAGCAAAAAATCAGCAAGCAAATTTACAACTTATCTCATTTCCCGTGCCTCACAGCAATCTGGAAATTACAGCAAACAGGACAGCAATAAATGCTGTACGACCTCCGTTTTGTGTGCAGAAAAATCAGCAAACTGCTCCTCGATTTTTGTGCAAAAATCTGCCCTTCACTATGTGCTGAATCAGTTGTACAAATCTGCTCAACTGCTGCCTTGGAATGTGTGCCAAGCTGCTGTCTCCTTCTCCTCCCTGCTCAGAAATCTCTCTTGCTCTCTTGCTCTCCTTCTCCCAATCTGCTCATGAAAGAATGAATGACCTTTTCCTCCTTTTCCTCCTTTAATATAACTCCAAGTGACTTTTGGGTGATCCAAGTGACTTTTGGGTGATCTCTAAATCCAATGGCTGAAATAGATTTAGATCAATGGTTGAGATTAAATGCTCATTTAAATCTCACTTTCTATTTTTTAATTCACCCCACTTTAATAAAGACTCACTTAGTCATTTATTTCCAAAGTCACTTTTCCTTTCTAATTTTTCATTGACTTTATAAAAGTCACTTTAAAATTAGACTTAATAACTTTATCACTTAAAGTCACTTTTAAATTAGATTTAACTTTATAAAATTATAAAGTCACTTTAGGAGAAAAATTAAATTCTTTTGGACACTTTTCCCTAGGCCAAAGATCAAAGCCTAAGGGAACCACCTGTCCTCCGGTACCAAATTTCAACAGTGTGAGCTGTTCTGCAATGTCTGATGTGTCCAACAATGGTGGCAAGTATGGTCGAAGGCGGTCCACATTGAACACTAGGTGCAGGCCAAAGAATGGGGGAATGTTAAGCTCAAATGCATTGTCTCCCACAACCTTGGTAATGGTGTAAGGACCATATCAGAGTGGTCTGAGTTTCCGATAGGGTCCGGTAAGGCGTTCCTTCTGCAAATGCAATCAGACTTTGTCACCCACCTGAAATTTGTTCTTGATTCCTTGGACCAACATTGTTCATTATAAGAGGAGGAACAATGTTGGTTCAAGGAATCAAGAACAAGAGTTAAAGCCAGGATTCAAAGAAGGATGAAAAGGAAGATGCTTCAATTGTAACAGGTTTGGCCACTTCACTAGAGAGTGTCCTCACAAGAAGGATACTTCAAGAGATGGTGACAACAATCACAACAACTCAAGGGAAATGACAATCAAAGGAACAACATGTTCAACAACAAAGGAAAGAGGAATGCTCCCACTGCTTGAAATGGAAATGGTCGTTCTCCCAAGAAGTTGAGAAACTCTAGATATGAAGAAGTTAATGTTGTAAAGCAAAAATAATTATATCTTATTTTTGTCCTCACCACCGCCTCTCCTCCGGATACATTGGATCATTGGTTGACTGATAGTGGTGCTTCAAGGCACTTCACTGGGTACAAGGAGGCCCTCTCAAACTTGGTTGAAAAGAAGACAAATATGGAGATTTACTTGGGGATAATGTCACCTATTTTGTGAAAGGAATTGGGACTGTTACTCTTCATTTAAATCAAGGTCAAACCCTCGACTTACAAGAAGTGCTATATGTACCTGATCTGAAAAAGAACTTGGTTTTTATTTCTGTGATGGAAGATAAAGGTTTTAAGGTGACATTTATTGATGGGAAGGTTTGTGTTCGGAAAAGGACCCAAGAGATGCATTCACTCTTGGATTCAGGGTTGAAGGTCTTTATCAGGTTGGAGGAAGTCCGTTGGGAGCAATGACTTGTGATACTTCTTTTCAATTCGAATTATGGCACCAAAGATTTGCTTACCTTCATTTCAAAGCCATCCTGTGTTGAAAAGTGTAACTAGGGTTGGTCTTCATAATGACATGTAATTATGATTTTATGTAATGAGATGTAAAGAAGAAAAATAAAATATTGTAATGCTTGCATTATGGGTTTCATGAGCAAGAGATTTTATTTTTTAGTAAAGACTCCCATTGAGAGTCTTTAGGAATTCTTTTGTCATCTAGTCTTAAAATGTTAAGAGTCATTGTCATGTAATGAAGTCATGTTACACTTTGTAAAAAGTCACTGTTGTCTATGTAAAGTATCCTCCAAGACCTTGCCACTTATCCTCATCAAGTTAGCCTACAACGATGGAAGAACTTGCTAGAAGAAGTCGGCCTCACTACTTGTCATCATGTCGGCCTAAGGGTCATGAGTTGATGTGTATAAGTAGCCTCACTCGGCCTCACTTAGAGGCAAGAAACTCGACAAGCATTCGGTGAAGAAGTGTGAAGGGGAAGGCTACAAAGTAGAAGTGTGAAGAAGGCATAGGAAGGATTCTTTTGGGGCAGTGAAGGAGGTATTTTTCTGGGAATAGCAAAGGAGAAGTTTCTTTTGGGGTACTTGTTCTGGGTGATCGAGATAGAGATCTAAATACTGCGATTCTCTAGAGGAAGCTAGTAAGATCATAGAGACCAAGTTTCTCTGAAGGAAGTCGAGAAGAAGTAGTGTGAAGGATAGAGATTGAGTTTCTCTAGAAGGAGCCGAGGAGAGCAATTCGAGATCAAGAAGAAAGTCGAGAAAGGGAAGAGGCAAAGCATCAAGGTTAGTGACAAGGTTCTTGGGGGGATACTAGAGTCAAGGGGTTGTGTCATGGTCTTGGCTCTCATCAATTGAAGATTTAGAAGAATAATTTTGATCGGGTTTTCCTCTCAAGAGGTGAGAGCTTTTGGTCATGGCTGACAAGCCTACATAATGTGTCACTTATCCTTTATTGTGCATATTGGTAATTGTCTTGATGAAAAGAACACAATAGTAACATAACGAAGAAAAGACTATAAATTAAGACATAAAAGTATATCACAAACAATTATCAAGCAGTGAAATCTTTTAACTATTCATGTCCTTGATTTCTAAACAACATGATGTAAGGAAGGTGGTCACAGGTATGCCCGAATTCAACTTAAATCATGAAGGTTTTTGTTAGGGATGTGAAGTTGGAAAACATACAAGGGGACCATTCCCCTCAAGTGAAACTCAAACCACCGATATTCTTCAATTGTCCATTATGATCTATCAGATATGTTGCTGTGACATCTTCGGGTGGATATTTGTCCTATGCTATTTTTGTGGATGACTTCTCTCGCAAAACATGGATCTATTTCTTAAAGAAGAAGGATGAAGTATTCAAATGGTTCTGCTCTTTCAAAGCCTTTGTCGAGAATCAAACAGGGAAGAAGATCAAAATATTGAGGACCGATAATGGGATCGAATATGAGTCAAATGAATTAGAAGCTGACATTAAGAGGGAGACCACTACTGCATATACTCCTGAACAAAATGGTGTTGCCGAAAGGAAGAATCGTACTATTATAGAAGCCACTCGTGCTATGCTACATGATCAAGTTCTTCCGAAGTTCTTATGGGGAGAAGCTAACAACACCACTGTGTATGTCCAAAATAGATGCCCACATCAAGCTTTGGACTTCAAGGCACCCGAAGAAGTTTTCACCAGTAAGAGACTTAATGTTTCTCATTTTAGAATTTTTGGTTGTCCCGTATATTTTCATGTGCCGAAAGAGAAAAGAAACAAACTAGATGCATCTGGGAAGAAAGGAACGTTTGTGGGCTACCGTGAAACTTTAAAGGCATATAGAATCCATGTGCCTGGTCAAAGGGAATTGGAATTAAGTCTTGATGTCACTTTCGATGAAGATTCTGCTCTTAGAAAGATCCGAGATCTTCCTATCCCTAGGAAGGACAATGATAATGCTGATGCAGAAAAACAGGTTGAACCTTCATTTGATGAACTAATGCCCAATATGGAAGGTTCGATGGATGCCATTGATCCACTTCTTAGTAAGCTCTCTACTTCAAGAAAAAGACCTTTGTGGTTCAAAGATACTCTTGAAGATGCTGAGAATCATATTGCACTGAGGGGGACATTTCGTGAAAGCAAGAAGCTGAATATGTACCAAGGGTACTTGCCATGAATACTGTTGACCCTGCCTACAAGTCAGTGAGAAAAGCCTTCAACCCCACAAGGTGTGGTTGGTTGCAGGGAAGTAAGAGAAGGGGCTGTTACACTAAATCCCTTCTCTCTCTGTTTAAGCTATCACCTAGGCTAATTAAGGGGATGGTCCCTAATGAAAAGTTAAGTTAAAGTGAAATGATGTTCTAGGAGATTGTTATACTGAAAATGGATTACTTTTAATGATCTATGAGCAAAATATGATATGAGCAATAATAATGAAAATGATTAACATGGGGAATCCATAAAACCGCTGCCTTATAAAGAATTTGCTCAACAAAATAAAAGATACATTTGTTCAAAGTAATGATGGAATGCTTCCAATACTGAAAGAAAAGTAACCCTGAAATGCAAACAAAAGATATTAGCACAAGATATTTGTAAGATATAAAATCAATTCATGAATCAAAACATATCTTGCCAAAACTCAACAATTAGAAAATTTATTTTGAAAAAAGTATAATAGGAGATGCTAAATGCTAAATCAGGATGTCAATATGGAATTAGACTTGAGCATGAAATGAAATCACTTATTACCAATTTGAAGGAACACAATACTTGCTTCGAAATGTTTTTTGAAAATAAACTTTGCAATATAACAACTCAAAACATCAAGAGACAAGTAAAGTAAATGTGATGGAAAATGCTTTTGGTTAATTTTATTAACTATCTCTACAACAAGATTGCAATTGAACTCTTCAATCCTTAGATCTCACCTTCGCCCAAAGATTTGGGTCTCACAGTGATGAATCCATAGAGGAATAGAGGGTCCTTAAGATGTCTACTTCAATCAACTTTTGTTGGAGGTTAAATTTTAGTAAGACTTAGGGCCTTCTTATACTAAAATGCATAGATGAAGTGCAAATTGTGTTAATTCCCCAATTAAATTAATGCTACATTCAAATGCTTTGAAGAGAAATAAGATAGTTGCAAAACTTGAGAGACTAAAATGTAAATAAGCTTATATGTGTTTGCACCATTAAATGGAAAATAAACAAGTAAAATGGAATAGATTGCTTTAAACTACAGTTGTTTGAAAAAAGTGATAGTGCTCCAATAGTTTCCATGACATATATCATAAATTGAACAAGTAGTGATGCATGTACTTGAAGAAATTATGAAACAATTAAAACTTGCCAAAATATGAAATTTTTACACATGAGATAAGATTTGCTCAAGTTTACAAGTTTGAAGCTTATGCATGTGAGAATTTAAATACAAGATTAGGAAAAATTGCATGTGGAGTGAAATGTATTAATTTTAAGCATGCACAAAATGAAATTAAGTGTTAGAAAGCTAAGAAAAACTAGAAACAAAATTTAGTCCACCGACAAGAATTTCGTCCTCAAATGAGGAAGGGGCCTGCGATGGGAAAAATCTCAAGCTCTCTCAAAATAGAAATTTTATTTTATTAGTGTTGAGATGGGTTAAAATGTCTCCAAATGGCTGCCCACAATATGAGAGAGATCTTTACAAAGTGCATAAATTTAACAATGCTGTACTCTCTCTCAAGATTATACAACAACACGCTGCAAGGCTCAAAGGCCTCCCTTGAGTACTCACGACTTCACTTGAAAAATCGATCCTTGAAATGGGTGAGGGGGTCTTGCATGCACACAAGTAAGTAGTTTCTCAATGTCTCTCCTCAAAGCTCTTTGTTGTCTAATGCTTCAAGCTCATGGCTGCAAAATTAAAACCAAAAGTTAATCAAAACAAACAAACTAGAATACAAATTTAATGTACAAAAATACTAGCTCAAGTATTGAGAATAAACCCCCATACTTGCCTAGTTTTGATGATGGCTCTTGAAAACAAAATATGACTTTGAAAAGCTAGAATAAAAGAAATATTTAAATGATGATCAAGTAATTATAGATTGAAGAAACTCCCTCTTGCTTTGTTGGATGGAAGACTTTGGAGTGGACAATGACAAAGTCTTGGATCACTATGGCTCTAGGAGTTGGTTGATCTCGTGAATATTTCCCCCACTTCCGGATGGATTCTTGCACACAAATCGAAATCTTTCCTACACACTTGAAAGAGATATTAGTTGATACGTGAAGCAAAATCATAAACATGATAGCCAAGTATTCCTCCGAAAATGACTTAGAAAACCTATTTCTAGAATATTACTCTAAATCAATGGGTGTGCAAGATAGCTTCCACAGACCAATCCAAATAAGATGGCAAAATATAATTTAATTCTCATTTAATATGCAAAAAGAAATAAAAACAATAACAATATCATGAAAAAAGTCACCTCAAAATGCCAAGAGAACATAAGCCATGTAGTTCCAAAGTCTTGATTATATTAAAAATATGCAAGTACAAACAAACATAGTCTCCTCAAGCCCAATAACTCATAACATGATACAATATGAGAGCCCATGGCTCCATTATATAGAGAGTTGGGAGCAAATCCCAATGTAGAAGTGATTAAACAGTGGCAGGAGGTGACAATCCCAAAGAGAAATTTGAATTTGTTGAATTTAGTTCCAATGCCAAGTGTAAAAATTGAATTTTGGCAAGTGGACATTATTTTTTTTTCCCTTATGTGCCAAATTCGAATTTTATGATGGAATGACAAGTGTAGATGGGTGCTAACCCATGTGGGGACAATTTCCCACAAAATCCTCCCAAATGTACATTAAATTCACAGATTCGAATTTCCAAGTAAGCAACTTTCTCATTTAATGCCAAAAATTCAATTTTATTTGAGCACATGTCCTTTCCTTGATTTTACGAGTCCACATCACCTTGGGACTTCACTTTAACTCCATAATTTTCCACAACATTTAACATGTGTGGATATTTATTTTTCTTAATTTATTTAAGTTTTGGCTTAATTAATTGCCAAATTTCCCACTAAATTTAGGAAAAATGGGTTTTGAGGGTTCATTCAAAACACAATTTTAACCCCTCAAAGTGTGTCATAGTAGAAAGTTGAGGGTGAGAGGTGCCAATTTAATTACTCATACCCTACACAACTTCTCTAGACATCACTTATTACATCACTAATATAATTTTATTACAAATTTCTGCAGTGCAGAAAATATAAAAAATTGAAAAATGGCTACCTGGACCTAACCAAATTCTACGAATTTTTTGTGTGTGATCTAGTATGGTAATATACATCGACTCTAAACACTAAGATTTTGTAGGAATTTACAGGGTAAGTTCCTCAGACAGAACACCAAAGGACACCGCTCACATCCAGATCGCAGATCAATACACCAATATTTTTGACGTGGTTAAAACCCTCAAAGAGGGAAAGTCCACGGCCTGAGCCAACGCGGCCACTTCAGGCAATTTATTAATAAAAGAATGAAAATTTACATAAGCTTCTCTCATAGACGGATTACCCTACAAATGACCCTCCATGCGCTTTAAATAGAAATCATGGACCAATCGGGTGTCAAGCCACGGATCAAGTGTCGGTAATACCGAGGAGAGAATGAACCGTCGGATCACTACATATCGTGACCGTAGGATTGTAAGTTACAAAATGTACAAGGTAAAGAAACACACTTTACCTAACTCTATACTAGACCAAGTTTTACTTAACTATTTCCTATGTGTCGGAATATCCTAACATCCCCCCTTAAGAACAACTTGGGATAGGATTGAAGGATTTACAAATATGACACAATAGGAGAAGGAAGGAGGCACTAGAGCCTATCCCCCCTTAGTGACAACTTCCTGAACTCCAACCATAAATCGAAGTTTAGTGAACTTCGCCTCTGTGAGAGCCTTTGTAAAGATGTCTGCAACTTGATCATCTGTTGAACAATATTGCACTTCAAGAACATGGTCGTGAATGAGCTTTCCGATGAAGTGCATGTGTAGTTCAATGTGTTTGCTGTGCTGATGTTGGACTGGATCTTTGCATAGCTGAATGGCACTTTGATTATCACACCAAAGTGTAGTCGGATGTTGCCGCTGAAAGCCAAACTCTTACAGGATCTGACGAAGCCACAAGGCTTCCTTACTAGCTTCTACGGCACCACGATACTCTGCTTCTGCTGAGGAAAGAGAAATGGCACCTTGTTTCTTGCAAGCCCATGTAATAGGTCCTGAACCAAGAGTGAACACATAACCGGCAATAGACTTCCGATCATCAGGGTTACCAGCCCAATCGGAATCAGTGAAACCAACCAATAGAGGAGATGCTTCGGCACTGTAATGAATCCCAAACTGAACTGTACCTCGAACATAACGAAGTATTCTTTTAGCTGCTTTCCAATGACTTTCACGTGGGTTTTGCATAAACCGAGCAACAAGGCCAACAGCAAAGGAAAGGTCAGGATGAGTATGGGTTAGATACAAAAGTTTTCTTACAAGTTGATGGTATAAGGCAGCATCAACTTCAGGAGAAGTACAAGCGACTGAAAGTTTGACTCCAGACTGAAAGGGAGAAGGGGCTGGCTTACAGTCTTCCATGTGAAAATGAAGGCTTCTCTTGTAGGATGGAAGGTGGAAACAAACACAGAGTAGGCTGGTCCCAACTTAGTAAGAATGGAATAGATAAGGTTACTATCTTCTTTCTTAACCTTAACACCTTCCAGGAGATATCTAAGGGTCTTGAACTTGGACAAGAAATCTTCAATGCAAGAAAAATTATTAGGGTCCAATGTAAGCAACTCATTTTCAAGTTGATGGGCTCTAAGTTCATTTTTAATCCCAAAAACTTTATTGATTTGTTTCATTGCTTCATCAGGAGTATCAAGTTCTGCAATATGGAATCTAAGATCTGGAGAAATAGACATCCCTATCAATCCACGTGCTTGATCTTGCCTATTTTCCCATTTAGCAGCCTTATCTTCATCCTTCGGTTTCTTTTCTTGGCCTGAGGCTATTCTGTAGAGACCTTTACTTCTAAGTAAATCCTCAATGTAGGACAACCATTGGAAGTAGTTGGTGCTGTTAAGGGTAACTTGGTATTGACTTTCCATTTCAACGGAAACTGAAGCTAAAGATGCTAAAACTAAGTGTTCCAATGGATAGATCTCGAAAAATTAGGCTGTTTCAAAAAAACGGTTCTGAAAACGGCTTCCGGATGAAGAAGTTATGGCTTTTTGAAAAAAAATTGATGAAGTCGCCGACGAAGTGCGGGAATGTGCGGAAATGAAAAATCCGCCCCCAAAAAATGGAGATTTGAACCCAAGACCTCTACTCTCTTAAAATAGCTTTGAATCAATTGAGCTATACAAAAAATTTGAGAGAGAGAGAGGGGGGGGTTAATGTTTTGGGTTGCGTGCTTGCTTTGAGAAAGCCCTTTTTCCCTACAAAACAAAAAACACAAAACCCAACACGGACATGCAAAGAAAACGAACCTTACGGCTCGAAGTTAGCTTTAGCCGAAAAACTAAATATTTTCAAAAATGAACCTTGCGACTCAAAGTTAGCTTTAGCCGGAAACTAAATATTGTCCTCAATGTTTCTGATTTTCCGAGATCACACTAAGGCGCAAAGAAAAGAGCATACACATGAGAAAAATCCTTCCTTTCTGTTTCTGATTTGCTCAGATCGCACAGAGTCGCAGGGCAAAGAGCATACGCAGAAATGAAAGGTATAGATTCGGTAATAAAAAAAGGCTAATAAACTGAAACCAAAGTAAACAGAGAGAAAATAACTGTAAACTGCAAATAAACACTGTGTACCTCCAGATCTTAAAAATGACGCAGCTAGGGCTACCAGAAACCTTTTCGCATGAAACGAAAGAGGTTCCTCACTGGAACAGATGCTCCCAACACAATAGAGCAGTCCTCTCGGCCCGAAAGTAGTCAGAAACAGTAGATCTGGGAAACAACAGTCGGATGCAGTTCTACCGGCTTCAGATTTGGATCACCAACGGACGCGGCCCTCAAGTAGCTCTGATACCATGTAGGAATTTACAGGGTAAGTTCCTCAGACAGAACACCAAAGGACACCGCTCACAACCAGATCGCAGATCAATACACCAGTATTTTTGACGTGGTTAAAACCCTCAAAGAGGGAAACAATCCACGGCCTGAGCCAACGTGGCCACTTCAGGCAATTTATTAATAAAAGAATGAAAATTTACATAAGTTTCTCTCATAGACGGATTACCCTACAAATGACCCTCCATGCGCTTTAAATAGAAATCATGGACCAATCGGGTGTCAAGCCACGGATCAAGTGTCGGTAATACCGAGGAGAGAATGAACCGTCAGATCACTACATATCGTGACCGTCGGATTGTAAGTTACAAAATGTACAAGGTAAAGAAACACACTTTACCTAATTCTATACTTAACTCTATACTAGACCAAGTTGTACTTAACTATTTCCTATGTGTCGGAATATCCTAACAGATTTGTCAGAGGCTCAACCTTCAAACTGTCACCCTGACTTTGGGGTTAAAAGTGAGTGAAAAAACCTAGAAAATTATCCACCTCGGAAAAAGAAGGGATAATTAACCAAATAAAACTAAGTTGCACGAAACGGGGAAACAGGTACGAGTTTCCGAAACGGGCACGGATACAAAACGTGACCACCCCAAATTTTGGAAACGGGGAAACACAATATATATATATATATATTAGGACATTTAAGAAATATGTGCAATCATAAAACATATATGATACATTCTAGTTTATTACATTATGGTTAAATTGTCAATGCATATACTACAAGTCTCTAAATTTATATCACATTTACTCATGAATGATCACATAATGAAAATAGCAATATCCAAAATTAGCCACGAGAAATTTCTAATTTATTGTCTCGTGCTTGATTGGGAGTCTCCTCCTACATAGTCGAATGACCGTAGTGCTCTTGATTTAATACAAGTTACATACCCTAGTATCCTACATGCTTTTGATTATTGGGAGTCTCCCCTGCATAGAGGGCTTGGTTCTCTTGATTAAATACAAGTTCCATACCCTAGTACATGACAAAATCCAATGGAAACATTGCAATCCCCCCAATCCTGAAATCCTGAAAAACAGATAAGTCTGCTGGATTTTGAGTGAGATCTAAAATTCTACTTTCTCCATATGAAATCCAATGAGGGCGAAACCACTCTCAAACATCCTGAGTCATTTCAAAATTCATGGTAATGTTAAAAATTTAAGTAAAGGATGAAAATGAAAAATAAAGGAGAATGTCACTTTTACTTTAAGAATTTAACATTACCATGAACTGCATATCAACACTAGGGCCATAGGCTTGAACATTAGGCTGCCCCACTCAAAAAATCATCTTTTTTATAACTTGAGAGGCATCCAGAAGATATTTAGTCGCCCAATAAAAAATTAGAAGCGAAAAAATAAAAAAATACAAGAAAAAGTCAATTTAGAAGAGGAAACTTTGTCGTACGACCTGGAAACGCATTTCCGATTGCACTGGCCACGTTTCCTTCTCGAGAAATGGGCCAATACGGTCGGAAATGCATTTCCAAGCCGTACGGTACGAGTTTCCTCGTTTCCATTTCGTTTCCGTTTCCGCCCGGAAACGGACCCTTCTCCAACGTTTCCTGCAACTTAGAGATAAAAAAAACACTCCAAGGTGTACTCGTTTGCTGATCGAGTTCGAGCATCATAGGCCTATTATAGACTCAAAACTCATCATTACTAGTATCACTTATTACAATTCCCCACAGGATGTGGAATTTGGGTACAAGAAAGATGATGAGAAAATAGAAGTAGAGCTAAAAAACTCTGTTGACTGATGATATCTGATGATACAAGTGTCCTCTGGATCATCCTTGGGCATGGAGTCTTTCATATAATCATTAGGTGCCACTCCAGTAGTCAACATTTGGCTCCATATGGGGATGCATGCTAGATACAAAGTGTTAGTGTGCAAGAACCTGGAATTTGCATCCATCGACAAATTACATATATTAACAATATCCATTCAAAATATCATCATATGAAAAAATGGAAATTTATTCTAAGAGCATAAATGACAATTTATTCTTGAAATAAAACCAATTAAACAAAAATAACAAGGGATAAGGTTAGAAATATGATACAAAAAGATGCCCCATGGCATAAGACATCTTCGGTGAAATCCCTCTTGAGAACCTGCCTACTCACAGGCAAGTCCATAGGTTCTTTCTTTGATGTGCCTTGTCCAATTCTAACTATCTTGGGACTTTGCCTTGTCCCAATATTAACCAGTTTGTGGCCATCAGATATACAAAACCTCTTCCCTTTCCTTTTTCGACTATTGATGCATTGAGGCTTGATCTTGTTGAAAACTGGTGGTTCATTTTTTATATCTTTTTCTTTCTTCGCTTTTTTCTTTTCTTCTTGGTTAGTTGCGATGGTGATGATGATGCAATTATTGTCAATCCTACTGCTTTGTCTTGAAAATGCTATGATGGAAGATTTGAAGTACCCAAACTTTTTTAGCTATGCCTAATTTCTTCGTTTTGAATCTTTTCTATTAGTGTAATGTTTCAAACTTAAACAAACAGTGATTACAAAAGCCAATTCGATTTATGCACAGAAAAATTAAACGATCAACAAATATTCAATACACAACAGAAATGAGAACGAATTGAGCCATTTTATTTATTAATGGAGCAATGTACAATAGTGTGGAAAGAGCACCTAGGCTTGTGTCAAGGGCAAGCTAGACAGAATCTAGGTGTTGACAATAATCTTAAATGCTAGAAAGCAACTGCTCCTCTAAAGCTATGCGCTATCTTCTTGTTACGACAACTACTGGCTGGAAAGGAGCTGCAAGAAACCTTGCCTCCAGTGCTTGGAAAATGATGAAACTTCAGCCACAAACACCTTGTCCAAAACCCACAAAAACCTAGAAAGGGTTTGGCCTGAAACCAACCACCCAAATTCGACCTCCTCTATGGCCTACGCCCTCCAAATAGCTCCAACAATACGACTTGCAAGAAATGGCCACAAATTCTTCCTCCAAGCTCTGGAAAGGAAGCAAACTTCCCCCCGAATAACTCCTCCAACCTCCACGGCAAAGCTTAGCCTCAAGCGCTGATACTCTACCCACCAAATGAGCTCCCCAAACACTGCCTCTGCACTGGTCCAGGTAGTGTGAAAGTCACACTGCTAAGCTTGATGCTCAATCAACTCCCAAACTCCCCCAAATGCTGACAATCCTCCTTAGTCTCTCCTTTGGAAAATCTCACAACAAAATTCCATTGATCAGCTCCATAAACAACTTGGTTTCCTCTCTCACAACGTCCTCCAGAAATACGCACCACTTGGAAGGAAATGCTACTGCTGGAAATCACAATGTGAATCTCTTCCTAAAGAAATGAAGTAAACCTCCGTAGGGTGGCACTCGAAGTCCCCCGAAGAAAGGGTGAGCTCTTCGCCTGAAGAACTCGTGCTAAACAGCCAGTGACTCGGCTAAGCAGCTCGAGCAACGAAGAGAAGTTGATATACACTCATGAATGAATAAGAAAAGGAGAGCTGTCCTCCTTATATAGTTTTCGTGGGGGAGCTTTCCCTCCATTTCGTCTGCCATCATGGGCCCCACTTAACCAACACCATGCAAAAGTCATCTCCCCTCCATGCATATCGAACTAGCGAGTGCGTAATTCCCTAGTGAGGGTGGCCCCCATGTGTAACTTAACTTCAAAACAAAATAGCTTCTCCTAGTCTAGACTCCTAATAGCATCGAATGGGGTCCACTAACTCCAAAATTAGCCCCATAATACAAAATTAAATCTTGTCCCAAAATTATTTACGAAGGGACATGACAATCAGGGGGGAAGAAAATTTGTCAACACTGCATCACTTCCTGTCTCGCATGATTTATAGATAATCTCATTATTGGGTTTCCTTGGATCCTCAACATGATATTTTTTCTCTAACTATTAGGCACGGGGATGGTGGCAAGTACATTTGTATAATCTGAGCCTTGCACGTTCGAAGAAGCCGTGAAACAAGAAGTTTGGAAGGATGTGATGAATGAGGAGTATGATTCGATCATGAAGAATGATGTCTGGGATGTGGTTCCTAGACCCAAAGACAAGTTTGTGGCTTCAAAATGGCTCTACAAAATCAAACATGGAGCTGATGGGAGTGCTGAAAAGTTAAAGGCCATATTTGTTGCTGGAGGCTTCCCTCGAAAGGAAGGAGTAGAATATGATAAAATATTTGCACTGGTTGCCTGATATACCACCATTTGTTCGATGTCCAAAACACCTACACCAAATGGATGTCAAAACTACCTTCTTGCATGGTTCGCTTAAGGAGGAAGTCTATGTGGAACAACCCAAGGGGTTCGAGGTTCAAGATCGTGAGACACATGTATGCAGGTCGAAGAAAGCCCTCTGTGGGTTGAAGCAAGCCCCTAAGGCTTGGTATGAGAGGATCGATAACTATCTTATGAAGCTGGGATATACAAGGAGTGATGCTGACCTGAACCTATACTTCAAAGTTGAAAAGGGAAGACCTCTCATTCTGGCCCTTTATGTGTGTTGATTTGGGGTAGCATCGGATGTGCTGTAGCCACAAAAATGGGTGGAGAGGCTAAGGCACATGAGATCTCCAATACCCAGAAAGGGTTTGGGTAGATTCTAAACAGTTTGGGAGATATTAAAATAATTAATATTTTTAATGGAGTCCCTAAGTCTAAACTTAATGAAATTAAAATATTAATGTGAATTAATATAAAACTGTGTTAGACTGGTCCAAAAGTCATGGATCAAGTCAAATCTAATCTTAGTCGTTGATTAGGGACTTAATCTCGGCCGTTGATTTGTCAACGAGAAAAGTATAAGAGGAGGCTTGAGGGTCACTTGGAAAATACACCAAGAGATCAAGATTTCGACTTTCTGGGGCTGGGTTTGCTGAGAAAATTGAGAGAGTGATCAGAGTTGCAGTTGAGGGGCAGTGAATACAGAAGCAGAGAGGCGGAGATAGTATCGAGAGCATCAACGTAGAAGCCGGGAGACGGTTGACGCAGAGCTAGCTAGAGGCCACGCAGAAGCTGCTAGAGGCCACGCAAAGGCAGCCAGGAGTTGCGCAGAGCCTGAGGAGGGCCAGCGTGGGAGACAAAGAGGCTCCAGATGCTGACGCAGAGCCTAGAGAGGCTGACGCTGGGTCAGAGAGGCTGACGCTGGGCCAAAGAGGCTGGTGCAGACCCTAGAGGTTGACGCTGGGAGGTTTCGTGGGGCAGATTGGAGTTGTGGAGCTGCCGGAGTGTTTATCTGGGGTTTTAGCCGGAATATCTGCTTCTGAGTAGAGAGGTACTACTGCCGAGATTTTTCTCTATTGGGTGAGCCGGATTTGGCACCCAGATTGTATTCTGAAACTGCTTAAGAAATCAAACCCTCAGATAGCTGCACTAGTTTTCCCGCATTGGGTTTTTCTGGGGACATTAGTCCAAAAACAACGATGTCACTTGTGTGTTTGTTTCTGTTTCCTTCAGTTGATGATTTGTAATGTGTTGAGCATGCACTTGTATTTATTTTCAGTATTTACATGGTAAATAACTTGTTAATTAATAGAACAAGTAGGTAGGAATAAATCAGTAAAGTACATGAAGGGTGTCTAACAGTTGGACTTAGAAACTTCAACAATGTGGATGATCTCTTTCTGATAGGTGATGACCCTCTCATTCATCAATGTAAGAGGGAGTTGGCTTTCGACTTTGAGATAAGAGAACTAGGACTGATGCATTATTTCCTAGGGCTGGAGGTCTGGGAAAAGCTAGGTGAGATTTTACTTTCTCAAGGAAAATACATTGTGAAGCTACTTGAGAGATGTAGGATGGTGGATTCCAAGCCTGTGACTACTCCGATGGAACTCAACTTTAAGGAGCTATGTGGAAGTGCTGTTAGGCCTGGATTAGCTAACCCTACCGAGTATCGTCAACTTGGGGAGGCCCTAATGTTCTTGGTCAAGTCTCGTCCTAGCATATGCTTCAGTGTGAATACGTTGAGTCAATATATGGTCGAGCCTCATCACATTCATTGGATTGCTGCTAAGAATCTCTTGAGATATCTCTGGGGCACAATCCACTATGGTCTGAGATACACTGCCATGAACTTGAGGCTACATGGATATTGAGATGCTAACTGGGCTGGCAGTGTGGTGGATCGTAAGAGCACATCTAGGTGCTGCTTCTATTTGGGGTTTGCTTCAATATCTTGGATGAGCAAGAAGTAGAAATCGGTTGCACTAAGCACTGCCGAGGCCGAATACATTGCTGTGAGTATGGCTCATTGTGAAGCTATTCGGTTGAGGAAGCTCTTCAGTGAGCTATTTGAGCACGTGTTGGATACCACTGTGATCTTTTGTGACAACTAGAGTGGGATTCACCTTTTAGAGAATCTCGTGTTCCACGATTGCTCCAACCACATTGATATTAGGTACCCACTTTATCTGGGATATGGTACAACGGGGAGCAATAAGGCTCCAACATATTAGAACAAATGAGCAAGTCGCAAACATTCTCACGAAGCCTTTGGGGAAGGTCAAATTCTTAACCTTACGAGAGAGTCTTGGAGTTGTAGAACGACCCTCCTATGAGGGTCACGTATGAGTTGGACACAGAGCTCTGGGAGCTTTGGGGGCTTGGGGTACTTCTTGGAGCTGTGAGCGACCATAGGGTGAGTGGTTCACCTTCCCCTAGTGGTGCATTGGATATAGGGTGAGTGGTTCACCTTCCCCTGTGATACCCCATTGTGGTTGACATGGGTGTAGGGTGAGTGGTTCACCTTCCCCTACTTAGAAAGATGAATGTAGGGTGAGTGGCTCACCTTGCCCTACTATTGACATATGCATAGGATGAGTGTTTCACCTTATTCTATGGCATATGGGCAGGATGAGTGTTTCACCTTCTCTTGCTGATACCCGAGACTCATGGGAAGTACCTCTCATCTGGCCAATGAGCTGGGAAAAGATGGTTAGGGACCATAGCACTACCGATGGACGCATTGTGTACTGCCGTACTCCCTATGACTAGGATACATGGTGTTCAACAACTTGATCTAGGATCAAGGACTGACCTTAGTCAATGGAGAGTGGTATGATCTTATGACTCACTCTCAATCACTTCTTCATGGTTCAGCAGAGTAGAGCAGGGCAGTGATGACAGGGATGACAGGGATGGTACTGGATGACAAGATGGCATGATGCTGACAGATGGATTTGTAGGTGGAATTCTCCCTAATTGAGAGGGAGTGTAAAATTTGGCATCTAGGGACAAATTCCACTTTAGGACAATTCATATGATAGAAATGATTATTGCATTGGATTCCTCTTTTTGAGAGCTCCAATTTTGATATAAAGATCATCTCATTCTGACAAGCAAAAATGGAATTTTGAATTTATTCTTTCTCATGCACAAATTGCCAAGGTCGGCCTCAGTCAAATGTAGGCTCATGAAGCCCATTGGATGTGTCTCCTCACCCTCAACGAAGTGTATAAATATGAGTGACCTCTCTCTCATTTGGACATTATCTCAACACATCACAACATCATCTCTCTCCTCCCCTGATTGGTTCTTACGACTCAAGGACAATCTCTCTCTTCTTCGCACGTGTGGCAGGAGTCCGAATTTCTGGACTCTTTTGGAGGCCGAAATTTTTAGGGAATAGGGCAGCGTTGACTAGCATTGACTTGGGCTGTTTGACCATGCTTTGACTTCGATTTGGAGGACAAAATTTTGATTTATGAAGGCCGCATTTATTAGCACGAGGTGATTGGGATAGTTTGACTGAGTTGACTTCAATGTTGACTTTCTGATTTGACAACAGAATTTACAAAGGGCTTTCTTTCTCCTTTGACTGGTTTGACTGATCTATTTTGGGCTGACTTTGATCCTCTTGAAAGACCAAATTCTTCTGCTGTTGACTGAGCTGCTTGGAGGACATTTCGGGCTTGCTTTGACCACCATTGACTTTCTGGTTAGTGCTGGCATTATGACAAGTGTTGTCCTTGATGGTAACTCACTCAGATGACAGATCACAGAATGAAAGAAAAAGAAGTATACGCAGGTTCCCCTTGACCAAACCGCGTATACACGCGGGATTGCAGACCAAAAGGCGTGTATGCGTATACACACACTTTTATGCAAGGAAAAGCACGTACATGTTGGAAAACTTGGTTTTGGTCCATGGTAATTGGTCTTTGGTATTTTGACCCATGGTATTGGTCCAAGGTATCTTGTTCGAAGTGTTGACCCTAGATATTTGGTGGTTTTGGACCATGGTATTGAGTAAGGCTTAAGACTATAAAAGGAGGAGGAGATCATTAGGCAAAGACACTCAAGTATTGAATATCTAATGAAGAGCAAGATCTAGAATACTGGTCATTGGGTTATGGTGCATAGCTGGATTTGAATCAAGGAAGAACCTGAGCGCTTGAAGAAGGATAAGTTCTATTGATGGGTCAAGATCTTAAAGCTTGAAGAGAAGTATCTTTATGTGGTTTTGATCTTTTATCTGAATAATTGGCGCATGTCGTAATCTGTAAATCTGATGATCTGGGTATAACTGATGTCTGAATAGTTGTAAAGGTTAAATCATCTTTTACAGATCTGTACGCAGGTTCATTACAGCAAGGGCGCGTATACACGCTGGTTCAGCATTTCAAAACAGCGTATATGCAGGTTTGTCTTGCGAAAAGTGCGTATGCCCGTAGGTTCTACACATTGAAGTATCGTACATCTCATAAAATATGTTTTAGCTACTTCTGTTTGCTGTTGCAGTGTTCTGGGTTCTGGTCACTGTTATTGTGTTCTAGTTATAGCATTCAGAAAAGTGATTGGTTGATTTAGTTTTGGTTGGTGCAAAGGAGATTGGTTGATGCAGATATATTTGATGGTTGATTGAAGTTATTGATGGATCCAGTCTGAAAACTTATGAAACGTGGTCCCTGGAAGAAAAGAGAAGGTTGTAGCCTTGTGTAGGTCAGACCTACATACTAGTAAACACATCAGCTAGTACAAGAGCTAGGGGGTTGTAGCTCTCTTCCAGGAGAAGCTGGAGAATGAGAGAAGGTTGTAGCCTTCTGCAGGTAGAAGGCTGCGTACTGGTATAAGACTACACCAATACAGAAATATTGTAAAAAGAAGTTTCTTATTAAAAGAAGATAGAGACAAATTGCAGTAGGTGGTTTTCACCCACATTGGGTTTCCACCTTATATCTTGTGTTCTTGTGTGTGATTGTCTGCTCTATTTTTACTGTACCTGGTTACTGTTATATGGTTATGATGCACAGATTAAAGATCAACATCTGATGAATTAACTAAATTATAAGTCTGCAGGATATACACGAGTTTCTTTAACTACAGTTGCGTATATACGCAAGTTTAATTAACTGAAGTAGCGTATACAAATCTGATTGTGAAAAGAAATATTATTGACTTACTAATATTGATTCACCCCCCCACCCCCTCTCAGTATTATTTCCAACAATTGGTATCAGAGCAGGTCCTTTAAAAGAAGCTTGATCGCTTGAAGGAAGATCTATCATCATGAGTACCTACGAAAGAGAAGGATCCATTAGACCACCAATCTTCGATGGTAGCAACTTCGTCTATTGGAAGGTGAGAACCACAGCCTATCTTCAATCTCTTGGAACAGATGTTTGGGCAATCGTGGAAGGAGGACACACATTTCCATCAGCAATTCCTACAGATATTGCAGGTAAAAAGCAATATGAAACAAATTCCAAGGCTGTCAATACATTATTGGGGAGTCTGTCACAATCAGAATTTGTCAAGGTTATGTAGCTCAAAACCGCCAAAGAAATATGGGACAAGATCGTTCTATGCTATGAAGGAGACGATTAGGTAAAATGTGCAAAACTAAAATCTCCCAGAATTCAATATGAAACTCTCAAAATGCACAATGATGAAAGTATAGCTAATTACTTCTTACGTATAGATGAGATTGTTAATCACATGAAAAAATTGGATGAAGAGATAAAAGAAGTTACTGTAGTTGAAAAAGTTTTGAGATCCCTGTCTTCTAAGATTGAATCAAAAGTTTCTGCCATAGAAGAAAAGCAGAATCTTCAGAGTATTACTTGACATAGCTGCACGAAATCCTACCTGCTTTTGAAATGAGGAAAGGGGGTCCATCAGATATGAGAGAAGCCGCATTCAAGGCTTTGGGAAGAGAAGAGCTCAATGAATCGGGACACATTTCAGAAGGAGAGGAAGAAGCAAACTTTGTCAAGAACCTTCAACGGGGTTTTGAAGATTCAGAGGTAAACTTCTTTTCAAATGCTTTGCTTGTGGAAGAGTCGGTCATTATGCAGCCAAATGTCCTCATAAAGATAAGCTGGATAAAGGTAAGGAACCAGCAAAATGGAATAGAAAACAGAATGTAAGTAAGAAGAGCTACTATACGCATGAAGATAGCGATGGTTTATCAAATAGTGATGAAGATGAACATGGTAATGATTATAGACTTTTGATGGCTTTTGAAGATGATGATTTCTTGGATGCTTTAGATGAAGATGGTCTCTATGAAGAAATTTCTAAACTTAAAATCTGTTTAGAAGAAAAGAGTATGATTATAGATACTCTGACATTCCAACTTGCTGAAAGGGAAAAACACAATGAAAAGTTAAAATGTGAAATTGTGGGTGTAAGAAAAGACATTGAGAAAACAAAAGCTCTCAATCTTAGATTTGCTAAAGGATCAGAAACTTTAGACGAAATTATCAAAGTGCAATGTTCTCCTATGATAAAGACAGGTCTTGGATATACAGAAGAAGCATCTCAAGCACAGAAGCCATCAACCTCCAAAAGCTACCTTGATGCAGCAAGGAGAAGTGAATGGGTTGACAATCGTCAGCAAAGGCATAAAGCAGGTCACCAGGTAAATCGGGTTCAATCTACTTCAAGGATGAACAGAAGCTACAACCTACCTCAGGTAAATCATTCTCAATCTGCTTCAAGAATGAATATCAATGGAAATCATCAGGTCAGTAGATTCGATAATCGAAGGAATTTCTTTAATGGCCAATGTTTTTGGTCGGAGTACTACTCACAGTCACTTGATTGAATTAGGAGAAGCAGTAGGTATTATTGCGGGCTAGGCTCAACTGTTAAGGCCGCCATCACCAGTAGGGGCTCGACCATTAAGGGATTTATCGCTCGACCATAAGGGAGAGGGCCGCCATCGATTTCTCGCTCGACCATAAGGGCCGCCATCACCGCCATTGCCCCCATCATCTCTATTATCTACGTACGTAATGTCATAACTTTGGACACAAAGATGCTCAATGTGTTGCTTACAAGACCATCATGACTAGAGAAGCACGAAATCAAAGGAATGTGACTGGGATCATGACAAGGACCTACAATAACTTTTCTGCTCTTGAAAATGAAATAGAATGCTCTATTTGTAACAACTTCGGTCATGAAGATTTTGAATGCAGGAGTAATTTTTGGCAAACATCTCAGAAAGAGCATGTTTCATTGGGTCCCAAAACATGGAGAAGGAAAGAATCACAAACAGAAAGATGTGGTATAGCCTTGTATGCAGAAGGACAAGAAAATCAATGGTACATCGACAGTGGATGCTCGAAACACATGACAGGTGATAAAGAAAAACTTCAGTCATATAATGCCTTAGAAAAGGAAAAGAAGGTCTCATTTGGTAATGACACTCATGCAGTCATAAAAGGTAAAGGCTCTGTTCTCTTAAAAGAAAAAGTTAAAGCTGGAAATGTTATGTATGTAGATGGTCTAAAGCATAATCTATTGAGTGTTAGTCAAATGTGTGATCAAGGAAATGAGGTAGTATTTCGATCAAATGGATGTATTGTTCGTGAGCTTGATACATGAGAAATAGTGATCAAAGGTGTAAGAACTCCAAACAACTTGTACATACTCAAGGGGGGACAACAACAATGCTACCTAAGCAAAAACGATGAACACTGGTTATGGCATAGAAGATTGGGGCATCTAAGCTTCCCTCAAATAAGAAAAGCATGCAGATACAAGGCTGTTCATGATCTTCCAGATATCAGCATTCCATAAAATACAATATGCAAATCATGTCAATTTGGTAAGCAAACCAGAGCACATTTCCCTGAGAAGGAAGGATCAACTAGTAAGCCTCTTGAACTTGTTCACACTGATTTATGTGGTCCATCTAGGAAAAAGTCACCTCGTGGAGAAGAATACTTTATATTGTTCATTGACGACTTTTCCAGAATGTGTTGGATAGGACTTCTAAAGCATAAAGATGAAGCTTTTGAAAAGTTCAAAGCCTTCAAAGCCTTGGTTGAAAATGAATCAGATCACAAAATCAAATGCCTCAGGTCTAATCGTGGAGGGGAATTTACCTCAGATGAATTCTTCGACTATGGAATAAAAAGGGAATTCTCTACCGCAAGAACTCCTCAGCAAAATGGAGTGGTAGAAAGAATGAATAGAACTGTTCAACAAATGGCTTGTGCTATGCTAGATGAGTTTGGAACTCCTGCAACCTTCTGGGGTGAAGCTGCATTTGCTGCCATCACTATTCTCAACAAAACAAACGTCCGGATAAACAGCACTCAAACTCCACATGAACTTTGGTATGGTAAGACTCCTACTGTAAAATACTCCAAAGTTTTTGGAAGCAAATGTTACATCAAAATGACTGATGAAAAACTTGGCAAGTTTGAACCTAGAGCAGATGAAGGCATTCTCCTTGGTTACTCTTCCTGAAGTAAAGGATATAAGTGTATAATAAAAGACTTGGGAAAATTGTTGAAAGTATTGATGTTGTGGTTGATGAAGCAGGCCAAAATCCAAAGCAGGGAAAAACCGAAGATTATGAAGAAGATGAGGATTATCCTTCCACATCAAATCAAACTAATTCTGAAGAAGAAACCAATGAGGCACCAGAAGAACAGATAAGGGTAGAAGAAAAGACTCCATCCAGGTATGTTCAGAAGAATCATCCAGAGACTCAAATTTTGGGGCAGAAAGAGGCAAGTGTGCAAACAAGAAGAACTATTACAGAAGCTTCAAGCTATCTAGCTTTGCTTTCTGCTGTTGAACCGCAAAATGTCAATGAAGCATGCAAAGATGAATGTTGGGTCAAGGCCATGAATGAAGAACTTGAGCAGATTGAAAAGAATAATACTTGGGAATTGGTTCCTAGGCCTAATGATAAAAATGTCATAGGAACCAAATGGATTTTCAACAACAAGCTTAATGAAAGTGGAGAAGTTATTAGAAACAAGGCCATACTTGTTTGTAAAGGGTATGCTCAACAAGAAGGTATAGACTTTGAAGAAACTTTTGCACCGTTGCTAGACTTGAAGCTATAAGAATGTTCCTTGCTCTTTCTAGCTTTCAGAAGTTAAAGTATATCAAATGGATGTGAAATCTGCTTTTCTTAATGGAGACCTAGAAGAAGAAGTATATATTGAGCAACCAGATGGATTCATCCTTGGAAATGATCTAAAACTTGTATGTAGACTCAGAAAGGCTCTCTATGGTCTAAAACAAGCTCCAAAGGCCTGGTATTATCGTCTTGACAAATAGCTTAATCAACAAGGTTTTTCAAAAGGCTCAGCTGATAACAATCTATGTATAAAAATTGACAACGATAAATTGCTAATACTTGTTGTGTATGTTGATGATATCATTTTTGGTAGCAATGAAGAAGCCATGAGTCAAAACTTTGCTTTGGTAATGCAGAAAGAATTTGAAATGTCCCTGCTTGGTGAGCTCACATATTTTCTTGGTTTACAAGTTCAACAAAATAAAGATGGTATTTTTCTATCACAAACCAAGTACCTCAAGCAGATCTTGAAGAAATATGGCATGGAAGAGTCTAAACCAGTATGTACCCCTATGGTAACAGGATGCAGCCTCAGCGCAAATGATGAATCAACAGCTGTACATCAACCAACCTACAAATCCATGATTGGTAGTCTGCTCTATCTAACAGGTACCCGACCAGACATCATGCATGCAGTAGGAATAGTTGGAAGATTCCAAGCAAATCCAAAGGAAGCACACCTTCAGGTAGTCAAAAGGATCTTCAAATATCTTCAAGGAACTCAAAATTTTGGTTTATGGTATCCTAGGGATACAGATCTTACACTTCATGCATATACAAATGCAGATTGGGCAGGAAGCGTGGATGACAGAAAAAGCACTAGTGGTGGTGCATTTTATATGGGTTCCAGATTAGTATCTTGGTTCAGCAAGAAACAAAGTTCAATTGCATTATCTATAGCTGAAGCAGAATATGTGGCTGCTGCATCTTGCTGCACACAACTCCTTTGGATGATGCAAACATTGCAAGACATTCAGATCACATGCACTCCACCTATCTCCATTCTATGTGATAATACAAGTGCAATCAGTATTTCAAAGAATCCAGTCATGCATTCAAAAACCAAGCACATACCTATCAAATATCATTTTCTCTGGGAACAAGTGCTTGAACAAAAGGTCAAATTGGAGTATGTTCCCTCCAAAGAATAGGTTGCTGATATATTCACCAAACCGTTGCCCAGAGAGACATTTGAATATCTCAGACAGAAGCTGGGAGTAGTTGATGCATCATCTTGCTGTTGAAACCTATCTGGTTCAGAGGAAAATGGTTGTACGCGAGTTTCATGAAGCATATCCGCGTACATACGCCGGTTGCTGTGGATACAGTCGCGTATATGTTGGTTTGAAGAAAAACAGTGAGCCAGACTCAGGATGAAAAGAGTCTGATATGGTTTTGACAGAGACCATTTGGCACAAGTTCAGGGGGAGCATATACTTCTAATAATGCATTGTTGGCATTATCTTAGAAGATCTTGGTACAATTTCACAGCTGTTTTTGTTTCAGGTGGAATAGGTGCAGAGGGAGATCATGGTTGCTGGTCTGGATGGTGATTGACAGATGTTGCTGATGATAGTTGCTGATGACTATCATAGTCTTGTTTTAGATATTTTGTCTCTATGTCATGTATATCTTTTATTATCAAGGTCATGTAACGACCTTTTTTGTTTCCCCACTATGACTGGGATGGATGATGTAATGTTCTTGTTTTATCATGTTTTGTTTCCCCACTTGGTTGGGTGGATGAGTCAATCTTGGTATATCCCCACTTGGTTGGGAGATGGATGTATGTATGAATCTTTGGTGATAGGAAGGTCATTTATGATGTATAGAGTCATGTTCTTCTTGTGGAACATCTTTTTGCAGACCTTGCTTACAGTTAGGGGGAGCATGAACAACACAATTCAACATATCAGAGATTTCAGCGTGTACTTAGGGGGAGCATAACCCTTTGCCCTTGATGAGAAAGGGGGAGAATGACTTGGGGTTGCCATTAAGTCCAAAGGGGGAGATTGTTGGCATCATGACATAGGTTTGGCGCTATGACACAAGTGTTGTCTTTGATGGCAACTCACTTAGATGACAGATCACAGAATGAAAGAAAAAGAAGCATATGTAGGTTCCCCTTGACCAAACTGCGTATACACGGGGGATCGCAAACCAAAAGGCGCGTATGCGTATACACGCACTTTCATGCAAGGAAAAGCGCGTACATGTTGGAAAACTTGGTTTTGGTCCGTGGTAATTGGTCCTTGGTATTTTGACCCATGGTATTGGTCCAAGGTATTTTGTCCGAAGTGTTGACCCCAGATATTTGGTGGTTTTGGACCATGGTATTGAGTAAGGCCTAAGAATATAAAAGGAGGAGGAGATCATTAGGCAAAGACACTCAAGTATTGAATATCTAATGAACAACAAGATCTATAATAATGGTCATTGGGTTATGGTGCATAGCTGGATCTGAATCAAGGAAGAACCTGAGCGCTTGAGGAAGGATAAGTTCTATTGATGGGTCAAGATCTTAAAACTTGAAGAGAAGTATCTTTATGTGGTTTTGATCTTTTATCTGAATAATTGGCGCATGTCGTAATCTGTAAATCTGATGATCTGGGTATAACTGATGTTTGAATAGTTGTAAAGGTTAAATCATCTTTTACAGATCTGTACGCACATTCATTATAGCAAGGGGGCGTATACACGGTAGTTCAACATTTCAAAACAACGTATACGCAGGTTTGTCTTGTGAAAAGTGTGTATGCCCGCGGGTTCTACACATTGAAGTAGCGTACATCTCATAAAATATGTTTTAGCTACTTCTGTTTGTTGTTGCAGTGTTCTGGGTTCTGGTCACTGTTATTGTGTTCTGGTTATAGCATTCAGAAAAGTGATTGGTTGATTTAGTTTTGGTTGGTGCAAAGGAGATTGGTTGATGCAGATATATTTGATGGTTGATTGAAGTTATTGATGGATCCAGTCTGAAAATTTATGAAACGTGGTCCCTGGAAGAAAAAAGAAGGTTGTAGCCTTCTGTAGGTCAGCACCTACGTACTAGTAAACACATCAGCTAGTACAAGAGCTAGGGGGTTGTAGCTCCGTTCCAGGAGAAGCTGGAGAACAAGATAAGGTTGTAGCCTTCTGTAGGTAGAAGCATGCGTACTGGTATAAGACTGCACCAGTGCATAAATATTGTAAAAAGAAGTTTCTTATTAAAAGAAGATAGAGACAAATTGCAGCAGGTGGTTTTCACCCACATTGGGTTTCCACCTTATATCTTGTGTTCTTGTGTGTGATTGTTTGCTCTGTTTTCACTGTACCTGGTTACTGTTATATGGTTCTGAATCCTGATGCACAAATTAAAGATCAACATCTGATGAATTAACTAAATTATAAGTCTGCAGGATATACACGAGTTTCTTTAACTACAGTTGCGTATATACGCAAGTTTAATTAACTGAAATAGCGTATACAAATCTGATTGTGAAAAGAAATATTATTGACTTACTAATACTGATTCACCCCCCCCCCCTCTCAGTATTATTTCCAACAGTTAGTGCTGGAGTTGATGGCTGATTTGACAGGACTATTTTGGGAAAGTTAATTTGATATTTGTACTCTCTCTCTCTCTGCTGAACTATTGAAAAATAATAAGAAGATTTGATCAAAGGGTTTCCCCACATTGGGGTTTGTCCCTGACATCCGCCATATCTTGTGTCCTCTTGTCTTGGCTTGTCTTCTGCGCTTGTTTTTATGTTGTATCTGCATTTACTATCAATGTGTTTTAAGTTAATCTGATTGCTACTGGATATAATTGGAAATTGTCATTAGGCTTCTAAGGTAACATTGAAGTAAATTGTGCTAAAGCATAGAACATACCATTGTTATCTAAAGTTAACAAAGTCAAACCCTTCAACTTTGCTTCAAACTCAGATTTTCGGCTGCGAATCACAGGATATCAAACCTGCAGTGATTTCAGAAATCTTGCCCTTGCAACAACTTCCTTCAAACCTTAATTTTCCACTTGTGAGAGAGAAATAGGTGAAAAACTCAAGTTTTTTCTTCTTCCTTGATTTTGAATTCCTTCTTTGACTTTCACTCTTCTTTTCTCCTTCTTATTGGTAGAGATTGAAGAGCCCTTGTCTTAGGCAGACTTTTCACAGTTAGGGCCGACTTGGTCTTGGAGGTCTTTTTGACTTTCTAGACTCAAAAATAAATTCTTTTACATGTTACAACTTTCCCAAAGCGTCTTATACAAATAATGTTGACACTCTTGACTCATGAAAACTAGTCTTATGACATGACAAATCCTAGAAGGATGAAGAACATGCTTAACTTAGTTGGCCAATCAAAAGAAGCATGAAACCCATGCTTGAAAAGAGTAATTTTTCTTTCTTCTTTTGCTTGTTACAATAAGATATACATAATAACATGAGTACAATGACAATTATGAAGACCAAAACTAGTTACATTTTGCACCAATTATCAGTGTGCATGAATCACATACTTTTATATTCTCTCATTTGTGTAATATCTCGTAGTGTTTCTGTTTTTGGTCTATCATTGCTTGGATTATTATTTAAGGAAAATAATTTTGCTACATTTGGACAGGCAAATGAAGAATTGGGGCACATCAGCTGCGAAGATTAAGGAAATGGGCGCAATGTTGAATGAATGGTAAGGTTAACTTCATGAATATAAGATTATAAAGGTAGAAGCCTTGTTTCAATTTGTAAAATCCCCTTTCAGTGAATTTTCTTGCTTCGGGAATCTCCTATTTTTTTGTGCAACTCTTCAAGCTTCTTTCAATGTCTGGTGATTTGTTTTTCATTTACAGAATAAACAGCTAATTTATAACTAGCTTGTTGCGTGCGAAGGGCTGTATACATACAGAGAAAACTTGGAAACAGACAACTACCTTCATCAACATATCTTTCTGAGGCAGAGCCTTTTCTTGAGCAGTATGCTCGTCGGAGTCCCCAAAATCAGGCATTGATTGGGTCTGCAGGAACGCTGATCAAAACTGAAGATTTCTTGGTTGTTGGTCAAGGGGACTTGGTTGAAGAAGAAGAACTTGTCCGCAAAGATGAGATGTTACCTTCAACTGTGGACACACATGTTGACAAAGTTTCAAAAGCACAGGGCATGATAGTATTCTTTCCTGGTAAGAGGTTACCTTTTCTAGGATCTTCCATGCTTTTGTCTTTGTTGGGTCACTCTTCTACTTTTAAATAATACTTTTTGGTAGTCTATGAATTATTCATACAGCGTATATATGTACCAGGTCAGAAACCAAGCATAAATTGATATCAACATTGCGGGTCAGTTGTTTTAGTTATTGATCTGAGATTTGTATCCTACAGGCCAGATAGGGGGTGATGCATCAACACTTAGTGTTTGTGCGGAACACTTGGGCTGACATATTGTTTATAAACGTTATTAAAAGAAAAAATGTCCTAAGGTTAACACCAGATTTTGCACTCGTGAATTTTTTTTTAATAACAAATATTATATATATATTATAAAGACCTGCATTGTCTTCTCTTTCTCACTGAGATTTACAAGCAATGGTTGAGAATCGACAAAAGCTCAAGAAAACCAAACAGCATAAATTTTTGCAGACAAAATCCATTACCAGAGCACCAACCATGCATGCTTGTGAAGAATTAGTATTACATTAGTAAATTTGAAATGATACCCAGCGGAAAGAGAAAAAGAAATTGTCCACTATATTACTCTCTATTAATACCTAGAACCTAATTTAGTTATAGAATGCTATCTCATTGCGGGAATCCATTCAAGCACTTGGTGTAGGCAACAGAGTCAGTTTCATGTCTATACATCCTCTGGTAGAAAGTCTCTTGTAGTTAAAATCGGTCCAGAGTTTGAACATTGATTATGATCTGCAAATGAAGAAGCAAGGAGGAATGCATCCTCATCCGCCTTCTGATACACAATGAAATGCTCCATCTATCTTTTCTTTCGCTTGACCAGATTTTATTATGACATGCAACCTTTAAGCATATGCTCAACATTAGTCTCTACGTGAGCCTGAAAGATAGATGATGGTGGCCATGATAAACTCTTGTGCTTATGTCATAGAACATATATGATGTCATCGGTTGGGATCTCTGCTATTTTTTTGAATATTTCAAAGGCTTGGCTTGCTCAAAGTTGATGAATGTTTGGTAAACAAGAAAAAATGATTGAAAGTGACATAGGTTCAAATTAGAGTTGGTGGATGCTCCTCAATCCCTATTGATGACAACCAGTGTCATTGATGTCAAAAGATAAGTCAAAGGAAGCAGTAGTATTATTGATTTCAAATGATAAGTCAAAAGAAGCAATATGTTAGTTTGACATATTTACAACATCACATGAAATGGTGTGAAAGTGGCTCGAAGTTGATTAAACTTTTGTTGAAGTTATGATGCTCAAATGAGTCTATGGATGGCATGGTTGGATAGTCCTCTCTGAGACCTTTCCAACAACATATCACACTTGGTCAAACTCTTCCTAGATAAGAAGATATGACAGTTTGAAGTTGGTAGTTGCAAAAGGGGCAAAAACACCAAATTTGTAATTAAAAACACAAAATTGTTAAATGTTGTGCATCTTCTTGTTGGATCTATAATTTTGAGGGTATTTGGTGGAAGATGGTGCGTGACCTTGTGCACTATTTATCCAAGTTAACGTTCGAGCATCTCTGGGTGGATTTGGCTATTGAAAATGCTCGAATGTTAACTTTGATAAATAGTGCACAAGGTCACACACGGGTGGATTTGGCTATTGAGATGCTCGAACGTTAACTTGGATAAATAGTGCACAGGGTGACACACCAACATGAATGGTTAATGGAGCTTTAACATGTGCGAAAGATAATGAAGTCTATACCCTCCTCGTTGGACCAATCAGTGAGTGACGTGGCACCCCAATGTGGATGTTGCGATGGCAAATCCAGGATAGATAGATGGTAGTCCATTGACATGTGGCAACTTGTGAATGGCCAAAGGAGGATGACATAGGCTTGATGATGTGGCAACCTGACATGATGCCATGTTGCATGTTGGATGACATTTTGATTGTTAGTGGGGGTGAATTTTGGTGACACGTGGCACTGCTTGGCATGTGCAACGTGGAAATTATGACATCATGATGACGTTAGCATGGGTGACCATTGACCCCTATATCCAAGTGTTGAAAATGGCAGCTTCGGTCGAAATTTCCATTGGCAAATTAATGAAGGCAAACCACATTTACTAGTTTGACAAGTCGACCTCAAGTCCAAGTCGGCCCCATAGTGGAAAAGGCTCTTCCAAAACCACATATAATTGAGCATCGTTGGAGATCATTTTGGCATTTCATCACACAAAAATCTGATCTGAAAATTGCAAAGACAAATTCACATGCGCGGATGAGGAGGACATTTTTAGTTTGATTGAGAGTTGACTTTCTGATCTGTTTTGCCCTAATGTTGACTTTTGTTGACCTGGATGGTTTGGTTCTGCTTTGTCCGAGTTCTTCTATGCATTGGAAGGCCGAAAATCATGTGCTTTTGACTTTGTTTTGACTGCATATTCACCACTGCCCTAGGCATGTTGACTTGCGCTCACCAAAGGGTTTCGCTAGGCTTTTTGATTGCAGGTTTGACTAATTTGTTGACTGTAATTTTTGAGGCATTTTAAGACCAAAGTTTAGACCTTCCTCAGGCTGAAATTTTTCCCTTTGTTGCACATTGTTATCTTTGATCAACGTTGACTTTTCTCTGTATATTTTTACTACATTTGACTTGGTTCTCTTGGAAGTCAAAGGTTTGACTTTGATTGGTTTATGGATGTACTATTGGATTGTATCTCAGTTGAAGATTGATTGAATATATACGAAGAAGAAGAATTGATTTTCGGTTTTCCTACTTGTAGGGTTTTGCGCTTGTCTCTGACCTAAATTTTTGTGTCTCATTGTGCTTTGCTATCTTCTATGATGTATTATTGTTTGCTGTTCTATCTATAATTGCTCAACTATTGCTCAGGTCAATGAAAGTGAAATCTATATTGTTTAAGTGATTATACCGGTATAGAACATGTGAAAATTTAACATGGTACCACAACTCAGGTGAAGATAAGCCATTGGAGAACATGGAGGTCACCCCCTTGAGTCACTTCTCTTGTTGAGATCATTGAGACCATAAAAATCAATTTCTTAAAGCAGCCTGTTGACGGTGGTGGAACTGCCAACATTCAGGGGATCTTCTCAACGTGAAGTCCCAATTAGACCTCACACCGTTTGGTGTAAGAGTCCCATTTGGTATACAGGCTCGGTTGCCGAATTTGTTGGAAATACTGGGGGGGCGGTGAATCAATTTTTCTTTTCAATTGTTGTTTTTACCACTTAAGATCACTTATAATTAGAACACAAAATGAACAATGATAGAATAATAATTTTAGTAATCAATGACGAGGACTCCAATCCTCTTTACAATGAATCAAGTACAATATAGTGTAGGGCTCCAACCCTAGATGAAGACACCAATCTCCAATCCACCAGAGCTCAGGTGAAAATTTAACATGGTACCAGAGCTCAGGTGAAGATAAGCCATTGGAGAACATGGAGTTCACCCCCTTGAGTCACTTCTCTTGTTGAGATCATTGAGACCATCAAAATCAACTTCTTAAAGCAGCCTGTTGACGGTGCTGGAACTGCCAACATTCAGGGGATCTACTCGATGTGAAGTCCCAATTAGACCTCACACCGTTTGGTGTAAGAGTCCCATTTGGTATACAGGCTCGGTTGCCGAATTTGTTGGAAATACTGAGTGGGGGGTGAATCAATTTTTCTTTTCAATTGTTGTTTTTACCAGTTAAGATCACTTATAATTTGAACACAAAATGAACAATGATAGAATAATAATTTTAGTAATCAGTGACGAGGACTGCAATCCTCTTTACAATGAATCAAGTATAATATAGTGTAGGGCTTCAACCCTAGATGAAGACACCAATCTCCAATCCACTAGGCTCCAACTTGTAATTTCCCTAGCACCGACTTGGATTTCACGAGCCTCCAACCCTATCTTCCTAAGGCTCCAACCTTGTCACTTTGAGGCACCAACTTCTAGGGCTCCAACCCTATCTTTGGTACAGGCTCCAACTTGATCTCTCGAGGACTCCTTTCCTCTAGGGGTTCAACCCTATCTTCCAAGGCACCAACCTTGTCTCTATGAGGCTCCTACCTTTAGGGTTCCCACCCTTGGCTTCAATTCGTCAAGATAAGTTTGATGATTCTTCACGATTCCCAATATCTTCTGCAACGAGCACTGATAATATCTTTGCCAACATTGCGTTCTCCAAATCACTTCATCAATGACAACCTTGTCTTCACATGAAGGTGTCTCCACAACTCTTCATGGTACCCAAACAAAATCTCGAAAGTTACTCCATGAGGGCTTCAACAAAGCATCATGACTCCAAGATTAACTCCAGGGATAACTAGGGCTTCCCAACAATCTGTCTACAATAAGTTGCACTAAGCCTCAAAGTTTGCACCAAATAATTCTTCTAAGGATTCTATAATGTACCTCAACATTGTCGCTTCAAGGATGCTTCAATAGGTCTGCTACAAGGATATCTTCAATTTGTTGTCAACAAACTTCACTGTCCAAAGGCTAAGTTCTTTCCTTCAAACTCTGCTCCAATAATGCTATAATCCTAGACTGAATCACAGAGAATAGGACAGGTTTGATCCCTCCACAGGTGGCTGCTTCAAAGGTCTTTTCATAATGCCGAGGTCTATTCACAATGCCGAGGCGATTGCTTCAGAGGTCTCTTCAGAGGTCTGTTCACAATGCCAAGGTGACTGCTTCAGAGGTTTGCGATATGCTTCCTTCCAAGAAAAATACTCACAACCACTTCAATGTTGGTGTTGTCTTCAGGTCCCTTCAAATGATGACAGAGGTGACCTGACTCGGTCTCCAATGAGGTATTGCTATCGTAGATGTACACTTGCTGTCATAGGAGTATCCGAATCACACAATTTCGAAATATGGAGCCTCGTTCTGAAAACTTTAATTCACTGTTCCGAAAACCTTACTTCACTGGTTCAAGGTCATACAGATCTGAGGTCATATAGGTCTAAGAATTAATCTTTTAACAGGTCCGAGGTTTGTTCCACTGCTTAGGAACCTGTCCAACAACAAATCCGAGCTACAACCCTTCACACTGGTTCGAAACTTTTTTCTGTTCTGTGGTATAGTCCTTGTTCGGGTTCTATGGTATAGCTCTTGTCACAACTGCAAGTCCGAGTGTATCAACTCTAGATTTTTCACCCAAACAAATCTTCAAAAAGCTTCCTCGGTGTCCCTAGTTCATGAGGTGTGAACTATGATATATCTCTGTATCTCCTTGACCGAAACTGATAATAGAGAAATGAAGTTCGAACTCTTATTTATATGGATTCGATTTAGAAATGAGGGGACGTGACTAATGGAGGGAGTCCGATTTGACGTGGATGGGTATAAAAAGCTTTAACTTGACACAGCGTGCAAAACTTGCGATATAGGGAAGTTTCGACGCAGCGGACACAATATTATATTAAAACGTTATGAAAAAGCCAATTGGATCCGCAACCATATCAACAATCGAAGATTAGGTATTATCGGAGGGTCTTATTACAGGTGCCATTTCAAAAGTTCCGATAAAGTGGCGGATGCGATTAGATAATTAAATTATAACTTAATTCAATTTGGGCGCGCATATTGGAAATTGGAGAAAATCGGAGATCGAAGATCAGCGCCGAGTCGCATATATGATATCGCATATCGGAGATCGGAGTCAGGTCACATATATGATATCGCATATCAGAGATCGAAGGTTTTGAGTGGTGACACACAATAAAAATGCCGATATGATATTTCTCCGATTTAACTTTGGTTTAATATAATATATGTCATCAAGTGTGTTATCAATTATAATCCTCCAATAGTGCAGCATCCAGCAAGCTTGCTTATCATATTTTCAACTATGTCAACATATCATCTCTATGTCATCATATGGTCCTCCATCTCATCATATGGTCTCCAACCATGTCATCATATGTCATCAAGTCCTTCATCAAGGATATCATAATATACATGAGGTTATGGCATCTTCATAAGAACTTTCATCACTAGGGAATTATGATCAATGGGCATCTTAGGGCAACAACACAAATCACAAGAATTTTCCATCACAAACAATGCCATATTGACATCAATGACAACCTTGACCAACAAAATCCTTAAAGATTTGCCTTGCTCTAAATGTCAGCAAGAGAGGGATGTAATGGTATCTTCGAAAAGCAAGGTGTCCCTGGTGAGTGTTTAGTTGCAAATGTGTCACAGTTCTTTTACTGCGAAGAGGGGAAATGAAGTGAGTCTCTAAGTGAGAGGTAATAGTACCACCCAAGAAGAGACACATGTGAACCAAAAGGATCTGTCTAACGTCCAACGGAATAGTCCATAGCGGATGCGACAATCGTTACAGCCAACAAATGAGGAAAGATCTGTTTAATGTACCGCTGAATAGTCCACAAGGATGGGACAACAATAACAACAATTACAACACATTCTCAATAAGATAAGTACTAAAATAACCGAAATAGTTCAACTATCTTAGAACATGTGAAAGCAAACATGAAATACAAATATCCATAGAATAGTCTTACAAACATTCATAACCCATGCATGAAGAACGTGTTGGCCTTGAAAGATTCTGTTATTAAGCAAAAGTTCCAAGACATTTACAATGTAATCACTAGCTCTAGTAGTGGAGCACTAGAGTCACTCCTTGCTCCTCAAAGAACTAACTTATCTCTCTAATGCCTTGTTGGAGGAGCCCAGGTGAAAAAGTCCTTTGCCCATACAATGAGGGAGTATATATAACCTTGGGTGACTCATTGACTACCCTCATCACTGTTTGACTCCTTATGACTTTTCCACTTACATGACTCTTTACGTTCCATGTGTGTCCTTTGGACTTCCACTTTACAATACATTTTGAATACAATATACATGATCCACAATAGTGATGTGGCATATGACCACTCATGACATGGACTACTTGATGATGTGGCAATGTCAAGTCACTGTTGCTGCTAAGTGCTGGATGTCTTCTTGAAGATGCTTTTTCTTCATGTCTGCATGGCTTGGTGATGTAGAATTTTCAATGATCTCTAGTCTTGGATAATGGTCGCAAACTAGTATCCCTTCGCTTTCTCTTGATCAATCAACTTGTAAGTTCAACTACAAGAGAGTCTTTAAGCATTATTTCCTCCTCCTCCTCCTTCTCTATCATCTTTCCATGACATGATAGGGTACCTGTTCCTGCAATTCACTCATGACAAGACGACATCAATCCGAAAACCCCCTAGTCTAAGATGATGCATTGTGATCCTCCAACTGAGCCCGAAACAAGTGACACGTTGGGAAGAGGGACTTAGTGACTGCGTAGTGCGGAGTTCTAGTAGCTAGGAGAAGAGCTTGAGCTCTAAGACTGTGCAGTGCGCAGCCCAGGCAGGCTCGAGGGACAAGATTCCACAGTTTCCAGAGGCAGAGGGGACAGGCTAAGGGAATGGACACTGGGAGAGCCAACTGGGCAGCACTGGGAGTCAACGGAGGTTGGGTTACTGCGTAACTACGCAATTCAAGAACGCTCATGAAATAAGTTCTAATGTATGCGACAACAATGTGCAAGACCAAGGAAGAGCTCAAAATTGAATGTAAGCCAAAATTTTGGAGTGTGTTGTAGCAACTGCAACACAATCTTGATCTTTGGAAGCCCTAGAGAAGCACTAGTACAAATCAGAGTTGAACACATGATTGTTTGTGGTTGTGCTACAAAACGTTTGGAGGATGCCCTAATCAAATCTCTGAAGAAGAAAGCTCACACCTCTGAACAAAGTAACACTTTGAAGTTTGGATACTATGACGAGTTGTGAAGGAACACACTAAGTATAATTGTTGTGACTCCATTCAAAAAAGAATTACATTAAGTTTGAGAAAAGGGTCTGAGTCTTATAGCTTGACAAGATCTGAGTTGCACTTAGCATATGGAAGAGATTCAAAAGATTTTGTTTTGGACCAAGTTTGATAGACATGACATGTATGCAAGAACATCGAGATTTAGAAGATCATACCTAGCTCCTTTCTGAGGTTCGAACTCTGTATTTGATCAGAAATGCAATTGTGAAAGATCTATTATTACTAGACTGTTGAAAGTTTTAGGAAACCAAGGTTACTCTCTTCCTCAAGTGCTAAGCTTTTGAACAGTCTTCTTGACCACTACATGTCAACGACCCATAGCAGTACACCCCCTTTTTTCACAAAAGGGATAGCACCTGATCGATGTGTTTGTGCCGTCCAACTATCATCATCAGCTTGATCATCATCTTATAATGTAAACCTAGTCTGCATGTGTATAATGTAAATAATCTCAGCAGATCCGTGTCGTGTATGTAATCACCTAGGTAAACCTACTTTTCTGGTGACGATCTACATTCCGAGAGGTTTTTTGTCTCATTGATCCATTCTTGGATGGTCGGCAGAGTTTTCCTTCATCTTTACCCCAAAGCCGAAATGGATTTTGTTACTGGGATCTTAGGGGAGTCCTAATGTTTTAGATCGAGTCTATGTAAAAGTGATTTGGGAATAATCCTAACTATTTGGTTAGGTTATTTTATTACAAATTGCTTGATCTGCTAGATTATATTTGTGTCGCAGAATTGGGTAGTCTGTAAGGATCTTTTGCAAATGGGTTTTCCCCCTTGAGATGTAAAAAATGTGAAATCATGATGTAAACTGTCTTGAGGGTTAGAAAAATAATTTATCCCCTCATAGGTTAATTAATTAAATTTTCTGGCCAAAATTAATTAAAATCCCAAGCCAGAAATTTGATTACTCATGATTGTACCCATCACTGTATTGCATTATGTGCCATTGCTGCACCATGTTGCCATATTGACCTATGTGCTGCTGCATCTTGCTTGCTTGTTGTCCCTAGCATGATTGTTGTCCTTGGCATGCTTGCTGTCCCTAGCATGCTTGTTGTCCTTAGCATGCTTGCTGTTGCATGCTAGCTGTCCCTTGCATGGTAGCTGTAACATTGCATGCTTGGTGTATTTGCTGCTAAGTACCATACAACTGTTCCAATGTTAGTTAGTTGTGCCTTGCATGCTGCTCTCCTTCGGAGATAGATGCTCTAGCTGTTTCAGTAGTTCTCAGCAGTTCCGGTTGTTCCCGACAGTTCCGGTTGTTCCCGGTAGTTCCGACAATTCCGGAAATTCCGGCTATCCCGACAGTTCTGGCTTTTGCCCTCTGGATTAGGGTAGCGTTATCCCGTAGGATCTCTCCTCCTACTAAAACGCAAAGACAAGTAGAGAGGAAGAGATCCCAAGTGTTTTGAAATGACTTGAAGGCCACCTCTATTTATACTAAAACGTTGAGCACAAGTGGGGTTGATTTGGTTGCTGGCCGACCTTGACGAATTGTCCCATAACACAAATAAATTCATATCTCCATGAATACTTATCAGAATCGGATGATCTTTAGATAAATCCTACACCTCTTGATGGGAGGGATCCAAGAAAAATATCAGATTCCATTAATAAGATGACCCACAAGGAGTTTGGCCCTAGTTGCCAATTTTATCAAACAGCATGCAGATCTAGCAAATCTGAGTGTCTAGAAGGATGAAAACCTCAATTTTGAGGTGTCTCTATAAGTTTTTGATCATTTACAATAAGCTGATTTGTAGAACAAAATTTCCTATGTACTTGAAAAGTTATTTTCTGTTCTTTATATTTTCAGCTATATATGTGACTGCTACAAGTTTAGAATTTTAATTTTGTTATTGAAGTAATTCAAGATCTGGGTTATTTGATAAAGAAATGTAGTACAACAGTCATCTTGAGTTAAGAAAATTTTAACAATCACCAGTTGTACTTTACTAGTCATTAGCAACAAAATCTTTCATTTTTGCCAATACAATATTGTACTATAATTGCTTCTATTACAGGCTATATTGAGCTCAATTATCATAGTAGAAACCCTCGCTTGTGCAAGCATCAATACAGTCAAATGTCAGACCAGATCAATTGAACAACATGTCAGTCATGTGCTGGTAGCAATACATCAAGAAGCTCTTTTCACTGTGTTGGCAGAATACATCGAGAAATATAAAGACTGTCTTCAAATACTAGCTAATGTAACCCTAGCAAACACTCTTGAGTCTTAACAATGGCACTGTCAATTGAATGATGATCCTACAACATACACCCCTGGTCTTGTCAATAATAGTAGTAGCATGAAAATTCTCGTTCTCGCTCAATCAGAACTACAATGTTGCATTAAAACTTATCTCAGAGATTATAATGCTAATTGTTATACAAGATACCCCTTTCCATGCGCAGTAGACAAAATAACCCTTATATATGTTCGAAAAAATAAAATTAATGTTTAAATTTTAATCTCATATCAGCAGAGGGTCAAACATGTTGAAGTATGTGACTAGTTTCAGTCTTTATATTATCATTGTAAATATGTCATTGTATACTTATTGTAAAATCCAAAAAGAAGAAAAATAAAATTGTTTTTGAAAGCATGGGTTTCATGCTCAAGTCATTTTGTCATTAGGTCAAGCGTCCATTGAATGCTCCTAGGGTTTGTCATGAGTCAAGTATCCTTGTCAAATTGTAAAAGTCCCATTTGGGCACATGTATCAAAGAAAAAAAATATTTTATGTTTGGAAGTGTCTAGTAGGCTCTCTAGACCAAGTCGGGCAGCCCAGCATAAGTCGGCCTAGAGAGGGCGTATGGAGCCTCTTAGAAGGCTATAAATAGGCAGGACTGCAACCTCATTTGGGATTAACAAAAACCACACGTCTCTTGCATTCTATCTGCGATTGAAAAAGAGTGCGAAGATCTTAAACGGAAAAGGGAAGGCCATCGAATAAGGAAGAAGCCCCAGTGAGATTTTGAAGTCTGTAATTTTCTCTTTGACAGCTCTCACGTGCGAATTTGATAGGGTTTCTGGGCATGTAATAGGTCCGAAGATTGTAAGAAGGATTGCAGACCTTGTTTAGAGATCAAAAGGCTAGACTAGCTTTAGTTTTGGAAAAGATTTGCCTCACTGCTCTTGAAAGATCTTGATCTTGTCTTGAAAAAGAAGTAACAGTAGCTGGCTTGGTTCTTGGTGAAGTCTTTGTTTTGGTATTGGGTCATGGAAGTTTCTTTTTGATTTGGTTCTATAAGAAGAATATGTTTTATCTGTGTTTTTCCCTAGGAGAGGGGTTTTGCCCTGGCTGAATGCCCACATCTTGTGTTCATTGCTTTTGTGATCTTCATGGTTTTTGGCAATTGTTTGATCATTAGAAAATAATTATAATAGATATAATATCACAAATAATTGTCATGTAAAGAGAAATGAATGTACATACTGCCCTAATGGATTTCTTAGCATGGTATCAGAGGTAAGGTTTGTACAATGAGGCCTGAAGATCAAACTGTTGAACATTAAATCAAGGTCTGGTACATCTCTATGGACTACAGTCCTGTGGACAGCTCTCTGTGGATAGTTTCTTATTATACTCGAATACTGAAGTTCCTGGGACTCACTTAAATCATGACTTGTTGTGGACGGTTTGAATCTATTGTTGCCCAATTATGTTTCTGAGTTCCAACTTTCTTCTCAGGGATATTGGCATTCATGGTCTAGTATTGTGTGATGCTATTGAGTAGTGTAATTCATGGACCCTTCTGAAAATTTAATTATAGTACGTTTATCACAAAATGCATGCTTGTTCCATGGACTGGTTGATAATGGAAGGGCTCTCAGAGATGTGTTCTCATGAATTTATAGATCTAAGAAAGGTTGAAGGACAGGGCTGTCTAGTAGTCTAGTTTTTCGGCCGACTAGTTTTTTAATTAATATTATGGGCATTGCTACTTGATGTACATTTTTGAGATGGATTTTCTAATGTCATGGTTGTTGATATCAGGTATACCCGGATGTGCAAAGTCTGCTCTCTGTAGAGAACTTGTCAATGCTCCTGGTGGCCTTGGAGATGACCGGCCCATGCATAGCTTAATGGGTGACCTTATTAAAGGTATGATTCGCATAATTAACTGAAAAGGTTTGTGTGATAAAAGGTATTTGTAGGTTCCAAGACTATAATATGAAACATTCGGGCTCTGCCTTGTATAAAGTGATATAGGCGTTTTATTATGTTTGATTCTGAATACTGTCCCCTGCATCAGGGGCCATTCCATGCTGCATATGTTCTTTACCTATATATATATATATATATATAACATAGCAAGAGAGAGAGAGAGAGAGAGAGAGGTATTTGTACATTCAAAGACTATAACATCAAACGTTCTGGCTCTGCCTTGTATAAACTTTAAAGTGATATAGGTGTTTTATTATGTATAATTCTGAATACTGTGTCCTCCATCAGGGACCATTCCATGCTGCATATGTTCTTTATATATATGAAAGTGTATGGATTTCTTTGTATAAAGTGATACAGAAGTTTTATTATGTAGTGTTTTGAATACTGCGTGCTATATCAGAGGCTATTCCATGCTGCATTTAGTATTTCAGAGAAAAAAATTATTGCCACATATATATATATATATAGAGAGAGAGAGAGAGAGAGAGAGAGAGAGAGAGAGAGACGTGTTGGCAACATCATCCCTTGTATTCCATAACAATATCCACAATTAGCACAGAATTTCTCATCACCAGATGTGGCAGTAATGTCACTGTTTAATGTACAATTATATTCTCAGCCTTGTGTACATAATGCATATATAATCTTTATTGGCTCATATGTATTTAACAATATTTGGTTGATTAAGCTCCAGGGATTGGGTCAATTGGTTGGACTGTCTGCAAAAGGCATGTTGCCAGTGGGGAAGTTTCAGGTTCCAATCTGGATGAGATGCTCAGGGATAACAGCTTGTGATTGACACCATCCTCCATCTAGATATTTTGGAACAAAACAAAGAGAGAATATAGTGGAAAGTTTTCCTTTGGAAAAAACAACAGTTGGTTGATTTGTTTTCATCTTCAATCAGAATTGCCTATGAATTTAATGATTATTTCTATACAAATAGATTGTCATGTACTTCCCTCCCACTTATATAGTGATTTGACCTTGCTGGTTGGTTATATATGTATTTTCCAAGGTTTTTACTAAACTTCTTGCTCATTTGCAATAATCCTTGGGCTATAATCCCTTTCAATGGATCCAGCACCATTGATTTGATCCACCCTTATATGAATTCTATAGGCATTTGCTTAATGGCAAGATATTCCCTCGTTAGAAGTGGGTCTAGGATGAAAAGTTGGACAAATCAAGAGAAAAGGAAAACAGATAATAGATGTGTATGTAATATTACATTAGCCTTTGTTTGTGAAGAAATTCACACAAGAATATGGAAAACGATTCTAAAGTAGGATATATTGAAAGCAATAATGATGCTTGACTCATACTTCGTATGGTGTGGATATCGATAGATATAGGGGAAATGGAATCATGTACTAAAATTGATCGTTGTATATATTTTCATCCTTTTTGGTGCTTCTGGGAGGAAAATTTGGAGTAAGTATCTTTCAGGGTCTCATTATGGTGTAGGTCCCATTTTGGAGATTGTAACGAACAAAGTTCGTATATGCAGCAATAATCTTCAGAACACTTCGAAGACAAAGACATCCATTGTAGGACAAGTAATTGTATACTGAATATTATATAAAGGAATTGATGAGATGATTACAATGAGGGTGAGGGCCTGCTTATATACCCTAGGCAAATACCTCTTCACCAACGGTCATATCTTTAGGGACATACATCTTCATTAACTAATTACTAGTTGATTGGTCATTATTTATTATTATTAATGTTTACATTATTTGTATTATTTTATATATATTTTATTCATAACATTGATTTCCTCTTCAGAGAGCTTTGTCCTCAAAGCTTACTAATGAAAGGGCTTGATCTCTTTTTTGGTTTCGAATATCTTCTGGTCTCAGAACTTTTGTCTTCATTGATAGAAGACAATATCATCCTCTGAGTGATAAACAAAATTGTTGAAGCGAGAATGGATCTGACCATCCTAGATGAATCTTCTGTGGAATTTTCCTATCACAGGAAATTTGTAAAGAATTGTTATCATAGGATTGGGTTTTGTAACCTTCAAGATTCCTTGGAACATAAATCTGTTGCTTTTGTTCAAAACAATACAAATATGTAGACTGATTTATTTATTTGCTCTTGTGATTTGGATGTCAATAAGGAGCTCTTGCAGTTTGATCTTGCCCTAATCTGTTTGTCGTGATTTCCCGATTTACTTCAAGCACTGTTGTTGTGGATTTGGTTACTGAATCATCACTTGGAATTTCCATTGTTTCAACCACAACATTTGAATTGGTTTTAACTTCTATAGGTTTCTCTTCTTGAGTTTTGATATTGACAGGATCAATATTTATTCCTTTATCTTCAACTTGGACTGTTACAACTCGAGACTTCAATACTTCTTTTTAAGTTGTTCTAACTTGTCATTTAGTGACTTATTGTCACTTTTGAGCTTCTTTATTTGTAAAAGAAAGTTTTGTTTATGATTCTTTAGATGTAAAAGCTCTTCGCTTTATGAATTGTTGATCTTAGTATCTTTCTGATCTTTTAAATTTTTGATTTGTTCTAATAACCTTTGATTAAAGTTTTTTAAATGTAAATTTTCTTCTTCTTGTTCTCATAAGTGCTTCTTGAGTTCCTTCTTTGTGGCCCTAGATTTCTTGACTTGTTCAAGTAGTTTTTCATTGTGATCTCTGAGGCGCAAAATTTCTTTCTATTTACTGGAGATGACTTCTTCAAGCTCTTTTTGCTTCTTTGGTATAGTTTTTTGATTTTGAAACATCAATTCCGAAATATCCTTAAAGCCTTATTAAGGCTTTATCGGTTCTGACTTCATTGTCATGTTCTCGAAGGTATCATCTTCTTCTTATAAGGAAACATCAAAATATTTTTTTCTAAGTTTAACATGAACGAACCCAATTCTTTTATCCAAGGTTGACCAAAAATTATGTCAATCTTTGGGTTAAACATGGTTACGACACGAAATTGAGAGATGCATTTATAGTGGTCAATGATTACTTGTAAATCATTAATTTCATATTCTTTTCTGCCAAAAATATTTTTTCTTTCTCCTATGTTTGACTCAGGGATTAATAGTTGATTCGCCAAATTAACATTGATGTAATTTTTCTCGTCACCTGTGCTGATAACGATAACGGAAGGGTTATAGCAGGGTATCGTTGACCTTTTTTAGTTCTTTTTTTTTTCTTTATTTTTTAATTTTTAATTTTTTATTGTTTCTAAATTAATTTTAATTTTTGTTGTTGTTGTGAAAATATATATTGTTTAATTTTTTTTCCTGGAGTTTTTCTATAAGCTTTTGTTTTTATTTATTTATTTATTTTTAAATAAAATTTTCTCCACAATTTTTTAAACACTTTTCTTCTAAATCATATATATATATATATATATATATATCTAAACCATATATATATATATATATATATATATTTTAAATGGCCAAGGGCCTCAAGGTAAACTGGAGAACCGCCAAGACTGTGTAGTGAATTGTGAAAATTTAGCTAACCTCGAATCCTACTGCAACAACTGATTAAGTTTCTTTTATTTGTTAAATAACTTGAACAAATTTTTACTGTATGCTACGGTAAATATCGAAACTAATACACTGCAGCCTTCACAAATACAATACTGTGGAAGAAAAAAAAACACTGGAAGAACAAATGCACACACAATGTTACACCGTTATTTTTGGATCAACGTCCCCGTGAAAACCCAACTTGGGAAAATTGGTGCAACAATTGAGGGTTTTATTGTTATGCAGTAGTAAATCTCAGTACAAATCTATGGAAGCTCAAATCTAGCTTTCAGAGAAAATGGCTGACAGAAGTCTAGTGACCAAAATCTCACTTGCACCAGTGATTCGACACTGACCTTAGCTCAAGATGAGCTACTCCTTGTTGCCTCTGCGTCATGCTACGCAGATCTACGTCACCCAACTCAGACTAGTGTCTCTCTCACTTTGTTGATCAGTTGCTTCTCTGGAAACTTGATCCTCTGACCTCCGGGCTCTTGCCTCTGAATCTTGACTTCTCCTCAACAAATACATATCTCACTTTGAAGCTCTGCGCTGCCTCTTTGCACTGCGTCAACCTCTCTGTGGAGTATGTTGTCTCTTTGCTATGCACTCACTGGATTGGAAAAACTTCCTTCCGACCTTACTATCCTTGCTCCTCTCTCACTACTTTGAAAGTACTGGATTATTGATTTGGGGTAGCGTCGAATGTGCTCTAGCCATGAAAATTGGTGGAGAGGCTGAAGCACATGAGATATCCAAGACCCAAAAATGGTTTGCGCAGATTCTACTCGGTTTGGGAGATATTAAAATAATTAATATTTTTAATGGAGTTCCTAAGTCTAAACTTAGGAAAAATAAAATATTAATGGGTATTAATATAAAACTAGGTTAGAAGGTTTCAAAAGACATGGATCAAGCCAAATCTAATCTTAGCTGTTGATTAGAGATGTAATCTCGGCCGTTGAAGGACTAATACGAAAAGTATAAGAAGAGGCTTGAGAGTCAGTTGGAGAATGCACTGAGGGAGACTAGTCAGTTCGATTTCTGGAGCGGGGTTTGCTGAGAAATTTGAACTAGTGGTCTGGAGTGCAACAAGAGGTAGCAAGTATGGAACAAAGAGGAAGGAACAACACCAGAATATCAGCGCAGAGATTAGAGAGGAAGACACAGAGGCAGCGAGACTGCGCAGTCATTGGAGGGCTTGCGTGGGTGATGCAGAGAGGCCTAGTGTTGACCCAGAGAGGCAGGAGCTGACGCAGAGGGTCTGGGAGCTGCGCAGAGGCCAGCAAGTCTGACGTTGAGACTGGGGGAGGGTGCTGGAGAATTTATTTTTGTTGGGTAAGCCAGTTTGGCACCCAGTTGTACTCAAGAATAGGTGTTTAATAAAATCCTTCTCTGTTGCACCGATTTCCCCCGTTGGGTTTTTCCGGGGACAATTGTCCAAAATATCCGTGTTGATGTGTTTGATTCTTGTGCATGTATTTGTTTCTGTATAATGGTGTGATGTCTGCAACAACATTTATTTTAATGTTTACCGAAGGGTTTTTGTAAATAACTTATTGGAAATTAAGTAGGTAAAATAAATCAGTTGTTGTAGTGATAGAATTTTCACATGAATCACCTCCGACAACAGATAGATGCTACTCTAGAGTTTGATTTCTTGACAATATCGAATTCCTTGCTTGTCAAGTGTGTCCTCCAACACCCATCAAATTTCTTCTTATAATTTGTCGTTCAGGCTTCAACGGCCAAGATTAAAACATAATCGATGGCTAAGATTAACTAGAAATCGATCCAAGTATTCTTGTAGAAGATTCACACCATGACTTAGTTAATACCTTTTAATTAATCAATTTTCTTAAGTTTAGACTTAGGTACCATTAAAAAAAGATTATTTTAATTAAGTTGTCTCTAGGTGGAATTTCCAGAAAAGATTTATAGGTTTTGGGAAATACATGTATTCTAGCCTCTCCACAAAGTTTTGTGGCTAGAACACATCCGATGCTACAAAAACTAACACTCCCTCTTAGCAAGGAATGTGTTTTAACGCTGCAACGCACTGGAGTAACACCTGTCTCTCTAACACTTCTTGTTACGCTACTGATGTCTGGCTCTACTGCCCACCAGCTATTGCGCAACTTTGATTGTTGCATTCGTGCTACTGCTGGCATTGCTGAACTGTTGCCAACACTGCAACCCTCTCCAACTGCGCTGTTGCAATTGCAACAACTGCAATGGAAAATCATCCAAAATATTAAACAAATTGTGGTTAGTATGATGCATCTCTCACGTGAGTCCTGACTGTTGCTAAACTCTACGTTGTCACTGAAGCCTCTGCGCTGCTGCCGACTATGCTCTATGCCAACTACTCTGCTGCAAACTCTGCTCTGCGCTGCTCAGTATCTGACTGCTACTAGTTACTGGCAACTGCATCTGTCACTTTGACACCTGACTACACCAACTGCCACTAGTCCATCCTGCTATTGCATACTATGGGCTCCCACAGTAAGGTATGTTGAAATTTCTAAATTTACTTAGTATAGAAACCCTTCATGCGCTTTTTTTGATTTATTCCTACCTACTTGTTATTTTTCTTTAACAAGTTATTTACAAAGTAAATATTGAAAATAAACACCAGTGCATGCTCAACATATTACAAAACGACAACTAAAAAGAAATAAGAACAAACACACCACATGACACCATTATTTTTGGACCAATGTACCAGGGAAAACCCAATGCAGGAAAACCGGTGCATCTATCAGAGTACAATCTGGGTGCCGAAACTGGCCTACCCAACAGAGAATTTTCTTAGCAGCTATACCTCACAGTTTGAGAGAAATCTCCTGGCTGAAATCCCGGAAAACCCATCCAGCAGATCCTCAACTCAAAACTGCTCTGCAACCCCAGTGTCTGCCCAAACTGGACTGCGTCAGGCCCTCTCTGTCTCACGCTGGCCTTGCGTCAGCCTTTCTAGGCTTGCGTCAGCTCCAAGAGGACCTGTGTCAACGGTGGGAGCCTCTGCGTCAGCTGCGCTGGCCCCTCTGGTGCTCTACGCAACACTTGGCTGCTTCTGCGTGGCCCTTGCTGGCTCTGCGTCACCCTCCTTGGCTGCTGCGTTGCTCTCCCGGCACAATCTCTGCCTTCTCTATTTCTCTGTACTCAATGCCCCTCAACTGCTCTCCCGATCACTGATTCTATCTCTCTTAGCAAACCTCTCTCTAGAGAATAGAATGATTGATCATCGGTGTACTCTCCAAGTGACCCTCAAGCCCCCTCTTATATTTTTCCTGTTGACATATCAACGGTCGAGATTAAGACCCTAATCAACGGCTAAGATTAGATCTGGCTTGATCCATGTCTTTTGGACCATTCTAACACATTCATATTAATACACATTAATATTTTATTTTCCCTAAGTTTAGACTTAGGGACTCCATTAAAAATATTAATTATTTTAATATCTCCTGATTTGTTTAGAATCTTCCCAAACCCTTTCTGGGTATTGGAGATCTCATGTGCCCCAACCTCTCCACCAAATTTCGTGGCTAGAGCACATCCGATGCTACCCCAAATCAACACTCCCTCTTAACGAGGACTGTGCTCTAGCAATACCCCTCACTGAGTATTACTCTAATCATCCGATATCGGTACCTGTTCTGATGCTAGGCCTTCCTGCCCACCATCCTCTGCACTGCTGCCTCCTATACTACTTCCCATGGTTCTGCCACTGCCACTGCTGCATCTATACGACAACTCCCTGTGCATCCGTGCTACTGCTGGTCCTTTCTCCCAGCACTGCATCCGTGCTACTACTGGTCCTTTCTCCTAGCATTGCATCCGCACTACTACTGGTCCTTTCTCCCAGCAATGCATCTGCAATGCATCTCCTCTCATCATGTTGCATCGTGCTGCCCACTGCTACACTACAACTCGGTTTCTGAGAAGTAAGTAACTAATCTCCCAACTGACCTCCTTGTTCGGCTAGAAACACCCTCTGATGCTGAAGCTCCCTCTGTCGTTGACAAGTGCTCCCTCTCTGACCTCTGCGTTGTTGCAACAACTCTCCTGCATCTCGCACCGTTGCACACCTCTCTGTGCCTTCCTGCACTGGTCCTGTGCCTCTCACACTGCTGTAGCCTGCTAGCTCTGTGCTGTATCTGGACTCCTGCACTGTAGCTCTCTCTGCTGCTCCATCCGCATCTGTGTCTACCCACTCAGCCAGTCTTGCTACTCCTCGTTGGGGCTTCCGTAGCAAGGTCTAATCCAAGAGGCTGGGTACCTCAAGGATCCTGCCCCTCATCGCCTATAGTCCACCTGACTATAGCTCGATGTCTCCCCACTTCCGCTCAAGTGGCGTGTGTGCACTCATGGCACAATCATCATCTGTCAAAACTTCCTTCTCTGCCCGTGCTGGCTCTGCCTTAGTCTTGGAAGACTGTCTCTTACTCTTCTTTGTTGGGCACTGGGTCGCATAATGACCCATTTTCCCACAGTGGAAGCACTTGATCTTGGAGAGATCTTTCTTCTTTCGCTTCTCCTGCTTTCCCTCAGATGCTAGGGCCACATCCTCCTCCTCTTGCTTGACCTTGATCCCTTTGCTGCTGCTACCTGTCTTTGACTGCTGTCTGATCTCTCCCTGTCGAAGAGCTGCCCACATCTCGTCCCAAGGTAGGAGAGTCCCTCTGCCCAAGATGCTTTGGACAAACACTTCCCACTCTTCTGAGATAGCATTCAGGGCTGTCCTCACCATAAGCTCCTGATCTAGTGTCACTCTTATAGCAGTCAACTGATCTCGGTTCTCATTCAATCCTCCAAGGAAGGAGTCAATCATTTGACTCTTCTTCATCTGATACGACCTCATTTGTTTTTCGAGCAACATTCTTCTCTACACAGAAGTATGCCGGTACAGGTTCTTGAGAGCCTCTCACATCTCAACTGCGGTTTCCTTCTCGGCTATATGTGGTACCACATATTCCTTGACCCCGTCAAGGATAATGCACTTGGCCCTCGCCATCGCCTCTTCGTACTTATCATTATCATTTGGGTCGACTGGGATAACTATCATCTTCAAGGCGAAGTTCTTGACACGATTCTTGTCAAGCACTGATAAAATTCTAGCCTTCCAGACTGCGAAGTTTGATGCTTTGTCCAGTCTATCCTGGTCTCTTACGTCGTGTAGTGCCATGACGCTCCTCTACTTCCCTCCTGGAAGACTGAAGTTCTCTGTTCGACTTCTCTGAGTCTCTACTTCTCATTTGGAAGTTCTCTTCTGGACTCCCTCTGAGTCTTGATTTCCCTCCTGGAAATCCTTCTGCCGCTTGTCAACATGCCCCCTACTCTGATCGTCTTGTGCAACTGCACTACTGATCCAAGTTCCTCGGCTAGAAACCCTCGGTAACAACTCCTCTGGCGTTGCTTTGTCAAGTACTGTTCTGACTACAGTACCTCACCAGCTCCACTCTGCAATATTTCTACAGCCTTCTAGACTCTAGCAACTGCCTCTCTGTGAACTGCATCAGTAGTTCTCTGCCTCATGGTGGCTTTGCATCACCTCGGATGGGTTTGCGTCAACCCTGGGATGCCCTGCGTCAGCCCTCTGGCCCTCTGCGTCAACAACGCTGGCCTCTTTGAGGCTCTACGCAGTTCCCGACTTCTTATGTGTGGCTCTGGCTAGCTCTGCATCACACTTCCTTGGCTTTTGCGCTGCTAGGAACAACTTCTGTCACCTCGGGACAACTGTTTTCTGCTGCGATTTCTCTGCTTGGCTGATGTCTTTTAGTCCTCCTGTGATTTGCAATCACGCTCTAATACCATGTTGAAGTTTCTAAATTTACTTAGTTTAGAAACCCTTCATGCACTTTTTTTGATTTATTCCTACCTACTTGCTATTTTTCTTTAACAAGTTATTTACAAAGTAAATACTGAAAATAAACACAAGTACGTGCTCAACATATTATAGATCAACAACTAAAAATAAACAAGAACAAACACACCACATGACACCATTATTTTTGGACCAATCTCCCCAGAAAAACCCAATGTGTGAAAACCGGTGCAACTATCTGAGTGTTTTTTTATTAAGCAATATCAGAGTACAATCTAGGTGCCAAAACTGGCCTACCCAATAGAGAATTTCCTTAGCAGCTATACCTCACAGTTTGAGAGAAATCTCTTGGCTGAAACCCTAGAAAACCCTTCTAGTAGCTCCTCAGCTCAAAACTGCTTTGCAACCGCAGCGTCTGCCCAAACTGGACTGCCTCAGCCCCTCTCTGTCTCACTCTGGCCTTGCGTCAACCTTTCTAGGCCTGTGTCAGCCCCAGGAGGCCTTGCGTCAGCTCTGGGAGCCTATGCATCAGTTGCGTCGGCCAGATCTGTCTTCTCGAAATCTCAAGGATAAAAATTGAAAGAGAATTCATATTTTATCAAATTTGGTCTTGAGGATGGACCCCTTTTGGGGTTCGAAACGTCGACATAAGAAGCATAATACTGTGGAGAATCCGGATAATGCTACTTCAAAAAACTACCACAAAAGCCTAAAGTCTAACATAATTTCCCTGTACGGAGGGGATACATGGAATGAGATCTGTCTTCTCGAAATCTCAAGGATAAAAATTGAAAGAGAATTCATATTTTATCAAATTTGGTCCTGAGGATGGACCCCCTTTGGGGTTCGAAATGTCGACATAAGAAGCATAATACTGTGGAGAATTTGGATAATGCTACTTCAAAAAACTACCACAGAAGCCTAAAGTCTAACATAATTTCCATGTACGGAGGGGATACATGGAATGAGATCTGTCTTCTCGAAATCTCAATGATAAAAATTGAAAGAGAATTCATATTATATCAAATTTGGTCCTGAGGATGGACCCCCTTTGGGGTTTGAAACGTCGACATAAGAAGCATAATACTGTGGAGAATCCGGATAATGCTACTTCAAAAAACTACCATAGAAGCCTAAAGTCTAACATAATTTCCCTGTACGGTTGGGATACATGGAATGAGATCTGTCTTCTCGAAATCTCAAGGATAAAAATTGAAAGAGAATTCATATTTTATCAAATTTGGTCCTGAGGATGGACCCCCTTTGGGGTTCGAAACGTTGACATAAGAAGCATAATACTGTGGAGAATCCGGATAATGCTACTTCAAAAAACTACCACAGAGGCCTAAAGTCTAACATAGAAGCCTAAAGTCTAACATAATTTCCCTGTACGGAGGGGATACATGGAATGAGATCTGTCTTCTCGAAATCTCAAGGATAAAAATTGAAAGAGAATTCATTTTTTATCAAATTTGGTCCTGAGGATGGACCCCCTTTGGGGTTCGAAACATCGACATAAGAAGCATAATACTGTGGAGAATCCGGATAATGCTACTTCAAAAAACTACCATAGAAGCCTAAAGTCTAACATAATTTCCCTGTACGGAGGGGATACATGGAATGAGATCTGTCTTCTCGGAATCTCAAGGATAAAAATTGAAAGAGAATTCATATTTTATCAAATTTGGTCCTGAGGATGGATCCCCTTTAGGGTTCGAAACGTCGACATAAGAAGCATAATACTGTGGAGTATTCGGATAATGCTACTTCAAAAAACTACCACAGAAGCCTAAAGTCTAACATAATTTCCCTGTACGGAGGGGATACATGGAATGAGATCTGTCTTCTCGAAATCTCAAGGATAAAAATTGAAAGAGAATTCATATTTTATCAAATTTGATCCTGAGGATGGACCCCCTTTGGGGTTCGAAACGTCGACATAAGAGGTATAATACTGTGGAGAATCCGGATAATGCTACTTCAAAAAACTACCACAGAAGCCTAAAGTCTAACATAATTTCCTTGTATGGAGGGGATACATGGAATGAGATTTGTCTTCTCAAAATCTCAGGGATAAAAATTGAAAGAAGAATTCATATTTTATCAAATTTGGTCCTGAGGATGGACCCCCTTTGGGGTTCGAAACGTCGACATAAGAAGCGTAATACTGTGGAGAATCTGGATAATGCTACTTCAAAAAACTACCACAGAAGTCTTTATCATTATTTATCATAAGGTTAGGCTTTGCTCATAATCATGCTAGGGTTTCTTATTTTAGGGCTTCAGATGTAGGGATCCCTTGTAGTGTATGCACATAGGATTAGGGTTTAGTAAAGCTAGGGTTAGGGTTTGATAGTTTAGGATTAGGGTAATATAAACTAGGGTTAGGGTTATGAATCATAAGAATATTTGCCATCTTGATAATGCCATATTGTCATCAATGACAACCTTGATTAACGATCTCCCCCTTTATCATTGATGGCAATATTCTTGTCCTTCCAATATTCTCTCCCCCTTTGACATCGATGGCAAATGAGGTGCCAAGAACTCCTCGTCATGCTGCTTCTTATCAATAATAGTTCTTCATAGATATGTTACTCCCCTTGTCATGGTGCCCTACTCTTGTGAAGATGATTATCTAATCTGATGTAAAAGCAATAACCCCCATCTTTTGGCGAAGATGTTCAAATGCTTCTCGAGGAAGAGGTTTTGTGAAAATATCAGCGCTCCTTGGTATTGATATATTCCAACTTTATGTTTTGTTGAACTACTTGTTCACGAGGAAAATGATACTTGATTGGTATATGTTTGGTCTTTGAGTGCATCACTGGATTTTTGCTGAGACTGATAGCACTTGTGTTATCACAATAGATGGTGATTGGTTGGTTGGTATCTATGTTAACATCCTTTAGAGCTTCCTTCATCCATAATATTTGAGTACAACAATCTGCAGCAGCTATATAATTGGCCTCAGCTATAGATAGTGATATGGATGTTTGTTTTTTGCTGAGCCAAGATACTAGACAATCTCCCAGGAAGAATGCATTTCCTCTAGTACTTTTTCGATCATCAATACTTCTGGCCCAATCAACATCGATGTATGCAATTACAGTAAGAGTTGAGCTCTTAGGGTACCAAAGTCCAAAATTGGGAGTTCCTTTCAAGTATCTAAGAATTCTTTTTACAGCTAACAAATGGGATTGTTTAGGAGCTGATTGAAATCTTTCCACCATTCCTACTGCTTGCATAATGTCAAGTCTCGTAGCAGTTAAGTATAGGAGGGCTCCAATTATTGACCTGTAATGAGTTGCATCTATCAGAGGAGAGTCATCATCTTTGCTTAATTTGCAATCTGTGGTCATAGATGTGCTCATGGGTGCACAATCTTCCATTCCATATCTTTTAAGCATGTCTTTAAGATATTTTGCTTGAGATATGAACATCCCTGCTGTGGTTTGAGATACTTGTATTCCAAGGAAGTAAGATAATTCTCCTATCATCGACATTTCGAACTCTTTTGACATATTTTGAGCAAACTTATGGCTCATCTCATCATTATTGCTAGCAAAAATCAAATCATCAACATAGACAAGAGTGACTAGTAACTTATCCTCATCCATCTTCATGTAGAGATTACTTCCTGCCACCCCCTTCTTGAAGCCTTGTTGTTGTAGATAGTGATCCAATCTTGTGTACCAAGCCCTAGGAGCTTGTTTCAACCAATATAATGCCTTTTTCAACTTACAAACAAAGTCTTTTCCTTCTGCTAGATTAAACCCTTCTGGTTGCTCCATGTAGACTTCTTCCTTGAGTTCCCCATTCAGAAATGTTGATTTTACGTCCATTTGATAGATTTTGAACTCGTTTGAGCAAGAAAATGGCAAGAACATCCTTATAACTTCCATACGAGCTACCAATGCAAAAGTTTCTTCAAAGTCGATTCCTTCAATTTGTTAACCTTTACTGACAAGCCTTGCCTTATTTCTGATGATTTGTCCATCTTCATTCATTTTGTTTTTGAACACCCACTTGGTTCCAATTATATTTTTATCCTTTGGTCGAGGTACCAACTCCCATGTTTCATTCTTCTTGATTTGAGACATCTCTTCTTCCGTGACTTTCACCCAATGAGGATCCTTGCTTGAGAAGTTTCTGGTTCTATCATAGATAGGAGAGCAACATCATTTTTCCTTGGTGTACTTGTCATCCTTCGTCGGGTTTGTATCGCCTCGCCAACATTGCCAATAATCTGCTCTTCCGGGTGATGTTTTTGGTGGAATCTTACCTTTGAAGGGGTTTGAGATGGTTCTTTTTCCTTTTGTTTTTCTTGATCTTTTTCCTCTTGTTTAGGTTCTTCTTCGTTTTCTTCAATGAGAGGGTCAGGTTCATCATGTTCAATTTCCTTTTCTGGAAGATCTTCATCAATCTTCACATCAATGCTTTCCACTATGTTCCGTAGTCGATTATTGTAGCACTTGTAGGCTTTGCTCCTAGTAGAATATCCAAGGAATATATCTTCGTCAACTCGAGAATCAAATTTTCCTGGTGAGTCATCATTGATTTTTTGAAGCATTTGCTTCCAAAAATCTTGAAGTATTTTACTGAAGTAGGTCTTCCTTTCCATAATTAATAAGGAGTCTTCTCATTATTTGGTCTTAGTTGAGTTCGATTCAAGGTATAAACTGCTGTCTCTACTGCTTCTCTCCAAAATTTTGGCTGCAAGTCAGCTGCTAGTAACATTGTTCTTGCCATTTCTTGAACAGTTCGGTTTCTTCTTTCAACTACCCCATTTTGCTTGGGTGTTCTAGCAACAGAGAGTTCTCTTTCGATTCCATGTACTTTACAGAATTCATCAAATTCTTTTGATGTGAATTCTCCCCCTCTATCTGTTCTAAGACATTTAATCTTAGAATCCTTTTCATTTTCTACAAGAGCTTTAAGATTCTGAAAACATTCAAATGCTTTGGATTTATATTTTATGAAATATACCCACATCATTTTAGTATAGTCATCAACAATTAAAGCAAAGTACCTTTCTCCTTGGAGCACCAGTGTTCTAGTTTGTCCACATAAATCAGCATGAATGATCTCCAAAGGTTTTGATATAGAGAACTCCTTGGTCTTGTGGCTGGTTCTAGTTTGCTTTCCATGTTGACATGGACCACATACACCTTGATTTGGCTTGAATAAATTTGGGATGTCTCGCACTGCATTGATCTTGCTGATATTGATCAAGTTATCGAAACTTGTATGTCCCAATCGCTTGTGCCACAACCAACTTTCATCTGTTTGACTTTTGTCTTCTTGAATTTTGTTTAGAATGTAAACGTTATCTGATGTTCTAACTCCTTTCACCACAAGTTCTCCTAAGGAAGAGTTCCTTATTTCACAATCTTTAGTGCTAAAGACAACATTATGTCCTTGATCACAGATTTGGCTAACACTCAAGAGATTGTGTTTGAGCCCGTCTAATAGCAAAGCATTTTGAGCCTTTCCTTTTCCATTAATAAGGGTAACGGTTCCTTTTCTTGCAATTTTGGCAGATCCACTTCGAAAGGATATATTTCCTTCCTTTTTGTTCAATGAGACAAACTTCCTTTTGTCACCTGTCATATGTCTGGAGCACCCACCATCCACAAACCAATGATTTTCATCATTGTGAGCACATAGAGCTAGGCCACATTTATCTGTATTGGGGTTCTCATCTTTTGCTTCTCTTCTGAGGGGGCAATTTTGTTCATTATGTCCATTATCATTACATAATGAGCAAATTGGATCAAATTTGGCCAAAGGATCAAACGAGTTGTAGGTCTTGATTGGTCCTTGCCCTTTGAGACCATATGGTTTGTTTGTTTGATCCTTCAATTTTGGTGTTTCATTCTTACGAGCCATGCAATATTTAGCTTGATGACCAAAATTTTTACAATAATAACAATGCCCAAAGAAGATTGTTTGGTACCTGTTGTAATAGCCATGATTTGAATCATTCTTCCTTGGAGTTATTCTTTCTTCATTCTTTGAGATGGGTCTTTGATGAAATGATTTTTCTTCTTTTGAGTTGCTAGAAAGTATGTTGACATAGATTTTCACATTATCCTTAGTACTTGATAATTCTCCTTTTAAAACCTATCCCGGATTTGTCATATTGAGGTTTTTGAGCAGTTAGGATAGTGTCAAGTGTTTGAGAGCTTTCCCAACTCTTTTTGACTTGCTCCAATTCCTTCCCTAGAGATACTATTTCAGCTTCACGTTTTTCACAAATTTCTTCCTTTTCTTTTGGCTAATTTTTCAAGAGGTCTTCCCTTCTTTTTGCTTCCTCCTTTTCTACCTTGAGATAAATGATTTTATTTCGTAATTTCTCATTTTATTCAATGGAACTCATTAACAATTCATCTACATTTCCTTCTAGTCCTGAATCATCATCATTTGTAAATGCCATGAATAATACTTCTTGGCTTCCAGCATAGTTATTTTCTTTATCCGATTCATCATTACCTCCTTTGTGATGAGGGAGATGATTAGTTGATTTCTTTTTGATGACTACAAATTCATCTTCATTAGACTCATCTTGCTTAGAGAAGAAATTCTTCTTATTAAACCCTTTCTTTTTGTATACCATCGTTTTAGAGTCCTCATCATCACTGTCATGCTTATGAGGACATTTTGCAGCATAATGACCTATTCTTCCACATTTGAAACAAATAAGAGGGTACTTACCTTTTAGCTTGGATCCTTTCTTTAGTATTCGTACAAATTGCGCCAATTCGGATTCAACATCGGTGTCATCACTGCTGGTATTCCATACTTTCCCCCTTTTTTGATTTTGAGGCCTTGAATGCTGCATGTTTGGAACTTGGGATTCCTTTTCTCATCTCATAGGCAATGAGGATTCCATGAAGTCCATCCATCTTGAGAGTATCTAGGTCCTTCATTTCTTCTATAGCACTTACTTTGGAGTCAAATCTGTCAGGGAGAGATCTTAAGACCTTTTGAACAAGAATGCTTTCTTCAATCTTTTCTCCTAATCCTTTAAGAGAGTTGACCACTTCAGCTACTCAGAGAAAGTATGATGCAATATCTTCTTTATCATCCATTTTCAGACTTTCGAATTGCCTTTTATGAGTTTCAAGCTTTGCCTTCTTAACTTTGGAGTCCCCATCATATAAGCTAACCAGCTTATCCCATACTTCTTTGGCCGAGTCACAATTCATGACTTTTGTAAATTCAGAATCAGTGATTCCACTAGTGATGGAATTTAAGGCTTTTGCATTTGCTATATAAGCTTTCCTTTCGTCTTGATCAGTTGGAAGAGTGGAAGGAGCTGTGTACCCATTCAAAACCGAATGCCGAACCTTAGGTCCAAGGGACATTAAGTAGTAGGACATTCTTTTTTTTTTTTCAAAAACCAAAATTTATGCCATCGAACAAAGGAAGCCTTCTTGACACTTCTTGATTTTTCATTGTGACTAAGAATCCTTCTTCTAGCTGTTAGGTTGATTATGAAGAAGCTGGCTCTGATACCAATTGTTGGAATACTGAGGGGGGTGAATCAGTACTTTCTTTCAATCGTTATTGTTACCAATTGTATTCTTCACAATTTAATCATAGAAATGTATAAGAATAAATTTATTGAGTAAAGGAAAAGAATAAATAAAATGTATGATAATTATTTCCAAGCACCAACTTGGTTTTTTTTTGATGAGGCTTCAACCTATAGGGCTTTGACCCTATCTCATCCAAGGCACCTACCTTGTGTTTAGGAGCACCAACTCCAAGGACACCAATCCTGTTGTTTTTAATAGAGAATGTACATAAAACTTACTTGAAATGCTTCACTGTCTTCACCTTTTAGCTTGACTGGAATTTCCACTGTCTTTACTTCATTGTACACTTGTCATCATGTCCTGATCTGAGAGATATGCCAACCAATGCTTCTAGAGCCACAGTCTAGAAAAATAAAGGAGATTGAGCCTTCGATCCTTCCACAGATGTATTACCATGACTCCACAGGTGGCAATTACTAGTCCAACTGTTCCACTGTTCTAAGCCTTCAACCGAGCCCTCCACGTGACAGTTTCAAAGTCTGATCTCCATAGTTCTGTAACTCCGAGAAATATATCACACGTATGGCTTCTTCAACACAGGTCCGAGGTGAAAAACATCCACAGGTTTGTCCTCATGTCTTCTATTGTTTCACTGCATTAAGTCCGAGTTTTTCATGCTGATTATAATTCGATTGACCCAAAATAATATGTGATACAATATTCTTACGCACCTAGGTTCACGAGGTTGCCACCATGTTCGAGACATTCATGCTGATTGTAATTCGGTTGACCCAAAAATAATATGCGTTACTGTATTTCTTACTCACTTCGGTTCACGAGGTTGCCACCATGTCCGAGATTTTTCACGTGAAAATAATTTGGTTGACCTAGAAAAAAGAATGATATGCGTTTACTGGATTGGCTGCCACCATGTGCCACTTTCTGTGTATATTTTGGAGTGAATTATCGCAAATGTGGTGACCATCGAGGAGTGAGCATGTATTGTGTGTGGGGACTGTTGTATGGGTTTGATGGGACCACACGTATGAAAAGATTTGTCATATAAGTATGGTATATAATGGTCATGCCCCCCCTTTTTTTATCATTGTTTATTCATGTCTTTATCATTATTTATCATAAGGTTAGGCTTTGCTCATAATCATGCTAGGGTTTCTTATTTTAGGGCTTCAGATGTAGGGATCCCTTGTAGGGTGTGCACATAAGATTAGGGTTTAGTAAAGCTAGGGTCAGGGTTTGATAGTTCAGGATTAGGGTAACATAAACTAGGGTTAGGGTTATGAATCATAAGAATATTTGCCATCTTGATAATGCCATATTGTCATCAATGACAACCTTGATTAACAATTTCTAGAAACGATTTCTGGGTTTTGGAGAATACATGTATTCTAGCCTCTCCATAATGTTTCGTGGCTAGAACACATCTGATGCTACAAAAACTAACGCTGCAACCCACTGAAGCATCACTTGTCTCTGCAACACCCCTTGTTACGCTGCTAATCTTTGGCTCTATTGCCCGCCAAATACTGCGCAACTCTGATTGCTGCATCCGTGCTACTCCTGGCCCTGCTAAACTTCTGCCAACATTGCATCTGCACTGCAACCTTCCCCAATTGCTGCTGTTGCAACTACAACAATAGCAACGGAAAAGCCTCCAAAATACTGAATCAAGTGTGGTCAGTATGATGCATCTGTCACTTGAGTCCTAACTGTTGCTAGACTCTGCGCTGCACTAAAGCCTCTGCGTTGCTGCTGACTTTGTTTCATGCTAACTGCACTACTGGCATCTGTTGAAATTTCTTAGTATTACCCACTAGAAATTTTATCTGTATTCTCTGGTTTATTTCTCCTACTTGTTAATTACGAACAAGTTATTTAAAGATATAAATATCGAAATAAACACAATATAGTCTCAACCATATACAGATCAACAACTGAAAGAAATAGCAAACACACAAGTGACACTGTTATTTTTGGACAACTCGTCCCCGAAAAGACCCAACTTGGGAAAACCGGTGCAACAATTCGGAGGGTTATTTTATTATGTAGTCTATCTTAGTACAACTGGGTGGCAAACTGGCTCACTCGACAGAGAAAATAATCTGACAGTAATACCTCTCTATTCGGAAGCAGATATTCAGAAAATCTGCCCCACGAAACCCTCTCCAGAACACTCTGAAGCTTAGCATCAACACACCTGGCTTCGGCGTTAGCCCTAAACCCCATGCCTCAGCCCTTTGAGGCACTGCGACACCTCTACGGCCTTTTGCGTCACTCCTGTAGCCTCTGCGTGGATGACGCAGGGCCTTCTAGCCTCTACGCAGTCTCTTCTGCCTCTGCGTGGCTCCCTTTGGCTTAACGTCTGCCTCTCTTTGCTTCTGCACTGGTCTCTCGGCACTATCTCCGCCTCTCTGTCTCGTACTCATTGCCCCTTACTGCAAACTGATCACTATTCGATTTCTCTTAGCAAACCACGCTCTAGAAAATCGAATGGCTGACCACTCTGGTGTGTTCCCCAAATGACCCTCAAGCCTCCTCTTATACTTTTCCTATTGGTCCTTTAACGGCTGAGATTACATCTCTAAGCAACAACTAAGATTAGATTTGGCTTGATCCATGTCATTTGGAACCTTCTAAGCCAGTTTTATATTAATACCCATTAATATTTTATTTTTCCTAAATTTAGACTTAGGAACTACATTAAAAATATTAATTATTTTAATATCTTCTTAACCTGGTAGAATTTGCCCAAACCATTTCTGGGTCTTGGAGATCTCATGTGCTTTAGCCTCTCTACCAATTTTCATGGCTAGAGCACATCCAATGCTACCCCAAATAAACAACATCTCCTCTCTGCACTGCTCAGTATCTGATCGCTACTAGCTATTGCATCTCACTTTGGCACCTGACTGCACCAACTTCCACTGGTCCATCCGATACTGCATACTATGGGCTCCCAAAGCAAGGTATTGATTCATGAGGTGGACCTTCTCAAGAATCTTGCCCATCTTGTAGCTCTCTGGGGCTACAAAACCAAATCACCCCACGTCACCTTGGAGGTATCTCGGTGATCATGGCTCTTCCTCTAATCTGGAGGACAACTTGTCGATCTCTGTGGATGCAGCGCGTTGATCCTGCATCCCCTCTTTGTCCTTCTTTCTGAGAGGACATTGAGTGTTGTAGTAGCCAAGCTCACCACATCTTAAGCATTTCACCTTGGAAATATTCTTCTTCCTCCTGCACTGTTCCTGCTGCCCCAGTGATGGGAGGGCCGCATTCTCTTCTTCCTTTACTTGCTTCGTCACACTATTACTGCTGTTACCACTAACAATGCTCTTCATCAAATCTCCTCTTATCTCCTCTTGCTGCAAATCAACCCACATAAGATCCCAATCCGGCAGTTTTTATCTGCCTAGGATACTCTGGAGGAAAACTTGCCATTCTTTGGAAACATTGTTGAGAGCTAACCACACCATTTCTGTAGGCTGGGGCGCTGACCCTACTGAAGACAACTAGTCTCAGACATCCTGAAGTCTAGTAAGGAAGGGGTCTATATGCTCGCCTTCTGCATCCTTGTGCATCTCAACTTCTCCTCAAGATACATCTTCCATTGCTCGGAAGATCCTTCATACAATGTAGCATGTGCCTCCCACGTCTGTCGGGCAATATCTTTGCTAGCTATGTGAGTTACCATGTGATCTCGTACCCCATCGAGAATCAAGCTCTTTGCCTTCGCCATCTCCTTCTTGTACTTAAGCGGATCTGCATTTGTGGGTACAATTACCACACTATCGATGTAAGTCTTGAGATCATGTTCATCTAGAAGGCAGGAAATTCTAGCCTTCTAGATCACATAGTTGGAGGCTCCCTCCAACCGATCTTGATCTCTCAACCCTACTGATGCCATCTCTCCAAAAATGTCAAATTCCTCCACTTCTCCTTTGCGCAGTTGCTGACTGGCTTTTCGCACTCCCTTTTGGAGTGGGCAAATCTGTGCACAACTAATGTTGCTTTGCTAGGAAAATTCGAACTTCTGGGCTAGAAATTCCCATGAGGAAGGAATTCCCTCAGTGTGTGATCTTTCTTCCTCCTGACGCTATTTTGCACTAGCAAATTGCTGCAAAATATCTACGTCCCAGCTAACGATCTGCTCTACAAGGAAAATACTGCGTCTCCCTCTGTGTCTGGTAAGCTCTGATCTGGAAAATCTAATTTCTTTGTCGACTCTCTCAAAGAAATAATTTTTCCTCAAAAATTGACCCTCCTCGCCTAAGGATTGTGTTGCCTCTTGAGGGTTTCGAACTACTGCCTTTGCAGAGATTTGAAATTCCTGCTCTCTTCTGCTACTGAGCTCTCCAACATACGATCCACGCTGTGATTCCATGTGAAAATTCGGCTAACCCCGAATCTTATTGTTGCAACTGATTTTCTTCTATTTGTTAAATAACTTGAACAAACTATTTACTATATGCTATGATAAATATATAAACTAAGACACTGCAGCGTTCACAATTACAATATTGCGGAAGAAATAAAAACACTGGAAGAATAGATGCGCACACACAATGTTACATCGTTATTTTTGGACCAATGTCCCTAGAAAATCCAACTTGGGAAAACTGATGCAGCGACTGAGGGTTTTATTATTATGCAGTAGTAAATTTAAGTACAAATCTATGGAAGCTCAAATGTAGCTTTACATATAGAGAAAATGATTGACAAAAGTTCAGTGAGAAAATTTTCACTCCCACTGGTGATCTGACACTGACCTTAGCTCAAGACAAGCTGCTCCTTGCTGCCTCTGCATCACCCAACTCGGACCAACATCTCTCTCACTCTGTTGATCAACTGATGCTTTGGAAACTTGATCTTCTAGCCTCCAGGCTCTCACTCTGACTCCTGCCTCTGAATCTCGACTTCTCCTCGGCAAATACTAATCTCCCTCTAAGCTCTATGCTGCCTCTCTGCACCGTGTCAACCTCTATGTGGAGTACACTGTCTCTTTGCTATGCACTCACTGGATTGGAAAAACTTCCTTCGAACCTTACTATTGTTGAAGTTTCTCAGTCTAATAGTTAGAAACCTTCCATGCACTTTACTGATTTATTCCTACCTACTTGTTTTGTTAATTAACAAGTTATTTACTATGTAAATACTGAAAATAAATACAAGTGCGTGCTCAACACATTACAGATCATCAACTGAAGGAAACAAAAACAAGCACACAAATGACACCGTTATTTTTGGACTACTGTCCCTGGAAAAACCCAATGCGGGAAAACCGGTGCAGCTATTTGAGGGTTTTATTATTAAGCAACTCTTTTCTGAGTACACTGGGTGCCAAATTGGCTAACCCAACAGAGATCAAAAATCTGACAGCAATACCTCTCTTTGGAAAAAGGTATTCGGAAAGCCTGCTCCACGAAATCCATCTCTAGCACAATCTGAAGCTCAGCGTCAGCGTACTGAGGCTCTGCATAGCCTCTCTAGCTCTTTGCGTCACTCCTGTAGCCTCTACGTGGATGACACAGGCCCTTTTGGCTCTGCGCAGTCTATGCTGCCTCTGCGTGGCTCTCCCTGGCTCCGCGTTTGCCTCCCTCTGCTTTTGCGCTAGTCTCTCGGCACTATCCCTACCTCTCTGCCTCGTACTCACTGCCCCTCGCTGCAACTGATCACTAATTCTATATCTTTTAGCAAATCCCACTCTAGAGAATAGAATGACTGATCACTCTAGTGTATTCTCCAAGTGACCCTCAAGCCTCCTCTTATACTTTTTCTGTTGACATATCAATGGCCGAGATTAAGTGCCTAATCAACAGCTAAGATTAAATCTGGCTTGATCCATGTATTTTGGACCATTCTAACACAGTTTCATATTAATCCACATTAATATTTTATTTCCCTAAGTTTAGACTTAGGGAATCCATTAAAAATATTAATTATTTTAATATCTCCTGAACAGTTTAGAATCTGCCCAAATGATATGGGCAGAATCTAACCAATTTGGGAGATATTAAAATAGTTAATATTTTTATAGTGTTCCACGGGGTCTCGCGCCCCCCCCCCCAGGGGTCTAGTTTCCTAGCTCCCCCACGCTCCGGGGACTTGGGGACGAGAAGGGGTCGTTTCCCCACGCTCCCAAAAAACAAGGTACACAGGGGGATGTGCCAGGGGGTCGTTTCCTTGTGCTGAGGGGTCGTTTCCGTAAAGGGAGTCGTGGGAGGTTGTGGGGGGTCGAGGGTGGGGACGTGGGGGGTCGTGGGGCCTGAGTTTTTTAAATAAACTTTTGTTTATAATTAAAATTTAACATTAGTTTTAATACTTTAGGGTTTCAATTCGTTTTTTTATAAATTTAATTCATTATTCGCCCTGGCCCCTCACTCCATTTGCAAGACGTTCCTAGTTCGTCTGCAACAGAGAGGAATTGGTCCACATATAGCTTCATTCACTCTATCAAGAGGAACAAGCTTACCTCTAAAAGAGCGGAGAAGTTAGTTATTGTGCACAGTGCCCTACGTCTCGAGCATAGGAAGACACTTGAGTATTTGAAGGGACCAGCAACACGATGGTAGGTTGGTCCAAAAGATGATGCACAGGTAGATTTGGAGGAGAGACTTGATGAGAGACAAATGGGGTTGGTTGGTGTGCCACTTAGCATGATTGAGAATGCTAGTGATTCAGATTCAGATGGTGATATGGTTGATTTTGATTTATTCATGTAGCAGCTGCATGCAAAGACTAGCGGGGCATTACCTTGAGGCTTGAGCAAAATTCCGCTCGTTTATCTTTTGATATGTTGATGTTCTTATGTTATTCTAACTCTATAAAATTTTGACTCTTGATGTATCAGACTTGACTTTAGTCTTTTATAATTCTATAAAATTTTGACTCTTGATGTATGATGTATCAAACTTGACTTTTATAATTTTATGTCAATATTCATTGTTCAGTATTCAATGTTCATAGTAGGAAGTGGAACATCAATAAGGTTTAAACTTTAATCATACTGTATGATGTATGATTATAAATTAGAATTTTAAATTTATATGATATTAGATAATGATATTCATATCAATGATCATGCTTTGCAGCTTTTCAATTCAAACCCAATTGTCATAGTGGACTCAATCTATAAATTATATTTTATATTTATAAGTTTTTAAGACCCTGACATCCCCTCACGTTTCCTAAAAATTGGTGGGAAGCTTTTGCATAGGCCGCTCCCGCGTATCGTCGCTCCCTCGTCCCCTCGTCTCGGAACCTTGGTGGAACATTGTATTTTTAATGGAGTCCCTAAGTCTAAACTTAGGGAAAATAAAATATTAATGTGAATTAATATAAAACTGAGTTAGAATGGTCTAAAAGTCATGGATCAAGCCAGATCTAATCGTAGCCGTTGATTAGGGACTTAGGGAAAATAAAATATTAATGTGAATTAATATAAAACTGACTTAGAATGGTCTAAAAGGCGTGGATCAAGCCAGATCTAATCTTAGCTGTTGATTAGGGACTTAATCTCGGTCGTTGAATTGTCAACGAGAAAAGTATAAGAAGAGGCTTGAGGGTTAGTTGGAGAACACACTGAGTTGATCAAGAATTTGATTTTCTGGGCCAGGGCTTGCTGAGGAAATTGAAGGAGTGATTAGAGTTGCAGCTGAGGGGCAGTGAATACAGTAGCAGAGAGGCATAGATAGTATCGGGAGCAACAACGCAAAAGCCGGGAGAGGGTTGATGTGTTGATTTGGAGTAGCATCGGATGTGCTCTAGTCATGAGAATTGGTGGAGAGGCTAAAGCACATGAGATCTCCAAGAACCAGAAATGGTTTGGACAAATTGTCACTAGTTTGGGAGATATTAAAATAATTATTATTTTTAATGGAGTTCCTAAGTCTAAACTTAGGAAAAATAAAATATTAATGGGTATTAATATAAAACTGGGTTAGAAGGTTCCAAAAGTCATGGATCAAGCCAAATCTAATCTTAGCTTTTGATTATAGATTTAATCTCGGCCGTTGAAGGACCAACATGTATAGTATAAGAGGAGGCTTGAGGGTCAGTTGGAGAACACACTAGAGTGATCAGGCATTCTATTCTCTAAAGCGGGGTTTTGCTGAGAGAGATAGAATCAATGATCAACAGCGAGGGACAGTGAATACAGAAGCAGAGAGGGTATCAGGAGAATCAACATAGAAGTCGGTAGAGAGGGACGCAGAGCCAACTAGGGCCCACGCAGAGGCAGCCAGGAGCTGCGTAGTGCCTCACAGAGCCAGCATGGGTGACGCAGAGGCTCTAGAGGCTAACGCAGTGCGTCCAGAGGTTGATGGAGGGGTTATTGGGCTGACGCTGGGTTGACGTAGGGCCAGGAAGGGTTGACGCAATCCCTAGAGGCAGACGCTGGGGTTTTTGTGGGGCAGATTGGAGCTGGGAGCTGTCAGAGTGTTCATTCGGGGTTTCAGCCGGAATATCTGCTTCCAAGTAGAGAGGTACTACTGTCGAGATTATTCTCTGTTGGTTGAGCCGGGTTTGGCACCTAGATTATATTCAAAAACTGGATAATAATAAAACCCTTAGATAGTTGCACCGGTTTTCCCACATTGGGTTTTATCGGGGACATTTGCCCAAAAACAACGGTGTCACTTGTGTGCTTGTTTTGTTTTCTTCAGTTGATGATCTGTAATGTGTTGAGCATGTACTTGTATTTATTTTCAGTATTTACATGGTAAATAACTTGTTAATTAAACGAACAAGTAGGTAGGAATAAATCAGTAAAGTACATGAAGGGTTTCTAACAGTTAGACTTAGAAATTCCAACATGGTATCAGAGCGTGGTTGCAGATCACAGGAGAACTGAGGACATCAGTCGAGTAGAGCAGAAACAGTAGAAAACAACTGTCCAGAGTGACAGAAGCTGCTCCTAGCAGAGAAGCAGCAAGGAAGGGGTGACGTAGTGCCTGTGTCATCAAGTTTGAGCCGGGAAGAGGATCAACGCAGTGGTAGAGAGGAGCATACTTGACCTACGTAGTGCTTGGTCATCTTTCTCAGTCAGGAAGGATTGATGCTCGTGGCCAGGAGGTGCGAGTTTTGCTGGTGCCGAGATTGCGTAGAGCCTGGAAGCTTTAACCTTCAGTTTGTTGGGGCTTAGGAGGCTTTGGGTAAGTTGCAGAGTGAAGCTGGTGGGGTACTGCAGTTAGAACAATGCCTAACAGGAAAGACCAAGGAGGAGGGAGGTGTTGCCGAGGATTTCTAGCCAAGAAATCCGGATCAGTGGTACAACTGCACTAAGGATTGGAGTAGGGGTATTTTGACATTGGTAGAGGGGTTTCTAGGAGGGAAATCGAGGCTCAGAGGGAGTCACACCGAGAACTTCCAGAAGGGAAGTAGAGGAGCAACGAGATGGCAGTGAATGGGGTAAGGGACCAGGACATGCTGGATAGAGCCTCAAACTTCGTAGTCTGGAAGGCCAGAATCTTATCTGTTCTAGACAGGAACCATCTCAAGCAATTCGCCTTGAGGACAATAGCTGTCCCAGTTGACCCGACTGATAACGATAAGTACGAGGATGCAATAGCGAGGGCCAAGAGCATCATCCTTGATGGGGTCAAGAACCATATAAAACCACACATTGCCGAGAAGAATACGACAAATGAGATGTGGGAGGCCCTAAAGAAGTTGTATCAGCATACTTTCGTGTAGAGGAAGATGCTACTAGAAAATCAGCTGCGGTCATACCAGATGAAAAAGAGAGAACAGATTGACCCCTTCGTCAGTCGATTGAAGGAGATCTGGGATTAGATGACTTCCATAGGAGCCATGCCAGATCAAGAATTGATGGTGAGAACAACCTTGAACGCAGTCTCAGAAGACTGGGAGGTGTTTGTCCAGATCATACTGGGCAGGGTGACCCTTCTAGATTGGGAGGAAATGTGGGTAGCTCTTCGCTATGAAGAGTGTTGTCGTGCAAACTGACACGACAACGCTCAGACCGGGGGCTGTCACTCTGATCCCCGGTCTCTCCGTTTAAGCCTGTCTCCCACGGCTAAGGGGGGTAGACCCTGAGGAAAGATGAAGGCCAACTGCCAAAACAGTTGGGCCGGGAGAAGAGATGCACTAAAATGGTTTTATTGATTTGATAGACCAGTGCCTAAATGAGTACTTTCTAGGTGATATAAGAGCGTAAATCATAAACAGCAATCACCATTCATCAAATGATCGGAACAAAGCTTTAAATATCCAGCCAAAATAAGAGAAATAATTTCGCTTCAAATAACAGTGAAACCAGATATCTAATTTGGATTTAGATCTCAGCGTGAAAGATATGCAATGATAAACGACTGAATGCGGTAAAAGTAATTCTCCACACACAAAAAAGAAATTTTTATGCTTTTCGATTTTTTTTTTTATATTTTTTATATTTTTTTAGATGCAACTATATATATAAAAAAAAGGAATTTAAAATCTAAATGTTAAATCCTAAAGAACTAAAACCTATATAACAAAAACAGAACTATTCAAAATCTAAACAAGCAAATATTTTAATAATTAAAATCTAAAACTAATCCAAATCATAACCAAAACATTTTAATTTTTTTTAAAATTTTTTTTTTTTTTTTTTTTTTTTTTTTTTTTTTTTTTTTTTTATATATATGAAATTAAATCTAAAGAAAAATTTGAAACGATTTAAAAAAAAATGAAATCTAAATGAACTTAACTATAACTAAAACCCTATTCTAAAACGAGACCACGCATTGAGCATATATGATATAATCAAAGCTAAACTGTTCGAATCCAACTGCCTGGGCCCGAAAACAAAGGGGACTAACGCATTCAAAAAAAAAGAAATTTCGAGCTGGCACGGGCTACGTCTCAGGAGGCAAACTGCGGCTGCAAACAAAGAAGACGAAGGCTTACGAAAGGAGCTACCTGGCCCGTAAATCTGAGAAACTCTAAGACCTACAGCGTGATTTGGACTGCGATATCGTGTGCAAACCCAGCGAAAGTGTGACGGCAAGTGAGAACGTGACCCAGTCTTCGCGGCACAGAAAAAAAATTATGCGTACAGCAGCTCTGAGAGGGGATGGGTGACGGTCGAGATTTTTTTTTTAAAAAAAAGTTGCTGTTCGATCCACGCATAACCAAGACAGAGGAAACAAATCGAAAACGACCAAAGTAATGCCACTGTAATACGATCTTCAGTTTTTGAATATGCAGACGGAGGCTGGGGAAAGGCTGGGGACTGCGTAGGGCACGCTGGGCTATGGTTTGACACCGAGCAGAGTGCAGCAAAAAGAAAAACAAACAAAAAAAAGAAGAACTATACTTGCAGGAGCAGAACAGCGATGCATATGACTCAGAAAAAGGATACCTCCAGCAAATTTACAATGAAATCAACAGTGCAAAGAGACCTACGCGATTTTTTCTTTAGCAAAAAAGGAATACGATTTACGTTGTTACCTGGTTTGATGGTTGCTAAATGCAGAGGACGCGTGGGTGAATGATCTTCCGTTGCAGGAGCCTTTGAAACTTGCGTTACCACTGTATGCTTTGATTGATGAATGCAGCTTGACACTTTCAAACCCCCCACGCAAGAAATGCTGCCTCGTTGTCTAACCTGCGTCTTCTGACTTTGAATGAAATCACAGTAAATGTAGCCCTATATATATATTTATCAAACAAAGCCAGAATTCTAAATGAAAACTGCGAATACGTTATAGCAGGATTGGAATGCCACGATTACTGTTCACGTGAAACCCTTCAAAATTAACCTCAAATCAAAATTTTAAAGCTCTGGAACAGCCAGATTTAACCATGATTGTAGTAACATTTTCAATTTATCAGAAAATTTGAACTTTACTGTGAAAATAAAGAAAACCTCTCAATGTAAAACACGAGACAAAATAAAAAAAAAATTAACCCAGGGCACAAACAGCTGGGCTCTGCACAGAACAGCCTGTGGGAGTCGGCTGGTTCAGCCCAGAACTTCCCCAAACGCCCACAAATACCCTTCACCTAAAGGTTTCCTGCACACCTCAAGCAAACATCAGCAAAGAGGGCAAGAGATGTTGCTAGATTTCAAGAAATAATGGAGATACCTGCCATTATTCCAGAAAACCTACAACACTCAAACCCTAGCACGTGAGCAAGATACCTGTACTCACAATGCTCTGAAAAATCAGCTAATTTAACTGCTGAAAACTGAAATATGCAGAAAAGCAAACATCTCATAGCAATTCCAGAGAGTAACACCAGCCAGTTTGAACCCCAAAGTCTTCTTTATTAATCAGAAATCAGATTACAAGAGAGCTTTCAGTACAGACTCACAGATCAGATAAACCTGTAAAATGACCCCCTAAGACCCTATAAGAAGGAAATGATCCCAACGGCTAGTTTTGGGTGATCCATGTAGAACTGATCTCGACCGTTGATGAGGATCAAGACATCTCTTGATCTCATCCGTCGATTTTATTTAAAAATGATATTTTGCATGTGTTCACAAAAAATATTATTATTTTATTATTTAGGGTTTTTGCTTTGTTTTATGAATTTTTTATTATTTTTTATTTTTTCTTATTTATTATTATTATTATTATTATTATTTTTTTTTAATATTTTATTTATTTTCTAAATGGATCATTTGAACCAAACCGTTGGAAACATCCCCTAGGACCTAGGACCTAGGACTCATGAGGGGATTTAAACATTTCTCAACCCTCAAGACACATTACATCATGACTTTTACAATTTACATCTTAAGGGGACGAACCCACTTTAACATAGACCCTCATAAACCACCCAGTTCTGCGACACAACTATAATCTAGCAGATTAACACGCTAGGATTCTCCTAAAGTCCTAATAACAAAATGCATCCCGGCTTTGGGGTCGGGTTTGAAGGAAAACTCTGCCGATCCATGGATCGGTGAGACTAAAAACCTCCCGAGACGCAGATCATCATTAGAAAGTTAGGTCCACCTAGGCAACTTTACATACATGACTCCGATCTGCTTAGATTATTTACAATTCAAACATGCAGATTGGGTTTACAACAAAAATGATCAAGCTGTCGATGACTGTAGGCTGGCACGGACACGTCGCTCAGGAGCTACCCCTCTCTGCCAACAGAAAGGAGGTGTACTGCATGGGCAGTTGACCGGTAGTGGTCAACATCTGGCTCTACTTGGGGACACGTTGCTGCACTGGTAGGAATGTGAGAATCCAGAATCTGCATCCATACAACACACAAATAAAAATAAGTAGCGTCCATTCCAAAATCATCATATACATTAAGCACAGGAAAGATAAAAGCTCTTCATTTATTGACTAACTAATAACATGAAAAGTAAATCTAATCCTAAAAACAGAAATAAAATGCTGAAAAGACAAGGAGTAGGGATAGAAATACAATACAAAAGATGCCCCATGGCATCAGATATCATCTCTGAAGAACAGCTTGAGCATTTGGCCGTTCGCTGGTAGATGAAGTGGTTCACCATCCAATCTGCTCAAGTGGAATGAGTTTGGTCCAACTATATCTCTAATGATGTACGGTCCCAGCCACAAGCTGTCAAACTTCTTATGCTTTCCTGATTTTTCATTTTTGCGATCCCAAAGTAAAACCATGTCTCCAACCTGCAAAGATCTAGATCTAGAACATTTATCAAAGCTTTTCTTAATATTAGATTGATTTTTACATGTAGTTTCAAAAGCTGTCCGACGAGTCTCATCTAATTCCACAATCTGATCTATCCTATTCTGAACAACATCTTTATCAGTGGAAAAATTTTGGAGAAGCTGATAGGCTGGCAATTTTAGGTGCACAGGTAAGGTAACATCCAAGCCATAAACCAATTCAAAGGGAGATTTACCAGTAGATTTCTTCTTAGTAATTCTGTCTGCCCACAAAGCATACTTGATTTTGCTGTCCCAAGACTTCTTGTTATCTCCTACTATTTTCTTGATAATGGTTATGAGATTTTTATTACTTGATTCAGCCAAACCATTACCCTGAGGATAGTAATTCGACGAATGAGATAAGACAATGCCATATTTGAAACAGAAAGATGTAAACTCTGAAGAACTAAAAGCCTTGGCATTGTCCGTAGTAATCTTGGCGGGGACACCAAATCTAGTAATGATATTATTCTCAATGAAATCCATAATCACCTTTTCAGTGGCATTCTTAGCAGGAATGGCTTCGACCCATTTAGTGAAGTAATCAGTAGCAGTCAAAATCCATGAGTAGCCATTGCTAGAATTTTCATGGAACTTCCCTATGAAGTCCAGACCCCAATGCTGAAAAGGTGCCTCTACAATAACAGGTTGTAGAGGAAGGGCAGCAAGCTTCTGTTTCCCAGTGAACAGTTGACAGGCTTGACACGTTCTAACAAACTTGTGCACATCAGAAAAAATCGAAGGCCAGTAATAGCCGGCTCTCAGGATTTTGTGGGCAGTAGTTCTAGCAGCATAATGACCACCACAAAATCCTGAATGAAATTCGGAGATTAATCTTTTGGACTCAAGATCGTCAACACACCTAAGCACTATGCCCTCTGGATTTCTCCATCCAAGGCCATCCTTCATAAGGCAGTACTTAGTGGCTTTTAGTCTAAGAGCCCTTCTCCTATGAGCGACTAAATGGTTAGGACATGCAAGGTTTGTTAAGTAGTAAACTATGTCCTTATACCATTCATGCTCAGCTAACCTTCTTAATTCAGGTGAAGATAGATCGTCAAGGCAGAACAAACCAAGAGTCTTTTCATTACTTTCAGCTAACATTTGAGCTAGACCTTGGCCTTTGATCAGTTTAGTGGGTCTAATTTCTAAATCATACTCCTGTATCTTAGTAACCCACCTAGCACGAGTCCCTAAGCAATCAGTTTGAGTTAATATGTCTTTAACAGCAGAATGTGGGACGAAAGCGATGATCTTAGAATAACCCACATAAGTTTTAAAATGCTTAAGAGACTTGACCAGGGCATAAGCCTGCTTTTCCATGGTATTGTACTTCAATTCGGAGTTTTGAAGTGCTCTACTCATGAAAGCGATAGGCTGCTCATGACCATCTTTATTCTTTTGAAGCAAGACACCGGCAATGGTATCCTCAGAAGCGAAAGAAAAAATCATGAAATCTTTGGAGTAATCAGGACTAACAAGGACAGGAGCTTTCGCGATAGCAGACTTGATTTCTTGGAAAGCCCTTTTGCCCTCTTCCTGCCAGACAAATTTCACATCTTTCTTCAGAAGACTTTGAATGGGCTTAGCTATTTCCACATAATTTGGGATAAATCTTCTAATAAAATTTATCTTTCCAAGGAAAGACTGAAGGGACTTGAGGTTATGCGGGAGAGGAATCTTTTGAATTGCTTCAACTCGTTCAGGATCGACCTTGACTCCTTCCTTAGAAATGATATGACCCAGAAGTTTCCCTTCAGTTACCCCAAAGACAGATTTAGCCAGATTCAAAGAAATTCCATATTCTCTGCACCTATCGAAAACCTTCCTAAGATGATCTATATGGCTGATACCATCTTTAGAGAAAACAGTAAGATCGTCTTGGTAAATTTCGATGATTTTCCCGATTAACCCTTTGAAGGCATAATCCATGGCCCTCTGGAAAGTAGCCCCAGCATTTGTTAACCCAAATGGCATTCTGATGTATTCAAAAGTGCCCCATGGTGTTGTGAATGTGGTCTTGTGTCGATCTTCCTTTTTAACCCAAACTTGATTATACCCAGAAAAACCGTCTAGCAATGACATCATTCCAGACCCAGTTACTCTTTGCAACAAAGTTTCCATTTTTGGCAAAGGGTAATTATCCTTCTTGCACGCTAGATTAAGGTTTCTAAAATCGACACAAAGTCTTATTGTACCATTCTTCTTCCTGACAATCACCAAATTCGAACACCATGTCGAATGCCTAGTTTGAGCGATGATTCCTGCTGCAAGCATCTTCGCAAGCTCTTTTTGGACCAGGGGGGCTAACTTAGGATTAATCTGCCTAAGTTTCTGCCGAAAAGGTTTAGCATTTTCGTCTTTTAAGGGAATAGTATGCTCCATAATATCTTCCCTATAGCCCTTCAACTCATCATAGGAAAAAGCCAAAACATCTCGATATTCACGAAGTAAATCAATTAACTTTTTCCTTTCCTCCAGACTAGTACCTTTACCGATTTTAACCATTTTCGGATTTTCAAAAGTACCAATGTTAACTTCAAGGTACTCGCCTGGGTCCAACTTGTCTTCTTCTCTCAGCTTCGTGGCATCATGCCGATCAAAATGTTGCTCTAAGGCAACTACATTTCTGGGAGTAGGGTTTATGATATGTCCATGATCTAAAGAACCATCCTCGCCAGAAACTATCCGGAAATCCTCAAACTCATCCAAACGATTGAGAAAACGAACGACTTGTTTTTCATCATTAAAAACTTGCCAATGCTCTGAGTTGTCTGGAACAGATGGTCTGAGTATTACTTCCATTTTAATTTTATCGTTAATTAACTCGTCAAACAACTGGAAAGTGGTAGCAGCTACGGCAAGCTCATCTGCCGAACTATTTAGCTCTCTAGGAATTGCTTCAAGGTTAAGGGCATCGAAGTGCTCCATAGTATCCCACACAACATTTCGATAGTTTCTTAATCTCTGATTTCTACACGTGAATTTGTTCTTAAGCTGTATGATAACCAAATCGGAATCCCCCTTTATGCTAAGCAACTTAATCTTCAAAGCTTTGGCCAATTCAAGGCCCAACAATATGGCTTCATACTCAGCGACATTGTTGGTTGCTTCAAATTCTAGACGATAGGCAAACTTGAATACGTGACCAAGGGGAGACTTAAGCACAATTCCAGCACCCTTACCATGACTAGAGAAAGCACCATCGAAATACATATACCAGACTTCATCTTTAAGACTTCTGACCTTTTCGTCGGGAGGAGCTATGAAGTTAGACAGGATAGCATAGTTCCCGATGTCAGATTGCTCTCTAATTATTTCGTTATGAGGCTTTTTAGGATTTTCAACATGAAATTTCCTCTCAGGCTCTCTATTTAGTATTTAGTCTAACGAAACCGTCACCGCTGGGAGAAGGAATCATAGCATATGACCAATTCATCTGAATGCTTCCCCCTAGATCAGAGGCCCACTTTCTAGATAACAGCATGCCCCAAGCATCAGGTACATCAACAACAACAATATCCATAACCACCATGATGTCTGGGTAGACCGAAAGATGAACTTGCAAATCCTTGATTAAACCATGTACTTCGATCTTCTTAGAATCCATGGCGCATATATTATAGTAGGGTCTGGAAACTCTTAAGTTAAGCTGTTCCATAACCCTTTTAGTCATAACACAAGCAGATGCACCTGAATCCAACATGCAGTTATTCAATTTATAACCATTGACTAACAAGGTGATAAAGAAGGGTTGATGATCCTTGTTATCAGCATCTACGCTTTGCAGATAAATAGGAGCATCCTGATAGTCAACCTCACGAATCTTCTGTTGAGAAGCGTTGACTTGAGGACCCTGAATTGCTTTTAGTAATTTGTCTCTTTGGGAAGGGATCTTAGCGATCTCAGACACGGGAACCCAGATTTTAGCATTATTAAACCAACTCCCCAAGTCGACATCTATTCCTGAGTTTATACCAGGGTTTAAAGTTCGAGGAGGAATTTGATTCCCGCTCTGATCTTTATCCCTTCTCTGGTATGTTATACCCTTATCTCTAGCAATTTCCAGAATTTTCTCAGGAGAGGGTTTCTCACCATATAACCTGGCCAAAATGTCATCTTCGTTTTCAAGGTTATTTATACTAAAAGCAGATTTAGGATTCACAACATCATAGCTTCTTTCCTTAACCTCTATCCAATCATTCATGGGCAAAGGAAACTTGCTCCCTACCACGTTTATTTGCTCACCTGTCCCAAACATTCCATTATCGAAAAGTCTTCTGATAATGAGACAAGAGGATTCTTCGTGAAAATCAGCACAAGCACGACAGTAAGGAGGAGCATCATCCACCAGATTGGTAAGCGGATTAGGGGGCCTCTGCTCACTAGATTGACCCTTTCTTTGCCAGTTACTATTTCTGTTATTATTATTTCGAGGCTGAAAATTTTGCGGTTGCGCTCTTTCCATTTGAATTAACCTATTCTGCAAAGTGTTTATCTCCTTGTTATGATTAATTTCCATGGTTTCAATTTTCTGAAGCAATTTGAGAACAAGTTCATTTTCAGGCTCCTGGGCTGCTTTTCCCTTAGGTTCCTTTAGTTTCGTAGCAGCCCTATCAAAGCCTGGGATTTCAGACTTCCCAGAAGCTGCCTTGTCCTTTTCAAGTTCTACAGCTAAGGCTTGGCAATCACGATAATCAGTAAGTTTGGCACGCCTTAACTCATAAGATGGTTCAGGACCAAAGGCATCGATATAAAAGTCTTGGAGAGTTTTATCTGAAGGTTTATAGTCCTGAGGTAATTCTCTAATAATACCATTAAACTTTCTATTAAATTCTTCAACAGTTTCGTCTTCTCTCTTTTTCATCAGAGTAAGAGCTCTTACAAGATGTCTTCCCTCTCTCTTATCTCCAAATTTTTCTCTAAATGAATTAATGATTGATTGTAAAGAGTCAAAAGAATTAGGAGGTTTTTCTGTAAACCAGTCATGAGCATCACCTCCTAGAGTCAAGATAAAAAGGGTCATCCTGACATCTTCATGGTCAAAATCAGGAGATCTAGCATACTTAGCCATCCATATGTTGAAATCTCGCAAATGGGAATTAACAGTAATGGCATTATCTCCATGAAAGCTAGGCAATTTGTCTATCCCAACAGATGGAATATCATTGGGGGCTCCAGGAATGTTAGAAAAATCACAAGGGGCAAACAGACTCATGGTGCTGCGCTTAACTTGACCTTTAAAGAGCAAATGAATATCGGAGAGGGCTTCTTGTCCAAGATTTCCAAGAAGTGTACGAGAAGCGAGTTTGTGTGATCGCACCCTATAAACCTTTTCAGGGTCAGGAGTAGGATTGCACAAACCGCTTGGATGTCTTCTAGTGTACACTCTTGCAGATAATATAGGAAGTGGAGTCGCCACCTGAACAAGAAGCTAAGCACAGAAAAGCTTGAAGAACAAGGACCAAGGAAAGAAAAACTCTATCCCCGGCAACGGCGCCAAAAAATGTTGTCGCGCAAACTGACACGACAACGCTCAGACCGGGGGCTGTCACTCTGATCCCCGGTCTCTCCGTTTAAGCCTGTCTCCCACGGCTAAGGGGGGTAGACCCTGAGGAAAGATGAAGGCCAACTGCCAAAACAGTTGGTCCGGGAGAAGAGATGCACTAAAATGGTTTTATTGATTTGATAGACCAGTGCCTAAATGAGTACTTTCTAGGTGATATAAGAGCGTAAATCATAAACAGCAATCACCATTCATCAAATGATCGGAACAAAGCTTTAAATATCCAGCCAAAATAAGAGAAATAATTTCGCTTCAAATAACAGTGAAACCAGATATCTAATTTGGATTTAGATCTCAGCGTGAAAGATATGCAATGATAAACGACTGAATGCGGTAAAAGTAATTCTCCACACACAAAAAAGAAATTTTTATGCTTTTCGAATTTTTTTTTTTTATTTTTTTATTTTTTTAGATGCAACTATATATAAAAAAAAGGAATTTAAAATCTAAATGTTAAATCCTAAAGAACTAAAACCTATATAACAAAAACAGAACTATTCAAAATCTAAACAAGCAAATATTTTAATAATTAAAATCTAAAACTATCCAAATCATAACCAAAACATTTGATTTTTTTTTTTTTTTTTATATATATGAAATTAAATCTAAAGAAAAATTTGAAACGATAAAAAAAATGAAATCTAAATGAACTTAACTATAACTAAAACCCTATTCTAAAACGAGACCACGCATTGAGCATATATGATATAATCAAAGCTAAACTGTTCGAATCCAACTGCCTGGGCCCGAAAACAAAGGGGACTAACGCATTCAAAAAAAAAGAAATTTCGAGCTGGCACGGGCTACGTCTCAGGAGGCAAACTGTGGTTGCAAACAAAGAAGACGAAGGCTTACGAAAGGAGCTACCTGGCCCGTAAATCTGAGAAACTCTAAGACCTACAGCGTGATTTGGACTGCGATACCGTGTGCAAACCCAGCGAAAGTGTGACGGCAAGTGAGAACGTGACCCAGTCTCCGCGGCACAAAAAAAAAATTATGCGTACAGCAGCTCTGAGAGGGGATGGGTGACGGTCGAGATTTTTTTTTAAAAAAAAAGTTGTTGTTCGATCCACGCATAACCAAGACAGAGGAAACAAATCGAAAACGACTAAAGCAATGCCACTGTAATACGATCTTCAGTTTTCGAATACGCAGACGGAGGCTGGGGAAAGGCTGGGGACTGCGTAGGGCACGCTGGGCTATGGTTTGACACCGAGCAGAGTGCAGCAAAAAGAAAAACAAACAAAAAAAAGAAGAACTATACTTGCAGGAGCAGAACAACAATGCATATGACTCAGAAAAAGGATATCTCCAGCAAATTTACAATGAAATCAACAGTGCAAAGAGACCTACGCGATTTTTTCTTTAGCAAAAAAGGAACATGATTTACGTTGTTACCTGGTTTGATGGTTGCTAAATGCAGAGGACGCTTGGGTGAATGATCTTCTGTTGCAGAAGCCCTTTGAAAATTGCGTTATCACTGTATGCTTTGACTGATGAATGCAGCTTGACACTTTCAAACCCCCCCACGCAAGAAATGCTGCCTCGTTGTCTAACCTGCGTCTTCTGACTTTGAATGAAATCACAGTAAATGTAGCCCTATATATATATTTATCAAACAAAGCCAGAATTCTAAATGAAAACTGCGAATACGTTATAGCAGGATTGGAATGCCACGATTACTGTTCACGTGAAAACCCTTCAAAATTAACCTCAAATCAAAATTTTAAAGCTCTGGAACAGCCAGATTTAACCATGATTGCAGTAACATTTTCAATTTATCAGAAAATTTGAACTTTACTGTGAAAATAAAGAAAACCTCTCAATGTAAAACACGAGACAAAATAAAAAAAAAATTAACCCAGGGCACAAACAGCTGGGCTCTGCACAGAACAGCCTGTGGGAGTTGGCTGGTTCAGCCCAGAACTTCCCCAAACGCCCACAAATACCCTTCACCTAAAGGTTTCCTGCACACCTCAAGCAAACATCAGCAAAGAGGGCAAGATATGCTGCTAGATTTCAAGAAATAATGGAGATACCTGCCATTATTCCAGAAAACCTACAACACTCAAACCCTAGCACGTGAGCAAGATACCTGTACTCACAATGCTCTGAAAAATCAGCTAATTTAACTGCTGAAAACTGAAATATGCAGAAAAGCAAACATCTCACAGCAATTCCAGAGAGTAACACCAGCCAGTTTGAACCCCAAAGTCTTCTTTATTAATCAGAAATCAGATTACAAGAGAGCTTTCAGTACAGACTCACAGATCAGATAAACCTGTAAAATGACCCCCTAAGACCCTATAAGAAGGAAATGATCCCAACGGCTAGTTTTGGGTGATCCATGTAGAACTGATCTCGACCGTTGATGAGGATCAAGACATCTCTTGATCTCATCCGTCGATTTTATTTAAAAATGATATTTTGCATGTGTTCACAAAAAATAGTATTATTTTATTATTTAGGGTTTTTGCTTTATTTTATGAATTTTTTATTTTTTTATTTTTTCTTATTTATTATTATTATTATTTTTTTTTTTTAATTTTTTTTTTTAATATTTTATTTATTTTCTAAATGGATCATTTGAACCAAACCGTTGGAAACATCCCCTAGGACCTAGGACCTAGGACTCATGAGGGGATTTAAACATTTCTCAACCCTCAAGACACATTACATCATGACTTTTACAATTTACATCTTAAGGGGACGAACCCACTTTAACATTGACCCTCATAAACCACCCAGTTCTGCGACACAACTATAATCTAGCAGATTAACACGCTAGGATTCTCCTAAAGTCCTAATAACAAAATGCATCCCGGCTTTGGGGTCGGGTTTGAAGGAAAACTCTGCCGATCCATGGATCGGTGAGACTAAAAACCTCCCGAGACGCAGATCATCATTAGAAAGTTAGGTCCACCTAGGCAACTTTACATACATGACTCCGATCTGCTTAGATTATTTACAATTCAAACATGCAGATTGGGTTTACAACAAAAATGATCAAGCTGTCGATGACTGTAGGCTGGCACGGACACGTCGCTCAGGAGCTACCCCTCTCTGCCAACAGAAAGGAGGTGTACTGCATGGGCAGTTGACCGGTAGTGGTCAACAAAGAGATCATAAGGCTAAGCAAGGCGGGAAGCAACGACGAGGGGATCAGAATCAAGGAGGAAGAGGAGGATGCTGCCCTAGCATCTGAGGGAAAGCAAGAGAAACGAAAGAAGAGTGACCTCTCCAAGGTAAAATGCTTCAATTGTGGGGAACTGGGTCGCTATGCGAGCCGGTGTCCGAGGAAGAAGAGCAAAGGAGAGGCTTTTGAGACCAAGGCTGCTCCAGCAAGGGCAAAGAAGGAATTAGAGATAGATGATGATTGTGCCATGAATGCTCACATGCCACTTGAGCGAAAGTGGGGAGACATCACGCTGTAGTCAGACGGATTATAGGCAATGAGGGGTAGGATCCTCGAGGTACCCAACCTCTTGGATTATACCTTGCTACGGAAGCCCTGAAGAGGAGTAGCAGGACTGGCGGATATCGGTAGAGGCGGATGCGGATGGAGCGACAAAGGGAGCTACAGTGCAGGATTCCCAGGACAGCGCGAGGCTAGCAACCTACAACAGTGTGAGAGGCACGAGAGTGTTGCACCAGTGCAGGATGGCACAAACAGGTGTGCAACGGTGCGAGATGCGGGGAGCTGTTGCAATAGCGCAAATGTGAGTAGAGGGAGCACTTGTTAGCGACAGATGGAGCTTCAACATCAAGAGTGTTTCTAGCCTGATGAGGATGTCAGATGTTGGGTGGATCAGTGACTTACTTCTTAGCAACTGAGTTGTAGTGCAGTAGCATGATGCATCATGATGAGAGGGGGTTGCAGTGCAGATGCAGTGTTGGGAGTATGGACCAGCTGTAACACAGATGCAGAGTGAGTTGTCGTACGGATGCAGTAGTGGTAGTGGCAGGGCCATGGGCAGCAGTACAAGATGCAACAGTGCAGAGGATGTTGGGCGGGGAGTCTTAGCATCAACACAGGTACCGGTTCCGGATAATCAGTGCAATGCTCAGTGAGGAGTATTACTAGAGCACAATCCTCACTAAGAGGGAGTGTTGATTTGGGGTAGAATCGGATTTGCTCTAGTCATGAAAATTGGTGGAGAGGCTAAAACACATGAGATCTCCAAGACCCAGAAATGGTTTAGACAGATTATACCCGGTTTGAGAGATATTAAAATAATTAATATTGTAAATGGAGTTCCTAAGTCTAAACGTAGGAAAAATAAAATATTGATGGGTATTAATATAAAACTGGGTTAGAAGGTTCCAAAAGTCATGGATCAAGCCAAATCTAATCTTAGCCTTTGATTAGAGATTTAATCTCGGCCGTTGATGGACCAACAAGAAAAGTATAAGAGGAGGCTTGAGGGTCAGTTGGAGAACGCACTAGAGTGATTAGTCATTCTATTCTCTAGAGCGGGGTTTTGCTAAGAGAGATAGAATCAATGATCAACAATGAGTGGCAGTGAATACAGAAGCAAAGAGGCAGGGAGAGTACTGGGAGAATCAACACAGAAGCCGGGAGAGAGGGATGCAGAGCTAGCTAGGGCCCATGCAGAGGCAGCCAAGAGCTACGTAGCGCCTCACAGAGCCAGCGTGGGTGACGCAGAGGCTCTAGAGGTTGACGCATGAGTTATTGGGCTGATGCTGGGCTAGGAAGGGCTGACGCAGTCCCTAGAGGCAGACGCTGGGGTTTTCGTGGGGCAAATTGGAGCTAGGAGGTGTTGGAGTGTTCATCTAGGGTTTCAGCCGGAATATTTGCTTCCGAGTAGAGAGGTACTACTGTCGAGATTATTCTCTGTTGTGTGAGACGATTTTGGCACCTAGATTATATTCAAAAACTGCATAATAATAAAACCCTCAGATAGCTGCACCGGTTTTCTCGCATTGTGTTTTTCCGAGGACATTGGTCCAAAAAAAACGGTGTCACTTATGTGCTTGTTTTGTTTTCTTCAGTTGATGATTTGTAATGTGTTGAGCATGTACTTGTATTTATTTCCATTATTTACATGGTAAATAACTTGTTAATTAACAGAACAAGTAGGTAGGAATAAATCAGTAAATTACATGAAGGGTTTCTAACAGTTAGACTTAGAAATTCCAACATGATGCAGAGCCATCCAAAGGTCACGCAGAGGCAGCCAGGAGTTGCGTAGAGCTTGAGGAGGGTCAGCGTGGGAGACACAAAGGCTCCAGAGGCTGACGCAGAACCCCGAGAGGCTGAGGCTGGGCCAAATAGACTTACACTGGGCTAGAGAGGCTGACGCATACCCTAGAGGCTGACATTGGGAGATTCTGTGGGGCAGATTAGCACTGGAGAGCTGGATAGGGTGACGCAGTCCCTATCAGGGTCATAGAGAGCAGCAAAAGTGCTGCAGTGTTACTGTGGGATCTTTCCTCCGGTGATTTAGCTGGAATATCTATCTTCGACTGAGAGGTACTACTGCCGAGGGCATTCTCTATTTGGTGAGCAATTTCTGGCACCTAGATTGTATTATGAAACTACTTAATAATAAAATCCTCTGATAGTTGCACCGGTTTTCCCGCATTGGGTTTTTTGGGGGACATTAGTCCAAAAATAACGGTGTCACTTGTGTGCTTGTTTCTTTCAGTTGATGATCTGTATGTGTTGACACTGTACTTGTATTTATTTTTAGTATTTACATGGTAAATAACTTGTTAAGTAAATGAACAAGTAGGAAGAAATAAATCAGATAGTCTAGGAAGAATTTCTGATGGATAGACTTAGAAATTCCAACCTACACAACTCATGGAATCTAGTGAGATCACCATCAAAGGTACCTCAAACCGTAAATTTATCAGAGTGGACCATATTTAGTGGAACAAGGCATCAAAGTGTGTCACACAAGCCTCATCTTCAAATGTCTTTCTAGCTTAATACTTGTAAATAAGCTACTGCACTAAGGTATGTGAGGGTTACCACCATGCCCTATTAGGTGCCTACATTCTCAAGGGGCGGAACATTTCCTAGGTTGACTCGTCAATCAAAAGGTTTAAGTGGAAAGTGAAATGGTTTGTTGTTTGAGTTCATAGAAGATGCCATTGTGGTATCCACCAATATGCTTGACTAATCTGATGTGAGCAATCGTTGGACCTGAGTTATGCCTTTCATCGGCCTATTTTCACCCCCCTTCAAGTGCACCTTTTTCTTCAATAATTCTGTTTTTCTTTGTATGCATAGCTTGGGTTACAGGCTTCATTAGATGCATCAAATACTCCCATTATCCCATAGGACATAGTGTTTCATTGCTCATTAGGATTTGGACATTTGAAAGTTCCTTTTATTTAGGTAGACGATGACGTGCCAGGAACTGGCTGAGGGCTAATGAGGAAGGTAGAGCTCAGGTTAGGCTTTTGTTTAGACACTTACACATTGTCGCAGCCACGTTTTTCCCTTTTCTCTTCCATAAAGCATATGACCCAACATACACATTATTTAATCTCCATATAGTTTGGACATCACTCCATTCAGTAATCAAGTCCTGCCCATTCGATTTTGTAATTTTTACCTATACTTTTGTTTTCTCTCTCATAAGGCAGCGACAATTGATTAATTTTAAGTATTCATGACAAGGGTATTTCAAGTATAATTGTTTTCTTAGTACTCTATTTTTAGGACATGACCTTTCACCCTATAAAATTCTTGTGCTTGCTTTTGAAGTTTTATAACAAGTATTAAGGCTGCGTAATGCTCTAGGTCAGGATAGTCTTTAGTAGCTCCTCGTGTCAATGAAATTCTAACATCACCACTGTTTCTGATGCCTCTAATGTATGCAGAATTTTATTGCTTAGGAAAGGTTATGTCAGATTTATGCTGTTGTCTCCATCTATCATACACTGTTGTGATCTAATATGTTTTTGAATCATCTAGTTGATTCTGCAGTTCGATTCCGTTTTGGTTAGATAATAAGTATATGTCAATAGCTGCTAGTTTTCGATGATGTAGTTCTGTTCTTTTATTCCTTGCTTTGTAGGCGAATTTTATCGGTAGTATTCTTCAGCATTTCACACATATCATTTTTGGTTGCTTGTAAGAATGATGACGTCACATTGACTATTTTACAGGAAAGTACTGGCAGAAGTTACTTGATAAGAGGAAGAAGATGCCACATGAAATAACTCTTGCTGACAAAAATGCACCAAATGAAGAAGTCTGGAAGCAGGTATTGTTTGTGAGAAAATGCTTAATTGACAATACACTGAAGAACATGTAATGGGATATAGGCAGTTTAATGTTTTTTGTGCTTCCAAAGTGAGCAATATCTTACATTGCTCAATATAATAGGAATTGTCATTCTCAGGCTGACCTTGCATGCAGGTTTTTATAACGTATTTTAAATGTCTGCTTGCTTGACATGTTCATATCCAGTCTACTATTTTTTGTTGGTTGGGTCAAATCTAGCTGTTAAGGAATTTTCAAAAACGCTTTATTAACTGGGTTTATTATGTCTAATGCTATGTCTAGGGCCTAGGCATTAATCTGGAGATGTAAATGAATTTTGTGGAAGACTAGATTGATAAATTGATGGGAAAAAGAATGAGCAATGACTATGAGATGGAGGGATATTCAGTATTTCATTTTTTGATGTATTTTTTGTGAGAATTATTGTAACGACGGATTAAATATTTGCAGATTGAAGATATGAGCAGGAGCACTTGGGCAGTAGCAGTGCCAGTGATTCCCAACTCTGAAGGTATTTTACGAACCCTCTCTTTTCATTATTAGTGGCTTTGAATTATTCATATTCTATTATTCGTGAATAAATAACTTATTTCTATTTATGTGAATGCTAAATTATTCATCAAATACTATAATCAGCTTAGTTATACGTATTTGAGTGCCGACTTTTTTCTATTCTTCCTGATTAAATAGCTTCTATTTCATGTATTCTAGTGCAGGCTTTTTTCAAGTCCATGGGATTTTGTTAATGGCTATGCTATTATTGTTGAAAAGTGTAATTAGGTTAGGTCTTCATAATGACATGTAATTGTGACTTTTGTAAATGATCTAATAAAATTATTTTTGTAAGCCTTGCTTCGTGGGTTTCATGAGTAAGTGATTTTATTTTAGATGGCTCCCATTGAGAGCCTTAGGATTTGTTATTAAGGTCAATGAATTAATGTCATGTATGAAGAGCTCTTCTTGAGCATATGTAAAATATATATGAGTCAATCTAGCGTCTAGGAAGCTCTCCAAAAGACAAGTACAGTCCTCTTGATGTCGATCTGCAATATGAAGAAAAATAAACTTATGTCGGCTCACCCGAAGTGACAGATCGGTTCACTGGTTCATGTCGGCTTGAGTACATGGACAAACTACTATAAATAGGCGGGTATGATCTTCGCACAAGTACAGTTTAGAAACTTGGATACCTCTGCAATTCTGGTGGGTAATCACAGTGAACAGACTTCGCAGATCTGAGTCATTTCGGTGGAGAAGACAGAAAAGGATCTTTGCATATCTCTGAAATTTAGATAAAGGAAAAGAGTCTTGGGTTACCTTTGTCTAGAATGAAGACCCCCTTTCATTTTTGAGGAAAGGCACCACCAAATTTCCTTTTGAGAGTTCTATTGGGGGACAAGCAACAAAAAGAAGAGCAATTACATTTGGTCCAATGGACAAGATTTTTCAAAAAGAGAAACGGGAAGAGCTTGATCTCACCATTGCCTTCTTTTTCTATCAAAACTTCATATCATTTAATGTTGCACACTCACCTCTATTTATTGAGATGTGTCGAGCTCTAACTCACGGGTCTCCATCATGGTATGTGCCTCCTGGTTCAGAGAAGCTTAGAACCACATTGTTAACAAAGGCAAAAAAAGAGGTGCAAAAAATGCTTGAGCCTATTGTAGCATCATGGTCAACGTTTGGGGTTAGCATTGTTTCTGATGGATGGACAGATCCAGCACGACACCCAATCATCAACTTCATGGTGTCTTCCTTGAATGGTCCAGTTTTCTTGAAAGTAGTGGATACACTTGGAGAATACAAGGATGCACAATTTATGGGTGAATTATTTATTAAAGTTATTGAAGATGTAGGTGTTGATTCTTGTGTGCAAATCGTTACAGATAATGCAACTGTTTGCGAGGCTGCTGGCATGATTGTGGGAGCTAAATATCCACAAGTGTTTTGGACACCTTGCATTGTCCATTCATTGAACTTAGCACTGAAATCCATTGCTTCTGATGTGATTTGGATTGGTAACATTATTGAGGATGCACGACATATCCGTAACTTTGTGCAAAATCATACAAATTCCCTCACTATCTACAAAGAGTACAACAATCTGTCATTGTTGAAGACTGCTGATACACGGTTTGCCTCTTCATTCATGATGTTGAAGAGGTTGAGGGAGGTCAAGACTGCTCTTGGGGCCATGGTTATTTATGAGTTTTGGTCTTTTTGGAGAAAGACAGAACAAGTAGCCTCTAAAAGAGTGAAGGACACAGTGCTAGATGATGCTTGGTGGGAGAGGGTAGATCTAATTATTCAGATCATGGACCCTATCATTTCTTTGCTTCGATTTGCAGATACAGACAAACCCATCCTAGGAGAGGTTTATGAGGGATGGGATTCCATGATTATGTGAGGAGCATTATTCTACAGAGTGAGTGCCCCGAGTATGAGACATCACCAGAGGCCTTCTGTGGTACTATATAGGATATTCTTGTCAGCAGATGGGACAAGAATTGCACACCTTTACATTGTTTGGCTCACTCATTGAACCCAAAATACTACAACCATGAGTGGCTGAATGGTGGACCTTCTTGCAGATTCCCTCCTCACATGGATGGTGAAATCTCACAGGGGAGGAAAGATGCATTCAGGCGGGTTTTCTAGGATAGAGCATCCCTTGATGAGGTGGAGGATGCCTTTGCAGAGTTTTCCACTGGCACTGGTCGATTTGCAGGATATGATGTGATTAGAGACAGGGGGCTAAGAAGCCCTATTCTTGGTGGGCAAATCATGGGGCAACAAGCCCTCCTCTTCAGCAGTTAGCCATGAGGCTCCTTTCTCAGGTGACTTCATCCTCTTGTTGCAAGAGGAATTGGAGCACATATGGGAATTTGTATGGTGTGAAGAAGAGCAGGCTTGAGCAATCCAGGGCAGAGACAATGGTGTATGTGCACACCAACCTTCGTCTTATTTACAGGCAGAGGGAAGAGTGGTTGAGGGGAAATACAAAGAGGTGGGATGTCTTTCCTGATGATATGGGTCTGGACAACAGTGTTGAGTTGGCATTGGCCAACATGGATCTCAATGATCTAGTGCTAGAGCTTGTTAGATTTGGTGACGGTGATATTTTCAACGGGTCATCCTCCACACCAGTAGATGCAGAGGCGACTATGGATACAGGGGAGGAGGGCGATTCAGAGGAGAGCAGTGGTGACCATGATGATGAGGACATTGATGCTGATTTTGATGATGACTATGAGGACTGTTGACTCATGAGTCATGGGCTCCGACTACCTATTGCCTTCAGGCTGGTATACCTGTAGTTGTTTTATATTTTCTATTTCTTTTTGCCATTGCGGCTTTGCCATTGCACTACCTATGTAACACATTTTGATTTGATGACTTAATGAGAAAACTACAGTTGTCAATGTCTTTATCTTACTATCTTAGTATCTTGTAACTGTAAGTTGTCTTTCATTTATGAATCATGATTTATCATTTTATGTGACATGTTGATGTATTTGAATTTGGTATGTAGTATGCATGCTAATTGCTATAATGTTACTATTACTAACTTACTTTGTAAACAATAAAACTAACATCTAGATGATCTATGTTTGAAATCAATGAATTTGTATAATTAATGAGAATTTGTGTAAGAAATATCTAGTTTTTAATATATATATATATATATATATATATAATAAAATAATATATAACGAATCCTACGTGTCTTGTTCCGGGGGTCAACGTGTTTGAATCCGACTGTCGAATCCTCGTATCCTACGAATCCCGAATTCCTGTGTCAGGTGACTTAGGCGAAATGGAATCATCCTCATTGGAGGATTCACCGATCTAGAGAGGAAGCAAGTGTTTCATCAAGAACTCCATCTTGTGGAGTTCATGGGATGATGGTATGATGACGTGAGAGATGAAGCAAATAAAGGGGTTGAAGATCTTTTCAGTCAAGGAAGCTACTGAAAGAATCCTAGATGACCTAAAGGTATATAAGGTATGTATGCTTGTATTTAATATTATAGTCACGTCGTATGGTTGCTAGTAACAAGGATCACTACTTCTATTTTGAGGAGCATGATCAAAGTAAAGGAATCTCTTCCAATGAAAGCATTATAGAAGGCATGAGTCACACTAGATGAAATCAACATAATATGTCCTCATATGAAGTATGAGGTGGTTGACTACGATTAAGGAACTTTGATTGGAAGCCCCTGGGAATGAAGTGTGTGAAAAGATAGGAAGAGATCGTGATAATATGCAAAGAAGGTAGAAGCATAGTATTCAAAACCGTTCCGGTCTGACCGGTTACCGGCCTAACCGGCCGGTTAGGAGGCTCACCGGTCAGAACCGGTGAAAAAACCCGGTCAGCACCCCTATTTGCCCAGATTTTTGACCTAACCGGTCAAAACCGGCCGGTTTAGGTCCTAACCGGCCGGTTTTTTGCTAACCGGCCGGTTCCGTCCTAAACCGGCCGGTTTAGGGACAGGCCGCCGGTAAAGGTAAAAAGCGGCGGGTTTATGGCAGCTGAGGGCGGTTTAGGGTTTTTGGGGGTGAGGGAAAGGGATTTTCCCTCCAAAAAGACCCTCACAATTGCTATAAGACACCCCTCTCACCCTCATTTGTCTCACACAACTGATTTGGAGTGTTTGTGAGTGTTTGTGAGTTTGTTTGTGAGCTTGGAGAGTGTGGAGTTTTTGCTGAAGTAGTCATCTTGGAGTTGGAGTTGGAGCTATTTTGGAGATAGTGTGTAGCTGTCAGTGGAGTTGCCATCATCAAGAGGAGGCTAAGGGAGCTACTTTGCATTTCCAGGTAAGGATTTGCACTTGATAATTCCTCATTTGGGTCTGCTGTCCATGAATTAATTTTTTTGTGCTATAAACTTCTCATTTCAATGATCTATCATCTATGCTATGCTAAGCCTATGAACTCTCTAGCTCTATGCTATCAAATTTTTTAGCTTGCATGTGCATTTTTTTTCCTACATTTATCATTGGTTTTCCATGTTCCTTAGCTGCAATTTTTTTTTTAAATGGCAGATTTCTTTGCAAATTGTTATTATTTCAAGCAAACATGGCTCCAAAAGGAAAGGACAGTGCATGGGTTCATTGTGATGTAATTGATGGAAAAATGATATGCAAATTATGCCATAAATCTATTGGAGGTGGGGGTATTCTTAGGTTGAAACAACACTTGGCTGGGGTAAGAGGCCAAGTAAAGCCATGTGATGCACCAAAAGAACTGTTAGGTCCTATTAGGGCAGAATACATTGCCAAGCTTGAAAAATTTTATGAGGATAAGGCTAGGGAGAAGGCCATCCAAGATGAAATTGCAAGGAAGAGGGAATTATTAGAAGCCATGAAAGAGAGTGGGTATGATGATTATGAGATTCAAGACTCCTGCCTGCAGATTGACACATATCCCACAGATATTCAGTGTTAATGATCTCTATATTTTTTCAACTTCCATCAGAGTCTTCACATCTGTCCGAGAGATTTTCTAGTCAAATCTTCTTGGACTTCGAATGTTAAATGCCTTGAATCCTTGAGGTGCCCAAACTCTTGGATTACATACGGCTACGGGAGCCCTTAATGACAGTAGCAAAATGACGGGAGTCGGTGCGAGGGATGATGGAGCAACATTGGTAGAGCTAGAGTGCCAAAGTCTGAAGCAACGCAGTGGAGTGTTGCAGAAGTGCGAGAGGCACAAAGCAGATACAACAACAATGCATTAGCATCAAAGGGTCAACACAGATTAGCAACAGAGGTAGCTTCAGTGTCCACAAACATCCATACTGACCAACATGTCAGCATTTGGGTGGATTTTCAGTTGTTTACTTCTTAGCAACTGAGTGGCTTCCCAGGAGGTCACCCATCCCAGAACTCCTCTGGCAAGCCCCGGAAGTGATGATTGATGCTATGTGATTCATTTCACTAGTTTCAATCCCACTTCTTCACCCCTGTGAGCATCACCCGATGCAATGAGTGCTAAGTGAACTATTCAAAAATCATGAGAAATTAGTCAGTTACGACTACCTCTCATGGAAATGGTCATACGTGAATGACTTACTTAACGCAGTTGAATCCCAAAATGATATCTAATATAATGCACTGCGTAAACCTCCATACTTAAATTCAAAAAGAGTCAAGGGATCTCTACTTGAATGGTTCATGAGGCACAATACTTGCTAAGGTTTTGCAAATGGGGTAGCAAGCTAAGTGGGCTTGATTGTGGGGAAAACTCCACAGTTAAGCGCGCTTGAGCCAGAGGAGTTTTGGGATGGGTGACCTCCTGGGAAGTCCTGGTTACTGGGTGCAAGCCCCGGAAGTGATGATTGATGCTATGTGATTCATTTCACTAGTTTCAATCCCACTTCTTCACCCCTGTGAGCATCACCCGATGCAATGAGTGCTAAGTGAACTATTCAAAAATCATGAGAAATTAGTCAGTTACGACTACCTCTCATGGAAATGGTCATACGTGAATGACTTACTTAACGCAGTTGAATCCCAAAATGATATCTAATATAATGCACTGCGTAAACCCCCATACTTAAATTCAAAAAGAGTCAAGGGATCTCTACTTGAATGGTTCATGAGGCACAATACTTGCTAAGGTTTTGCAAATGGGTAGCAAGCTAAGTGGGCTTGATTGTGGGGAAAACTCCACAGTTAAGCGCGCTTGAGCCAGAGGAGTTCTGGGATGGGTGACCTCCTGGGAAGTCCTGGTTACCGGGTGCAAGCCCCGGAAGTGATGATTGATGCTATGTGATTCATTTCACTAGTTTCAATCCCACTTCTTCACCCCTGTGAGCATCACCCGATGCAATGAGTGCTAAGTGAACTATTCAAAAATCATGAGAAATTAGTCAGTTACGACTACCTCTCATGGAAATGGTCATACGTGAATGACTTACTTAACGCAGTTGAATCCCAAAATGATATCTAATATAATGCACTGCGTAAACCCCCATACTTAACCTCAATTTGACATAGCCTGAGAATGTAGATCTTGTAGGCTTGAGAAGTCTTATTGTATCCCACAAAAGTACCTTTCTTCCCAGAAGTTTCTAACTTCTTCCTCTTCTTCTTGGGCCAATGTATGTATACTGGACAACCAGAGATCCTCAAGCGATTGTCCTTTGGCTTTATTCTCGTGAATGCTCGCTCAGGAGTCTTGTGCCCCAATATCGAGTGAGGTCTCCTGCTCTTAACATAAACTGTTGTAGTAGATGCCTTTTTCCATAAGAACATGGGTAAATCTAGATCATGAATCATTGCCTTAGAAGCCTCCACAATGGACTTGTTCTTCCTTTCTATAATCCCATTGTATTGAGTGTTGTAAGGAACTATCCACTCCCTCTTGATCCCTGGCATTGCCAGCCTCCTTGTAGAAATTACTGAAGTCCTTTGAAGTATATTCCAGGGCTGCTTGGTAGTGTGAGCAGAAGCGGGAGCAAGGAGCCACATTTTCAAAAGCTCTCGGGTCGGGAGCGAATTTTAATATAATATGTATTTTTATATATTTTGGCGCATATATGTTAACAATAGCATATAGAATGATGAATTAGATACAAAAACATAAAAACATGGATTAGACCATATAACATCAATCATCTAGAAGTTATAATCTTCATCAACCACATCCACAAGTTAGTAACATACAACATATCAAGTCTCATGATTCATCCATCATAAAGTTTCGAGCTTTCAAAATTCAATATATAACATTTATCATCATTGATCACAAAGAATATCTAACATGAAATGAAATGTTTCAGCCATCAACTTTCTTGAAGCATCATATTCATAATTCGTTACCAATGAGTTATAATTGCCATCTTCAAACTTCAAACTTAAATTGTCATATATTGTTTAAGAAAAATATCATAATAAATATGAAAGAGTTAACAATTATAAAAACGACTAGAAACTAGAAGCGACAAGTAAATCTATTATCTACTGCTTCCTCTTGCATTTGCCAAGAGAAATGTCTAAATTTTGAGAAGCTCGTGGTGGTCTATTGGGAGTCTCTTCCCACATAGTCGGACGACCATGTCCAAAACCAGAACCAGAAGGCACATGACCTGCACATGAGGATGTGGATGGTGGTGGTGACAACAAAGGGACAGCTTGTGGAACTCGAGCACTGGCAACTGCTACTGGATGATGAGGATGGCATGGCTGTTGCTATTCCTTCATCATCATCTTTCAAAAGTTCTGTTTCCAATCCTTCTAGATGCATAGCTCTATCCTCCAAATAATTTTCCTCTGGGTTGTTGTCCCAAGTCATATATGATGTATCAGCGCAAGCCAACAACCTCAAGTTGTAGTGCACAAAGACCAAGATTTCTGCTCGATTTTCATTGAGGCAATTTCTTCTCACATTCTGGATGAAGGTATAGGTGCTCCAAGACCTCTATGCAGAGGACGTATTTACAATCTATGAAGGCACTTTTTTTTTTCCAATTTTGCAAAAAGTCTATCACTGCCATACTGTCCCACCATGTGACAACATCCAAGCTGCCCCTATCTTCGATTGCATGCAATGAACCAAACACTCCGTAGCCCTAGTATATTCTCCCCCATTATCAGACATCAAAACGTTGATAGAACTTGCTGGATACTTCATCCTTGGCCATCGTGAAGTAGATCCATGTCTTATGGGAGAAATCATCAACAAATACCACATAGTACAAGAAACTACCCAAAGATGGTACTATCACAGGTCTGCATACATCTGAATGCACTAGATCCAAGATCCCCTTGGACCTACTATCTTTTCTTGGAAAAGATCGCTTGGCATTCTTGCCATGTGCACAGCCCCTGCAGACACCCTTATGTTCTACAATGCCATAACTCACATAAACTGGTACTGTCATGTACCAATGCCTGGTTTGGACATCATAAAAATGTGTATACTCCTCGCTCTTGAACAACAATCACTCCTATTGCGTCTATGCTTGAGTCCTTAGGCCATACAAAGAACCTGACCATCTACAAATGCAACTCTGCAACCTCTATCCTTCAACGCTGAAATAGTGAGCAGATTCTTCTTCAATATTGGAACAAACAATGCATCTTTTATGTGTAGAGAATCTCTGGACACCCGCTGAAATGATGCTGTCCCAACTTTTTTCGCTGCATACTTGGAATTATCTCCAAGTTCCACCTGCAATGCTGATGCCCTTTCTGTCAAATTTGTGAACCTGTCATGTGCCTAAAAGCACCACAATCCACCAACCAAATATCACTAGTGTCTTTAATAGTTCTTGTAATAGTGGAGACAAAGAACTATTCTTTTCAGAGTCCGTTTGCAATCTCATCAAGTTTAGATTCCTTTAGTCTTTTTCAGTGGTAGATGCTCATCATCATCACCAAGAGCGGCTGTTGATGCATTCTGCTTTCCCTTCCTTTTCTTCTCAAGATACTGTGAAGCATCATGACCAAATGTATGACATTTGACTTATGTTGAATTTTGACTTTGGAGGTGACTTGGAGGAGGGCTGGGCTTGGAGTTTTGGTGTCAATTTTGGGCCTTGGTCTTGGATATCTCATTTTGATCTGATTCTATAAGAGAAGGATTGTTGTTGGGTTTCCGCCCTTGTGGTGTTATGCCCTGGCTTGGAGCCTAATTTCTGGTGTCTCTTGTCTACTGTCTATTTTTTGTTTTTGAATGGTCATTGCTTGATGAATAAGAAAGGAAAAATAAAAGAACACTAAATAATTTCACAAGTAATTATCGTGTAAAGAAATTCCCCACTTTATTGGAATTTCGACATGAATTAGTTAGACATCATACTTGCATGGTCAAAATAAGAATAGAGGCTTATATTGCTTATTTTGTTTGTATATTTGTATACAAAACAGTGTTAACAGGAATGAATGAACAACTTTTCTGCATGTGAAAAAGCATTGAATTTTGATTTCTTGTGGTCTTTTAGGCATGGGTACGAATCCTTTTGCTCTTGATGCTTTGGCAGTCTTCATGTTTCGTGTTCTTCAGCGAGTTAACCACCCGGTAATGTTTAAATGCTTGTGTGTTCATGTTTGTTATGTTCTTTATTGTTTTGTGTCATCTTTCCATACTTCACCATTTCTTTTAGGACAAGAAATCTGTTGTTGCTATGTCTATGGACATTTCTTTTTGTTTCATTCCACATTGAATTCAGACAAATACGCTTGGGTTCATAGATGTTTAATACGTTCAACGCACCATTGCCTATTTTGTTTTTACTTGATGATTGAAATGTGTGTCTGTGCTTTTTGAAGGGTAGTCTGGATAAAAACTCGAAGAATGCTGGCTATGTTCTACTCATGTTTTACAATCTCTATGAGGGGAAGGTATGTACTATGGACACATTTACAGACGGTGATCTGCATCCTAATTTATCTTCTTTATGTTTATCTACAAACTTGACATTTCTTCACTAATGAGTGGCAAATTATAATCTTTTTCAGAGTAGGAGTGAATTTGAGACAGAACTGCATGAACGTTTTGGCTTGCTTGTTAAGATGCCTTTATTGAAACCTGACAGGTATAGAACTTTAGTTATATGTGAGATTCCGCTTTCTACTCTTTTTTTTTTCGTTTTTATGAATATAGTTTTTTTACTGTCCCTTGACATGATTATGATGTCAAGTTGAATTTTGTTGTATATTATTTTTTGTGATATAAGCTCACCAATGTTTTCTGGGTTGCATTTTCTTTTTGATGTTTCCCTGATTGTCCTAAATTTATGTTAACACTTGAAACAACTTTATAGTAATATTTGAAATGCATCTGAGGCCATATCATGGATCTTATTTGCTTAGAAGTATGTTCATTATCAGCAGTGATCCTATTCGTTTTGTAAATGGTATAGTGAATTCATGGTTTGTGCAGTGGTTCCGTATGGATAATGTAATACGTGTTTGTTTGCAGGGATCCTTTGCCTGATTCAATTAAAGGTATCTTGGATGAAGGACTCAGTTTATACAAGCTTCACACTAACAGGCATGGAAAGTAAGTTATGCAAATTTCTGTGTCAAAATCGGCACTCTTTATAAGTTATGCAAAGTGCTGCATTATAATTGACACTCTTTTATCTTATGCTTGCGATGGCATATACTCATATTCTATAGTGCATTACTGGATTTTTCTCCACACTGTAGACTTCGGTTGGATTAGTTTGATTCCTACTTAGTTTATTTTTCCCTTAAAAGACTCTTGTTGTGTATGCCATAGAGAATTCAATTGTACAAGAGGTCTGTATATTTGTGTTCTCTTTCAGTGTAAGAGCTCATATTGTCTTTTGCTGCAATTGCCTTAACTCTTGTTAATTTTATTTTAAGAGTTCCAGTTTATCAACCTCTAACATGTCTGTATGTTAAGACTATGTACGTTGGAAATTTGAAGTAAGCACAGGGTATTAAATGGAACAGAAGTACTAAGTTTGTGGCCTACTATTTTTGGGTTATTGTTACTTGTTTGACGCTATTGAATTTGCTGTGTGTCATGCTCTTTAAGCATAGTTTTATTGAAAGGGAATCTGAATAACATAGTTTACATGAAGCTGAAGATGCACAGATACAAGAAACACTTACAAAGAGACAAGCAATATATGCATCCATCATTCATGAAGAAGCTTCAAAGAAGAAAAGAGAATCATCTTCCACACATCAAATGCATCAAAAGAGTCTCCAATAGCTCCAAAGAAAATGTGCGAGTTCTTTACAAGAGAACTAATCCATGTGTGATGATGATCTCTCACAAATGAAAGTGAGTTGTATTTATATGAGACCTTAGAGGTCGAATTATTAACCGAAGGCCCCCTAACATTATAAAAATGTGCAAAATACAAGCCTTGGTCGTGGATACACGAGTTATGCCAAAATAGGATGGAGCAATCATGGATACATGAGTTACGCCCAGTGTAACAAGAATCGACGAGTACTCGCGATTCCCAATCTGATCGCCCGTGAAACGATCCGATCCGAAACTCTGCCGATTTTTTCCGATTTTCCTGATTTTGTCTAGTCCCGCCAGTTTTGGGTTTAGGGCTTTCGCTTGGGTTTATCGGTCCACTGCCGACGCCGCAGAGCTATTGCATACACCGCAGAGCCGCAGAGGCATTCCGGAACATGTTGATATATGTCTTGGAACACGTTGAAACAGTCCAAAAGTCTATCTAAACCCTTCAGATAAATGTGCTTCAACACGTTGAAACAGTCTGAAATTATAAATGTAATCTTGATTACGTCTCTCGAGTCAAAGTATCGGGTATGACCAGAGGAAACCCTAAATGATTAAATTATGCTTTATTAAATTGACTCGAGACCATGGGTGCTTTGATTGCTGAACACAATAATATTGTAACGTTCAGTTCACTAAAACTAAAATGCATTGTTTCTATATAAATATTGTAATGTTCAGTTCATTATTATGTACGTCAAAATAAAACTTAAAGGTTTTGGCAAGATTTGTGCTCGACAATTGGTATCATACCATATACTTCCATTTGGGGGTCTTTTATGAATAATGTTCTTTCTACCATTGATATGTATTTTTATTTCGATTTTTATTTTCTCATTACAGAAGGTTCAATAAGTAATTGGAAATTTGTTGTAATTAAATTTTTTTAACGTTTTCTTGATAATTACGGAAAGTGTGGATGAATATTGTAATTGAGTTCACTAAGAGATTATTTATGTGTTACTTTACTCGAAGAGGTTTGGTATTTAATAAAGTGAAAAAAAAAAAATTATTTTTGGATATTTTGTATGTAATTATATTTTCAAATATGTGGTAAATTGCTCTTTTTTGTGTATTATTATTGTATTGAATTCTCTTGAAATATCACCCGCTTTCACTAAAAAAACATCATAATTAGAGTTCAGGAGGTTAAGATATCACTTATTAAAAATCAATTATTTCCAATGTATTTTTTACGACATGTATGAGATACTTATTCATTCATGATATTTTGGACATCTATTGATATTATGCATTGTTTGGACATGCCTTTACCGAATATTACTGAAAAATGTTTTTTTTTTTTTTTAATTCAATATATGTATATATTTTTGTTTAATGAATTCAATGATTTTTTGCCGATTTTTTCCCGATCCGATTAAAACTCTTCGCTCTTTTGCCTCGCCGATTTATTGCCGATTCCGAGTCTGGTAACATTGGTTACGCCAACGTTTGTTTTTCCATCCTTCATTATCTTCCTTTTGCTTTTTCATGATTTTTCTTTGTATTACTACTTAGGGCTCTAGGAAATAAAAGCATGTTAGAGATATGCAACAACTATTACCCCCTTAAGGTGGGGCAGTTAATTGCCCCCAAGGGTTGAATGTGTATGGGTTCCTAAATGATCAACGTGGCATTCAAGGCCCCTAAGAAATAGGGTGATGGTCATGATGAAGGGGTAGAGATCATGTTTGGATTTTTCCCATGCGCTATATTCAAGGTGATGGCCATTTTTGCATTTTTTGATATTCTTTTTTTTCTTGCTTGTGGCAATGATATCATTTTAACATTCTTTTAGCTTCATCATCCTTTGGGGCAATAGTTATAGGCTTGACCTAGACATGTGGACAAGGGGAGGGGGTGACCTAGTGCCTTGTGGACCTAGTGGTGATGTGGACCCAAAGAGGGAAGATGATGAAATAGGGCTTGTAATGTGCCAAGGGGAGTGAAACATGTGAAATGGAAAATGATACCACATTACCAAAATTAGGGTTTCTCAAGTAGTGCCCTTCCTAAAGCCCTATATAGGGGAGATCCCATGACTCCAAGATTTAAGGATTAACCTCCCCATTTATGGTGAGGGAACAAAATTGCAGCCAAAACCCTTCCTTCTTCGAAGTCACCCAATAATCCATGCTCAACGTGCGTAAGGAAGAACAAGCAGAAGCACTCGACTGCAGAATGTAAAACATATCTTTAGGATTGGATTTCCCACCTTAAAACATATGCTCTTGATATATGGACGAGGGGACATATGATTGGTTCAGGGAACGAAGATCAAATGACACAATACATCGGCTACACTGGTGGTTGTAAGGGGTTGCTGGTTGGCGGCTAAAGAGATCTCCTGCAGAAAAATTCTCCTATAGGGTCTTCGACTTTTGGTGGGTAACACTCCCAATGTGAGAAATCAAAATGATCTCTGCTACTTATTGGCTAGGGTTGAATCTTTCACAATCTAAAATAGAATGCCCTTAGGGTTTTTCCCAAGGGTTTGAAGCCAACAACATTCTAAAGAACAATATGATATTCAAGCATGCCCCAAGAGTGAGCTCCAATTTCTCTTTTATCATCAGAATGCCATGGGGCTATACCATGGGTCATGAGAATAACACGGGTCATATACTGTGGGTCATCATGGTACCATGGGTCTCTCTTCATAACCTTTTTTACTTTTGACCACTTTCTTTCACTTTTTAACTTTTTCTTGCTCAATTTAATATAAGTGAGTTATAATATTTTTTTTTAGTCCTCCCAAAGTCAATAACACTTTTTTAATTTAATGGGTCATGAGAATAACACGTGCCATATATTGTGGGTCATCATGGTACCTTGGGTCTCTCTTCATAACCTTTTTTACTTTTGACCGCTTTCTTTCACTTTTTAACTTTTTCTTGCTCAATTAAATATGAGTTATAAATTGTTTGTTTTTAGTCCTCCCAAAGTCATTAACACTTTTTAAATTTAATTACTCAATGTCACTTTGACATATTTCTTTTTCACCCATACGACGTTTAAAGAATTAAAATAATTGATCCCCTTCTTACTGACTATAGCCTATCAAATCAAATAGGCTACTAAGTCGTTCTGCATAAGTGATCATTCGGAATGGGACATTACAATCATCCCTTCCCAATATTGCTTGCCCTTAAGCAATCTAGAACCTGCGTATCAATACCAAGATCCCAATATGCTTGTAGAATGCTCCAACATATATCTAATGTACCATCCTAACACAACTAAACCCAACGTCACTATTACACTCTTCCATATCACTGAGCAATGCACTACAATGTAAACCATCCCTCATAAAAAACGCTGGGGTAGTTGAAGGGGATAGCTCCTCATCATCCAACTTTATCATATTTACATCATATACCATGTATCCTTTAATCTCGTTGAAGTCAGAGGCTCGATATTATACCAACATCTCAGATAAAAATCAGACTTGAATTGAAAAAGGAGTTGCAGCTCACAGGTGAGTACTGCGCCTGGAGACTGCACTCAAAACAAAGAGAACTCTCTCCGTACACTCTACATTCATCAAATGAGCAATTACATCATTAAGTACATTACTAGAACTCAGGAAGTTGCAACCAAAATCCTAAACTCTAGGAACAAATCCTAAACTAAGGAGATACGTTACAACTTGTGTAACCATTTCTCCATTAATACAAAATAATATTAATTATTTTCGACTACCCCCCTTAATGGAGAAAGGATTATCTTGAACTCCTAGCATCCCTCTAAACAATTCAAACTTTACACACCCAAGAGGCTTAGTAAAAATATCAGCCATGTTATCACAAGTTTTACAATATTCAACACATATCTCTTTTGACTGTTGTTTCTCTCGAACTAAATGAACCTGAGTATCGATATGCTTGGTATTTTTATGAAAGACTGGATTGTATGCAAGCTTGATGGTACTCTGGTTGTCGGTTTTGATAATAGTTGATTCTTTTTGCTCTTCTCCTACATCGTTGAGAAGTCTTCTCAACCAGATAGCTTCACATGTGGCTGCACACAATGCTTGGTACTCAACTTCACATGAAGATAGAGCTACAGTGTGCTGCTTTTCGCTGCTCCATGCTATGACCCCGGATCCAATGCTGAATGCGTAACCTGTGATAGATCTTTGATCATCCAAGTTACCTGCCCAATTGGAATCTGAAAAACCTGCTAGAATAACATCAGAAGTGTCAGTGTACAAAATGCCATAATTACTAGTACCACTAAGATACCTCAACACACTTTTTGCTACGACCCAGTGACTTTCGAGTGGTTTTGACATGAACTGGCTCAACACACTAACAGAATATGCCAAATCTGGTCTAGTTGTAGTCAGATATATCAAACTGCCAACTAGCTGTCTGTACATGGTAGCATCCACCTCTTTAGTACTGTCGTCACTGCTCAACTTTAAGTTCTGCTGTAATGGTGTTGCTGCTGATCTGCACTGCTCCATTCTGAACCTTTCCAGCAAGCTTCTGGCATACTTCCCTTGAGTAAGAAAAGTTTGTCCAGAGTCTTTCCATACCTCCAATCCCAAGCAATAATGAAGGTTTCCAAGATCTTTCATCTCAAACACTTGTGACATCTGCTGTTTGATTTATTTGATCAGATTGTTAGCATTCCCTGTTATGATCATATCATTTACATACAAAGAAATCAAAATAATTTGCCTTTGTTTATTAAACTTGGTATATATATTTGGATCATTCAAGCTCCTATGAAAGCCATGCTGTACAAAAAATGAGTCAATTTTCTCATACCATGACCTGGGTGCCTATTTTAAACCATAAAGTGCCTTTTTCAATTTACACACAAGATGTTCCTGCCCCTTTTTCACAAAACCTTCAGGTTGTACTAAATAAATTTCTTCCTTCAAGTCACCATTCAGAAATGCAGACTTGACATCTAGCTGGTGTAGCTGCCATTTGTGTTTTGTTGCTAAGGAAATTAGCATTCTAATGGTGTTTAATTTGGCTACAGGAGCAAAGGTGTCATCGAAATCTATTCCCTCTTTTTGTGAGTAACCCTTTGCTACCAGTCTAGCTTTAAGTTTCTCTATACTCCCCTCTGCATTTATTTTTGGTTTATACAACCATTTGCATCCTATGGGGTTTTACCTTCAGGCAATTCAACCAAATCCCAAGTATGGTTTCTGTTTATTGATTCTATTTCCTCATACATTGCAGCCCTCCATGCATCAGATTTACTTGCTTCTTCATAATTTGCAGGTTCTACAATGTTTAAAATCTTTGACATTAATGCATAGTCTTTCAATTTAGATGATAATCGAGTCTTCCTACCTGATCTCCTTGGTAGGGGACTTACCTCAATTCTGTCTATTTCAGCCTTTTCTAGGCTTGCATCATCATTGATTACATTGTCTGTTACTTCTTCTTCTTGTTTCTCCTCCTGCTCTTCATCTTCCTCACTATTTTCTTCTATTAGCAATGGAATGTGCCAATCAATGTTAGAGACATTCTTTCCTTCTTCAACTTGTTCATGAAATATGACATCTCTGCTTGCAAAAACCTTGTGAGTCACAGGATTAAATAACTTATATGCCTTGAACTCAGTGCCATATCCAACAAATATACATTTCAGGGCTTTAGGATCTAACTTCTTCCTATTTGCCTTAGGTATATGAGCATAAGCTTTTGAACCAAATATTCTTAAGTGACTCACTGCTGGTTTGAATCCAAACAATGCTTCAAAAGGGGTTTTGAAGCCTAGACATCTAGTAGGACTCCTATTCTTTAAATACACAGCAGTGTTAATAGCTTCTGCCCAAAGACCATTTGATAGACCCTTACCTTGAAGCATGCTCCTTGCGCACTCCACAAGAGTTCTGTTCTTCCGTTCTGCCACTCCATTCTGTTGTGGAGTGTGGGGCACTGTAAACTGTTGCACAACCCCATGATGCTTGCAGAAATCCATGAACTCTCCCAACCGGTATTCTCCCCCTTGATCTGAGCGGAGAATTTTTATCCTTTTTCCCGTCTGGTTTTCTACCATGGATTTAAACTCTTTAAAATACTGAAAGGCTTGACTCTTTTTACTCAGAAAGTATATCCATGAAAATCTAGTGCAATCATTTGTAAATAAGAGAAAGTAATATGCTCCTCCTAATGACTTGGTTTGCATAGGTCCACAGATGTCTGTATGCACCAGTTCTAAAATGTCTCTTTCCTTTCTATTAACATGCAAAGGGAACTCTTCTCTATGCATTTTCCCTAATGCACATCCATCACAATCCAGCTTAACATTATGGAAAACAGGGAGTCCATCGACCATACCTTTTCTCTGAAGTAGGATGAGGTCTTGCAGATTAAGATGGCCGAATCTTTGATGCCAGAGATTTTCAGCTGTCGATCTAGCTGCAACCATTGCTTGCTGTGGCATACTCTTCACATCTAGTCTGTACAGGCTCCCCACGCGCACTCCTGTTGCAACTGTTTCCATCTGGCTATCCTTAATGACACAGTTAGTCTTAAAGAATTGAACTTGCATGTCCTGATCAGTAATCATTGAGACAGAGACCAAATTTTTCTTAATTCCTGGAACATACAATACATTTTTGAGGTGTCTAATGTCTCTGATAGGTAATTTTACAGGAATGTCACCATATCCTTTGATCTCATGTCCACTATCATCTCCTAAATAGATTTTTGACCCACATGAAGTTTCTTCAAGAAATTCAAACCAATCCTTCTTACCAGTCATATGTGAGGATGCGCCCGAGTCAACATACCATATGTCGTCCTCATCTCCCTTTGAAGCTGAAAGGGCACAATCGACTATAAATAGTCAAAGTTCGTGGCTATGATCCTCTTCTTCCTTAACAAGGTAACCCTTATGTTTTCTCTGTTTGTTTCTTCCTTCGTCTGCCTGCCTCTTATAACAATCTTTAATCTGATGACCAGGTTTTCCACAGTAAAAACATTTCTTGCTGGGAAAATTATTAGCAGACATACCTTTAAACGGTCTCTTCTGAAATGTGTTGGCTCCTTTCTGCTGCTGCTGCTGCGGTTGCTGATGCTGCTTCCCTCTATACTGTCTCCTTTTTGCCATCAGAGCAAGGTCATTGCTCTGTGATTTCAAATTTTGTCGTCGCTCTTCTTCCTGTATTAGGATCCCTGTCAACTCTTCAAATGAAGGGGCTTTCTCCCTTGCTGACAGCCCTGTGATAAATATCTGGTATTCATCAGTCATTCCGTTCAACGTGATCGTGACCAGATCTGAATCGGAAACTTTCTCTCCGATATCTCCCAATCTGTCCTTCAGGTCTTTGACTCTAGCAATGAATCCAACAGCAGACTCATTCTCCTCCATCTTCAATGCAAACAACTTGCCTTTGAGTGACAAGACACGGTTTGTATTCTGCGTCTGGTATAGGTTTTTGATCGTCGTCCAAATGTCAGTGGCCGATTTACAGTCTCTAATATGTGGGATAACATTGTCCTTGACGGACATCTTCAATATGACCTTTGCTTTTGTCTCCCTTTTATCCCAATCTTGTTCTTGTGTGGTTGATCCTGATCTCAGCTCATTTCCTATAATGATCGACCACGCATTTGCACTTTCAAGTAAAGTCTGCATCTTGAATTTCCAGTTGGAGAAATTCGATCCATCGAGTTTGCCAGACTTGTGGAGATACGATTCTATACTGTTATTCATATTGGATTGATAAAATTTTTGATCCTCTGATGAATAAGTCTATCCAACTGTACACTTTCAGGACACATTAAAAAAAAAATCACCACATACTAGATCCGAACCTCTGTTTTGCTGAGAAAAAAAAATTTGTATCTTCAATGAGCCACCACCGGGAAAGTCCGATCTGCTGCCACCAAACAGATCCAGAACTCCAATGCGCCACCACCGGGCAAGTCCGATCTGCTGCCACCGAGTAGATCAGGAACTCCAATGCGCCACCACCAGGCAAATCCGATCTGCTGCCACTGAGTAGATCAGAAATTTCAAAGTGCCACCACCGGGCAAGGCCGATCTGCAAAAAATTGTAGATTTTCCAAAGAGAAAGAGGCTGGCGCTTCTCGACGGTGAAATACCCGTGCCGAAAACAAAATCGATGTGTCTTACGAAATTGGCACGATTAAGGCTTGATTTTCCGCGCCAATAGCACTTTCTGGCGCGCTGGCGCTACTATCTCTCTCAAAACCGCGCCAAATGGCGCGACTGTTCCTTAATAAACAACGCCAACCCTTTCTTCCACTCAAAAATGGCGCGACTATTCATGACGAAACCGCGCCAACCCTATTTTCCGCTCAGAGATGATCAGTCATCTGAGACCTGTCTTCAGGTGTTACTACAGTCCACCTGATTCTACGAATGCTTCTGTACACTCCACCGCCACTACAGTTCTGTAATCAATGATGCATCCTAAAAAAAAAAAATTAAGGCTATCCCTACTCTGTGCTCTGATACTAAGATAAAATCAGACTTGAATTGAAAAAGGAGTTGCAGCTCATAGGTGAGTACTGCACCTGGAGACTGCACTCAAAACAAAGAGAACTCTCTCCGTACACTCTACATTCCTCAAATGAGCAATTATATCATTAAGTACATTATTAGAACTCAGGAAGTTGCAACCAAACTCCTAAACTTTACGAACAAATCCTAAACTAAGGAGATACGTTACAACTTGTGTAACCATTTCTCCATTAATACAAAATAATATTAATTATTTTCAACTATCTCCTTGGGTTTTCTTCTCATTGAGACGCGTGTAATTCATCATTATTTAATTTAAGTATTGACGTGTGTAGTGCCCACCTTTAGCGTAACTGGATTGTGTGAGTTTTGCAATCTCTCTTCTCTTTTCATTTTGATTTTGATAATTAACATGTCATTCAATTGTTATGGTCTAATTATTAACTGGTACAAAGTAGACGACAACTTGGCACATAGGAAGTAGTTATCTTCATTTGGTTTGCTTCTTAGTAGAGGAGGAAACATGGAAAGAAGATGTTTTGTGTATTTGTGTGTGCATGACTTTGTCTCTAGAATATCCAAAACTTTAGACATCAAAGAAGCCATATGCTTTTGTGATTGTGAGGCAAGTGAGGTGAAAGTCAAGATGTGACTTCTTTAGAATGTGTGTTGTTAACTCTTGTATCTTCACTTTCCTTTAGCAAATTAGCCTTTGTCCAGGAGATTCTAACCTTTCAGACGATCATATGTGCATCAAAAGGATTCTTTTCATGTAGGCATATTGGGCATGTTGCCGCAAAATCCAGCAGGTTTGATGTAAAGCCTCATTAGGCGGGGCCAGACCTTATGGCAACAAGAGAAAGGGTTCCCATTGTCACCTCAACAACCATTCTTCCGCTTTTTAGTGGATTCAAACGACAAGGGAGGCTTCCCTAAATCACCTTCAAAGATACTCTAATACTAGAACTCGAGGTTGAGTTAAATGTCTATTGTTGAGTAGAGTATTGGCAAGGTTTAAGATGGCCTAGGTTTTCTATGCTACAACTCAAAAATACTCATTGACCAAGAATAATCTACTATAAGTTAGGGCTTGGATGAAATGCAATGATATGGAATTCAATGTCATATAACAACCCAAGGAAATTGTCTAAAAATGATACTCAACAATAAGGAGCAAGACCTGCTGGGAAAAATACTGAGAGGGGGGGTGAATCAGTTTTTTAAAACTCACTAAAACCTTTCAATTTCTTATTCATATTTTTGTACGCGAATTTAATTTAGTGAACCAACGTATGTACACAACTGTGATGAGGATAAGTAGCGTATATCTAGTTAACTAACTTTTCAACTAATTCATCATCTTTATGAGAAAAAGTTTTTTCGGCGTAAATCACATGATAATACATTTGTCGATGCGTTTCAAACCAACGAGTGTGGTTCATCATCAGGACAAGTTGAAGAATCAGATCATGGCTGCAAATTAAATAGGGAGAGCAGATTGTCCAACGGCTAGGTTTGACTGAAAAAACGACTATATTAGGTTAGACTGGACAAACGACTATAATTGACCAAGAAACGACTAGATTTGACTATTTAAATTGTTTAACTATAATAATATTATTATGTTAAAATGAATATTATTTTAATATTTATCAAGTGTTATTTTAAGTAAAACGGATTTTGGGTTAACAATATTTCATTTAGGGAATATTTACCATAATCTTGATTGAAATGTTAACATATAATAACTACTAGTAATTGAAAGGTTTTAATAATAATCTAAACTAATAATGATTAATGATATATTAATAGTATTAATCCTCTTATTAATTGCTTGTATAACTAATTAATATAAATTTAACAGTAAAGTCTATCTAATGGGAATAAGTGTTAATAGATCCAGGGATATTAGTAAGGAATTTAATAATAATCAAATTAATATTAATTATTGTTATATTGTTTAAACTAGATTATTCAGATTAGACATGAAAAGGGGGAATATTTATACTAATATTTAATGTGTATAATTAGTAACAGTATGGATTTAATAATAATAATAATAATAATATTAGTTATTATTATATTATTGTTGTTATAATAAAGTATTATTCTTATTATTAATGGTTAGTTTATCTAATGGGAACATATATTAATAGATCTAGGGATGTTATTACTAGTAAGGATTAATATAATAGTGTTATAATAATAGTATTATTATTAAAGGTTTGTGTAACTAATTAATATAAATTTATTAGTAAAGTTGTCTGATGGGAACATCAACTTGCGATTTAAATATTAGATAATTTAACCTATTTAGATAGTCATGAAAAGGACTGTCTCTTAAATAAAATAAACCAAGGGAGAATTCCAAAGAGGAGTAAGGAAATATGGCTAAAGAAAGCAGGTTAAGGGATAACAAGGGGGACAAAAAAATCAAGAAAAAGATATTAATAGAGGAAGGGGAGGAAGGGGAAGCAACGACTAGGAAGAGAGGGTTGGGATCCAGCAACTACTAATCTTCCAGCCGTCATCTCTGTTGAGATTGCTTGGTCTTCTTTCAATCTCAATTGCCTCCCTAAATTTTCGGTGATGGAACTGCGCCACCCTTGCAATAACCTTGGCCTCCTCAATACAAACATGATGCTTGGTCTTCTCCGCATGCTCCGCTAGTGCGGAAGACTTTGTTCTCCCATGCTTTAGGTCAGTTGCGTGCTCATTAATCCTTTGATTAATAGAGCGTCTTGTCTCACCAATATAGGGGGTCCCACAGGAACAAGGAATAATATAGACACCCTTCATGTCCTTAGGGTCGATAGGATCCTTTACTGACCGGAGGGATTTACGAATGGTGTTGAGGGGTCTAAAGGTTGAGGGAACATTATGCTTCTTAAGAATTCGAGCAATCTTATCAGTGGTCCCTTGGACAAAAGGTAGATGGACCCCTAGGACTCATTCTTTAGTCTCTTTTTTAACAACCGAATTTTTGGAAGCTTTAAGGAAAGCCTTCTGACTAAGGTGTCTACTATAACCGTTCTCAACAAAGACATTAAGGAGATGGGATTTTTCTTTATCGAAGCTCTTTTCATCAGAGATCCTTAGGGCATGAGTAGCGAGGGTGTTGAGAACGCCCAACTTTTGAGTCGGGAAATGATGGGAATTGGCATGAAGATATTGCTCCGTATGTGTTTTCTTTCGAAACACTTGGTGGGAGAGGGAACCGTCAATATTCTTTGAAATAAGAATATCAAGGAAAGGGAGGTAACCATCGACTTCCTGCTCCATGGTGAACTTAATGGCGGATGATTGATTGTTGAGATGATTGAAGAAGAGATCTAACTCCTCTTGGCCATGGGACCAGATGACATTAGTGTCATCTACATATCTTTTCCAAAGCTTTGGTAGGAGACGGGCTGAGGCCAAAGCCTTGGATTCAAAATCTTCCATAAAAAGATTAGCAACAACAGGGGATAGGGGCGAGCCCATGGCAACACCACAGGTCTGTTCGAAGAACTCGCCCTCAAAACTGAAAAAAGTGGAAGTGAGACAGATCTCAACTAACCGAGCGGTATTGGGATCCGTTAGGCGGTTGATCACTTCCAAGGCCTCCTTAATAGGGATACAAGTGTAAAGGGAGACTACATCAAAACTAACAAGAATGTCCTCAATGTCAAGCGTTATGTCCTTGAGCTCTTCAACAAAGGATGCAGAGTCTTTGATGAAGGACTCTGTATGGCCAACTAAGGGTTTAAGCTTTAAGGCAAGGAATTTAGCCAGAAGGTAGGTAGGACCACCAATGGTGTTGACAATGGGCCTTAGGGGAGCCCCCTCTTTGTGAATTTTTGGAAGCCCATAGATCCTAGGAGTAATGGGACTGCTCTCAATGAGTTTATGGCAAAGGGAACTGACTGAGCTACTGGACTTGATGGCGACAGCCATAGTCTTAGAAATCTTCTTTAGAGGGTTCTTGGGAAGCTTTTTATAGCTACCACTATTATATAGATGATCTAACATCTTCTTGCGGTAATCATCTTTGTCAAGGATGACAGCAGCCCCTCCTTTGTCGGCCTTTAGAACAACGATATCTTTGTTCTGGTTTAAGGATCTGAGGGCCACAAATTCTTCTTTGCTGAGGTTTCTCTGAGGGGGCTTTGCCTTTCTAAGGACAACGACACAATCATGTCTAATAGTGTTCTTAATATTATTCAGTAAACCTCTAATCCCAAATTCCATGTCACAAATAATGTCCTCAACCGGGATTTTCTTAGGGGCCTGGGCAAAATTTAAACCTTTACCCAAAAGCTTAAAAATAGAAGGGGGAGGAGAAACTAGACAAATTGATAACTCGATTATTACGACAGGGAGGGGGAAGATTAATCTTATTATTACAATTCATAAAATTATTGTTTTTGTCAAATTTGTTTATATATTTTAATTTATTGAAGTTATTTCAATTTACTTTGTAATTCTTTCGCTTTGGATTAGTGAAGTTATTTCAATTTACTTTGTAATTATTTGTATAAATTAAGATAAATAAAATGTCTCGATGTGTTCTTCCTGGCCCCTAAATGTTCAGACAGGTAAAGATTTAAAACGCCATGATTTTTAACTATCATTAAGCGTGGAACCCAGATGTAAGGATATTCCTTGATTGGTGTTTTATGTGCCACAAGCCACGATTTTATTGTGCAGCGATTCCCGGATGACAATAAATTGGTGGTGATGTAGTTGGCAGGGTGGCTGGCCGATTGGTATATTGAGGAGGATTTCCCTGTAATTCTGTTGATAAAAAATAAAATTTAAATGCATAGTGGTATACGCAAGTGGTATGATGGTTGCCAGGTAGCTGACGGGAAGGTTGGCGTCAAAAACCTGCAGCAAAGACGAGGTCAGGTGATGGTGGCAGCGACAGTTGACCTCGACAAAGGCGGAAATATATGCCCATGATGGGTGACTGCGTGGAGGCAACGCAGGGGCGGATGTGGCCAGGCGGTAGGTTGGGGAGTTTCGGTGGAAGGGCCAGGCGGTAGGTTGGGGAGTTTCGGTGGAAGGGCCAGGCCGGTTGGTAAAGCGCGGTTGCGGCTATGGGATTTGTTGGAGGCGGCTGAAGTCGGTACTTGTGGTTTTCGCTGTTGTTGGAATGGCATACAGTGAGAATTAATCCCAAACGATACCAAGTCATGATCCTTGCAGCCTAAGTGACAGAAAAACAGGGTTGCTTCACGACTCAGAGACGCATTGGCTCACAATGTGGTGTAACAATGAATCTGGTGGGCGGTAATGGCTACAATGGATGGCAGATGATAACTTCAGTCACAGATGCGAGTATCAAGTTGCACGTGGCAGCCAATTTTAATTTTTGTTTGTTTTTATTTTTTCCTTTGGTTAGTATTGTTGTTTTTATTTTTTTTGTAATAATTTTATTTTTTTTATTATCTAGAATGATTTTGTTTATTTATTTACTTTTTTTATATAATTTTTTTGTTTTTATTTATTTTTAATGAATTCTATATATATATATATATAATATAATATAATATTACTTTTTGACTTTATTTTGTATATATATATATATATATATATATATATTTAAGGTTGTATAATTTTTTTTTAATCTTTTAATTTTAATGTCCAAAGGCCCAGCAAAACGGAGAAGAGGAGAAACTCCCAAATTCTAAGCGAAACACTTCAATTATACGACAACAACTTTGATGAAATGTTGATGGCCACAAGCCTAGATTGGAGAATACGGCTCTGTGCTGCGGTTGAGCGGCGAGAGGATCGAACTGCTCTGATACCAAATGAAACAAACAAAGTTCGTACTTCTTGTTAACTACTCCAGAAGACTTGGAATATGAAAATATTCATTGAGGATACAAATATTATTATATTAAATGTATGAATAAGAATGATGATACGAGAGTGAGGGGCCTGCTTATATACCCCCAGGCAGGTACCCTTTCATGGAAGGTCATATGCCATTTAGACATGCGTCTTTAGTACTAACTAATAATAAACTAATCATTATTATAATTATTTTCATTATGTATATTTATATTATTTTTATATATTTTATTCATAACAAATTTTGAATTGTACAATATTGTTGATGGAAAGCTTGGTGGGTGCAAATATATAGCAAGGATGAATTAATTCCAGAGATAATGTTGATTTGAAGTAGCATCAGATGTGCTCTAGCCATGAAAATTGGTGGAGAGGCTAAAGCACATGATATCTCCAAGACCCAGAAATAGTTTGGGCAGATTCTACCTAGTTAAGGAGATATTAAAATAATTAATATTTTTAATGGAGTTTGTTGGGTCTTGAAAATGTCATTCATTTCCATTACACTTTCACTATTATGTCCATTATATCACCTCCATTTCACTACTATGTCACTACATTCATCCTACTTTCATTATCATTGGGCCACATTTATGTTTTTCCAAACTTTATTAATTCTTAGCATTTTTAAGTGAATTTGTGGTTAAAAATTAGAAAATAATGTGCATATGCTTATACCTAACAAGTGGGTTGAGATTGTTGACATGTGCAGCTCAAAAGGAGGCTTTTAGAAGACCCTTATGTGGCACTCTAAGGCCAAATTCGAATTTGAGTGGAAAGAATCATGGGTCATGAGGATATGTGTCACATCTCCTAATTGTATTGAAACTCTAAGAAGACATGTGTCGTATCAGTTCTTATTTTGGTTAGGACTCTAGAGGTAGAGGGAGAGATTCATGGACTCTCATTAATGAGATGGCTTCTCATCTTTTTGTATAAATAGGAGATCTCTCTCCTTCATTTGTTAGCTTGTTAGTCTTAGCTTAGCTTGGTTTTTAGTTCTTTAGCTTGGAGTTTGTAGTTCTTCTTTGATGGCTTTGGAAAGCTTTGGAGAGCTTGGTTGTACTTTGTAATTTTGAAGAATTTGAATAAAGCTTTGATGTTCTCAACATGGAAGGAGATGTGAAGTAGATGTCATGGAGCATATTAGAATGTAAGGTAGAATAGATTTCATTTTGTAATTTTGCTTTGATTTCATTCATGTATGTCATTTTATTGCTTTCAAGTTTTCTAGTCTAGATTTTCCATTCATGCAATTTTAATTCATGCAAGTGTGTTCAACCGGTTGATTGTAGATTAGTTTTTCTTTACATGTTTTTACATCAAATAGTGACATGAAATTTGCCTCTCTGCTGAACTTTTTCTTAAGCTTTTCAATTTCAATTATGCTTTGATTTCAGTCTTATTTATTTGCTGTTGTTAGTTAGTTTAGATATCAAATTCTTCATGTCATTTGATGTTATCTCCAGAGCCATGGCTTAACCCCGAAAAGCTACTTAGCGAGCTATCGGATTATGAGTGAAGTGATTTGATTTTACTTTCATCTCTGCAATTAGATATCAGGTTTTTCATGTTATTAACGTTATCTCTAGAACCATGGCTTAACCCCAAAAAACTACTTGGCGAGCTATCGGATTATAAGTGAAGTGACTTGATTTTACTTTCATTTGAAAGTAGGTAATTTAGATATCAGGTTCTTCATGTTATTGACGTTATCTCCAAAGCCATGGCTTAACCCCGTAAAGCTACTTGGTGAGCTATCGGATTATAAGTGAAGTGACTTGATTTTATTTTCATTTGCAAGTAGGTAATTTAGATATCAATTCTTCATGTTATTGACGTTATCTCCGGAGCCATGGCTTAACCCGGAAAAGCTACTTGGAGAGCTATCGGATTATAAGTGAAGTAAATTGATCTTGCTTTCGTTAGTCTGCAATTTTTGGTTTGTTTGAGTGCAATAGTTTAAATTTTATTTCTATAATTAGATGGGAAGCAAAGACAGTGATTTCATGATCAGTATTTCATCTTTTGTTTGATCTAAGTAGCTGCATATTTACACTTTTTTTCAAGTACTGATTTGATCAATAACATGTTTTGAGATCTTTTGAAGTGTTAAGTTTTGGAAGTTACCATAAGGGACATAAACCTTGTCTTGAAATCTACATCCATACTTGACCTTTAAAAGTATTCTTAAGACCTTAGAATAGGATTTCCATTTGCATTAAACACTTTAGGAAACCAACAAGAAGAAAACCCCAAAAACAACATAAACTATAAAACAACAAAGTAAGAAAAATGTTAACTAAGCACATATGGTGCACCACATTTTATCAGTTTACAATACCCGGATTGATAATTTATGTAGAGCAATTTAAGACGTTAAATTGACTAGACAGAGTTCCTAAGACTAAACTTAGGAAAAATAAAATATTAATGGATATTAATATAAAACTGGGTTAGAAGGTTCTAAAAGACATGGATCAAGCCAAATCTAATCTTAGCTGTTGATTAGAGATGTAATCTCGACTGTTGAAGGACCAACAGGAAAAGTATAAGAGGAGGCTTGAGGGTTAGTTGGAGAAGACAGCAGAGTAATCAGTCATTCGATTTTCTAGAGCGGGGTTTGCTAAGAAAAGTCGAATCAATGATCAGTTTGCAGCAAGGGGCAGTGAGTATTGGACAGAGAGGCAGAGATAGTGCCAAGAGACCAGCGCAGAGCTAGAAGAGACTGAGCAGAGGCCAGAACGGCCTACGTCATCCATGCAAAGGGCAGCAGGAGTGACAGAGGGTCGTAGAGGCTGCGCAGTGCCTCAGAAAGCTGACACAGAGGGTTTTGGGTTGACGCTAAGGCCAGGTGGGCTGACACTGAGCTTCAGAGGTTGTAGGAGACGGTTTTGTGGGGCAACTTTTCTGAATATCTGCTTCTGAATAGAGAGGTATTACTGCTGGATTATTTTCTCTATTGGGCGAGCCAGTTTGGCACCCAGTTGTACTCAAAGATAGACTGCATAATAAAATAAACCCTTAGAATCACTGCACCAGTTTTCCCAAGTTGAGTTTTTCCGGGGACGAGTTGTCCAAAAATAACGTTGTCACTTGTGTGTTTGCTATTTCTTTCAGCTGTTGATTTGTAGATGGTTGAATTGTATTGTGTTTATTTCGATGTTTATATGTTTAAATAACTTGTTTGTGATTAGCAAGTGGTAGAAATAAACCAGAGAATACAGATAAAATTTCTAACGGGTAATACTTAGAAATTTCAACAGGGTATCAAAGCGTGGTTACAGATCACAGGAGAGCTGAAGGCATCAACTGAAGTAGAGCATTTACAATAGAAACAACTGTCCCGATTAACAGAAGTTGTTCCTTGCAAAAAGCAACAAAAGAAGGGTTAACGCAGAGGGACTGCATCATCAGTCTGGGCCAGAGAGAGGCCAGTGTAGAGACTGAGGAGGGAAGGAAAGGCTCACGCAGAGCCACGTAGAGACTAGGAGGGTTGACACAGTTGGCTAGGGGAGCATTTCAACTAGTGCCAGGATTGCGCAGAGTCTAGACTCTAGAGGCTCAGTCCTTTAGTTGCTGGGGCGTAGGAGGCTGTGGGCAGATTGTGGGGAGTGAAGTTGGTGGGGTGTTGTTGCTGCCGAGTCAGAACAATACCCAACGGGAAAAACCAAGGTAGAGGGAGTTGCTACAGAGGCAAATTTCTAGCCAAGGAATCCCGATCAGTGTTGCAGGTGCATAAGAGATCGAAGAGGTGTGACTCGACGTTTGGCAGGAGGTTTTCCAGTAGGGAAATCGAGACTTAGAGGGAGTCTAACAGAAAGTTTCTAGATGGGAAGTAGTGACTCAGAGGGAATCGAAGAGAGAACATCCAGAGGGGGAAGTAGAGACTTGGAGGAGTCGAAAGGAAGAGCAGAGAGATGGCCATGAATGGACTGAGGGATCAGGACAGGCTAGACGGGGCGTCCAACTTTATAGTCTAGAAGGCTAGGATCTTGTCCATTCTAGACAGATATTGCATCAAGCCCTTCGCCTTGAGAACAATGGCTATCCCAGTTGACCCAGCTGATAATGAGAAGTGCGAGGAGGCAATGGCCAAGGCGAAATGCATCATCCTTGTTGGGGTCAAGGATCATGTGGTCCAACATATTGTCGAGAAGGAGATGACAAATGAAATGTGGGACACCTTGAAGACGTTGTACCAGTATAATTCCGTGCAGAGGAAGATGTTACTTGAGAATCAACTGCGGTCATACCAGATGCAGAAGGGGGAGCAGATAGATCACTTCCTCGAGAGGTTGAAGGAGATTCGGGACCAGCTGACTTACATAGGGGCCACACCGGATCAAGAGTTGATGGTGAGGACCGCACTAAACACAGTCTCCGAGGAGTGGGAGACATTTGTCCAGAGCATGCTGGGCTGGGCGAATCTTCTAGATTGGGAAGAATTGTGGGCAGTTCTTCGCCCAGAAGAGATCAGACGGCTAACCAAGACGGGAAGTAGTAGCTAAGGAGTCCTGATCAAGAATGAAGAGGAAGAGGATGCAGCTCTGGCATCTGCAGGGAAGCAGGCTAAGAGGAAGAAAGAGGACCTCTCCAAGGTCAGGTGCTTCAACAGTGGGGAACTGGGTCATTATGCGAACTAGTGTCTGAGGAAGAAGAACAAGGGAGAGGCATCTGACTCCAAGGTAGCGCCAGTGAAGGCGGAGAAGGAGGTAGAGGAGGATGACTATTGTGCCATGAGTGCTCATGTACCTCTAGAGAAAAGGTGGGGAGACATCTAGCTGTAGTTAGGAAGACTACATGCGATGAGGGGCAGGATCCTTGAGGTACCCAACCTCTTGGATTAGATCCTTGCTACAAGAGCCCCGAAGTGAGAAGTAGCAAGACTGGCAGATGTCGGTAGAAACAGATGCGGATGAAGCGACAGAGAGTGCTACAGTGCAGTAGTCCTAGGCAGTGCAGAGCTAGCAGGTTGCAGTAGTGCGAGAGGCACAGAGGGGGTTGCAACAGTGCAGGATGGCATAGAGAGGTTTGTAGTGGTGCGAGAGGTAGGGAGTTGTTGCAGCAGTGCAAAGGCAGTAGAGGGAGAACTTGATAGCGATAGAGAGAGCTTCAACATCGAGAGTGTTTTTAGCTTGACAGGGATGTCAGTAGTTGGGTGGATCAATTACTTACTTCTCAGTAACTAAGTTGCAGTGTAGTAGCACGATGCAACATGATGAGAGGGGGTTGCAGTGCAGATGCAGTGTTGGGAGAAAGGACCAGCAACAACATGGATGTAGAGGGAGTTGCCGTACGGATGTCGCAGTGGCAGTCGCAGAGCCATGGGCAGTAGTACAGGATGCAACAGTGCAGAGAATGTTGGGCGGGGAGGCCTAGCATCAACACAGGTACTGGTGCTGTATAATCAAGGTGATGCTCATTGTGGAGTATTACTAGAGCACAGTCCTTGCTAAGAGGGAGTGTTGATTTGGGGTAGCATCAGATGTGCTCTAGCCATGAAAATTGGTGGAGAGGCTAAAGCACATGAGATTTCCAAGACCTAGAAATGGTTTGGGTAGATTCTACCAGATTAAGGAGATATTAAAATAATTAATATTTTTAATGGAGTTTCTAAGTCTAAACTTAAGAAAAATAAAATATTAATGGGTATTAATATAAAACTGGGTTAGAAGGTTCCAAAAGACATGGATCAAGCCAAATCTAATCTTAGCCGTTGATTAGAGATGTAATCTCGATCGTTGAAGGACCAATAAGAAAAGTATAAGAGGAGGCTTGAGGGTCAGTTGGAGAACACACCAGAGTGATCAGTCATTCGATTTTCTAGAGCGGGGTTTGCTAAGAAAAGTCGAATCAGTGATCAGTTTGCAGTGAGGGGCAGTGAGTATTGGAAAAAGAGGCAGAGATAGTGCCAAAAGACCAGCACAGAAGCAGAGAGAGGCAAATGCTGAACCAAAGGGAGCCACGCAAAGCTAGAAGAGACTGCGCAAAGGCCAGAAGGGCTTGCGTCATCCACGCGGAGGGCAACAAGAGTGACATAGAGGATCGTAGAGGCTGCGTAGTGCCTCAGAAGGCTGATGCAGAGGGTTTTGGGTTGACGCTGAGGCCAGGTGGGATGACGCTGAGCTTCAGAGGTTGCTGGAGAGGGTTTCGTGGGACAGATTTTATGAATATTTGCTTCCGAATAGAGAGGTATTACTGCTGGATTATTTTCTTTATCGGGTGAGACAGTTTGACACCCAGTTGTACTCAAGGATAATCTGCATAATAAAATAAACTGTCAGAATTGCTGCACCGGTTTTCGTAAGTTGGGTTTTTCTGGGGACGAGTTGACCAAAAATAACGGTGTCACTTGTGTGTTTGCTATTTCTTTCAGCTGTTGATCTGTAGATGGTTGAGACTGTATTATGTTTGTTTTGATGTTTATATGTTTAAATAACTTGTTCGTGATCAACAAGTAAGAGAAATAAACCAGAGAATACAAATAAAATTTCTAACAAGTAATGCTTAGAAATTTCAACAGATAATATATATGATGCTTTATTCCTTTTCTTGATACTCATATTTGTCATGCTTTATTAGTGATTATATTGTATTGATGATTTACATAAATCTTTTTTCACATTTGCTTGTTAAGGTTGGACTGTGCTAAGGGTTCCTATGCAAAAGAGTGGTCTAGGTGGGAACAACGACTTAGAGAAACCTTATTTGCAAATGCAGATTATCTCACTGCGATTCAGGTTCTCTCTCTCTCTCTCTCTCTATATATATATATATATATAGATATATATGCATCCATTGTGTAGACTTTGTCATTTCAAATTACTAATTTTAGACTTCATTATCTACTAGTTTTCTTAGATTCTAGAATGATGAATTTAAATCAATGTATCTTATTTTCAGTATATCTATTTAATGTAATGTTTATGAATCAATGTATTTAATTACTAAATCTAAATCTAAACCATGTTTATGACAATTACAAATTTGAATTTAGTGTTATTTTATTGTTTACTATTTGCATTGCGCAATAATGAATTTGCATTAGATGAATTGTTATTATTGGGAATTTTAAATTTATATTTTTTATTTTTAGAGACAGGGGCCCTTTTGCGAAGTATGCCCCTATGGCCATGTCCCCTCCCTAAATTTTTGATTCTGATCTTGGGGTTGACCCCCAACATCTAAAACATTGAAATGCCATAAGAAAAAGGAGAACACACAATAAACAAAACTATAAAGAAACTTTTTTATTAAAACAAAGAATAACTGTAAAATCTACACTGTGGTGGACAATTTGTCTTTTTACAAAATATGACTTGTTACTTATAGCTCTTTTTCGTTACAATACCATGGGTGAATCCCATTGGTGAGTAAATACCATGGGTGAATGATGGGTAGATGTCACTTACAATACAAGGGTAATTACCATGGGTGGATGCCAATTTCAATGCCATGGGTATATTCCATTTGTGGATGAATACCATGAGTGAATGAATACCATGGATAGATGCCACTTACAATACCATGGGCTGATAAATACCATGGGTGGATGCCACTTTACATTTAGATCATTCCTGCCCCCTTAAGAAGCAATGGTCCCCATTGCATGAAGTTCCATCCTGAGAAGCCTTTGTTGAATATGAAGAGCCACTGAAGAGAAGGGTTTTGTGTGGTTAACCAATAACCGTGATGAACAAAGATCCGAGGATAGAGATACCCTGTAATGCTTGTGACCTATGTTGCAGGAAACGTGGTATAGAGGTCTGTTTCCGTACGGAAACGGGTACGAAACGCGGAAACGCGTTTGGTACGGCCGTGAAACGCGTTTCCGGCCGTACTGCCACGTTTCCCGAAACGGAAACGTGGCCAGTACGGCCGGAAACGCGTTTCAGGGTCGTACGACCCACGTTTCCTCATTAACTTGTGTTTTTTTAATTTGTTTTTTAATTTACTTTTAGGGTATGTTAGTGACTTCTTGTTGCTTCTAGATGCGTGTCTAAAGTTATAAAAGTGAATTTTTGCCCTAGTGTTGATATGCAGTTCATCAGGAAGTTTGAGGGATATGCAGTTCATGGTAATGTTAAATTCTTAAAGTAAAAGTGATATTCTCCTTTATTTTTCATTTTCATCCTTTTACTTAAATTTTTAACATTACCATGAAATGACTCAGGATGTTTGAGAGTGGTTTCGACCTCATTGGATTTCATATGGAGAAAGTAGAATTTTAGATCTCACTCAAAATCCAGCAGACTTATTTGTTTTTCAGGATTTCAGGATTGGAGGGATTGCAATGTTTCCATTGGATTTTATCATGTACTAGGGTATGGAACTTGTATTTAAACAAGAGAACCAAGCCCTCTATGCATGGGAAACTCCCAATAATCAAGATCATGTAGGGTACTAGGGTATGAAACGTGTATTTAATCAAGAGCACTAAGGTCGTTCGACTATGTAGGAGGAGACTCCCAATACAACAATTGTCCTTCTAAAGAATGGGATGTGGATGCAGAAAATCCTGATTTGGATCTCTCTCTTGCAGCCTTATAGTCTTTATTGTACTTGCAGCCTCATATATTAATATAAATAAACGCTGATTTTTGAGATTTGGATATATAATAAAGGTTGCTTTTGGATATTCCGATATTTTTATTTTCATTATGTGATCATTAATGAGTAAATGTGATGTAAATTAAATCTTAATGTTTAAGTGTAATAAACTATAATGTATCATTTATGCTTTATGATTGCACATATATATATATTTAAATATTTTCAATATATATATATATATATATATATATATATATTCGCGTTTCCTCGTTTCCAAAATTTGGGGAGGTCGCGTTTCGTATCGCTTCCCGTTTCGGAAACTCGTACCCGTTTCCCCGTTTCGTGCAACTTAGCTTGTGACCAACTATGATACTGACAGTATGTGACCTAGCAAATGGACTTCGATGAAGCGTGAGTTTGTGGATGATCCTTAACCATGAAAAACATAGATCTAAGTATAGAGATACCCTTTAATGCTTGTGAACAATTGTGATACTAACAATGTGCCGCCTAGAAAATGTACTCGATGACAAGGGTTTTGTGCGGTTGACCCATAATCTTGGGTTTGTGGTTGACCCATAACTGTGATGCTTGTCAATTTGCTTGGTAAAAGCGTAGTGGCTTGTCTGGTAGATTCTCCTATCCAAAGAGATGTTGTAAAGACTTCCTTCACATTATGGACCTCTTCCTAGAGCTTTGCTGATAACTTCTGCTACAGCTGAGGAAATCAAATTTCGTTAAAGACCCATTTGAGGTATGGAAGAGATCTTTCCGTTGATATAAGACACTTGAACTTTGATGACCTGTGGAGTGAGAAAATGGTTCCAGAAACTCATGGTATGCGCGGTTGCGCAACGTCCCATTGACATCTATAACTTCAATTGCTCATATCCCTCAAATCAGCAAAAGAAATCAAATTTTGTAAAAAACTCATTTGAGTTAATAGAAAATACTTTCAGATGAGCTATTTTGCACCTTCTAAAATGGTATGTGGAGGTCGTAGCACTTGCATGAAGTTTTTTGAAGATTGCTGCAAAACTTTGAAACTGAAATATGCTTCAAACCCTCATTCCCATGGAGCTGTAACCTAAATCTGATACCATTGATCCGGATCTTGGGGGAGGCCTCCAAGATCTAAAAAATTGAAATTCCAAAAGAAAAGAGGAGAACACACAGTAAGCAAAACCATAATTTTTTTATTTTATTAAAACAGAGAATAGCTGTAAAAACTACATTGTGGTGGACAATCTGTCATTTTACAAAATACAACTTGTTACTTATAGCCTTTTTTGTTACAATACCATGGGTAAATTCCATGGATGGGTAAATACCATGGGTGAATGAATACCATGGGGAGATGTCACTTACAATACCATGGACGGATAAATACCATGGGTGGATGCCACTTTCAATACCATGGGAAATTCCATCTGTGGATGAATACCATGGGTGGATGAATACCATGGGTGAATGAATACCATGGGTGGATAAATACCATGGGTGAATGGATACCATAGATAGATGCCACTTACAATACCATGGCCGGATAAATACCATGGGTGGATGCTACTTTCCATTCAGATCAATTTCCCCCAAATTTGGGGGGTTCTTCCACACATCTCCCATGTGCATCTCTTTGCTCTAGTGCCCCCTAGAAACTTGGTGGAACATTAGGTAAATGAGGATATCATCCCCTTAGATGTTGAATTTTTCTACAATGATGAACAGTAGAAACCAATCTTTTGACTTGATAATTACTAGCTAATGATGTTCAAACAATTTATCTTATGCCATTGATATGATTGAGCAATTATACACAAAAAAATTCAACAATAAATGTAGTGAAAATAGTAAAGATCATGAAGAGACAGTTATGCGAAATAGAGATAACAAATTTACCCTGGGAAACTCGAACTTGGGGGAAAACCCAACAACTTTTCCTCTAGAGAAATTATTCTTCAACAAGGTTTACAATTAAAAATTGTCTAAAAGTCTATCCCAAATTTCAGGTCCAAATACTAGTGAAACTTGGTCAAATTTAACTAGTAAATGCTAGTCAACCCTATTGAGAAATCAAGAGGCTTATGAATTAGGGAAGATTTATCTTCTTTGATAATTGCTTGTGAAGTTTTTTGGCTTCTTATTAATCTTTATTATGTTCTTTTCATCAAACAATTACCAAAACGTAAACATGAAGATCACAAGAAAAACAATGAAGACAAGAAATAGGCTCCAAGGCGGGGCAAAACCCCTCCAAGGCGAAAACCCAAAAAAACTCTTTTGTTATAGAATCAGAACAAAGTGAGATATCCAAGACCCATGACCATAAAAAACTCCAACGTTCTAGATGCCAAGTCAAGCCCTCCTTCCACATAGAAAATCCATCAACAACAAGAGACTAGCAACATATACATCATCAAAAACAAATCTTCAACAATAGATACATCAAGGTAGACCTTCCACAAATATGGGTTGAAGATAAACCCTCCTTTACTTGTCAATTTCACACTTTGGCCCTCCTCCTGCGATATTTCAAAACCAACTTCTGCGAATTGTGTGTGTCCAAATGAGCTTAACACTCCCTCTATTTATTTTGTCTAGAAGGGTTCAAATAGGAAGGGTTGACTTGATAAGTAAGGCTGACTTGATAGGCAGGGCTGAGTTGGCAACTTGAGGCAATTTTGACCCAAATTACATATTCAAAAATTCTTTTTCCTTGTTCTTTGCAGTAGATCCAAATAGGACTTTGACTTTTTGACTCAACAAATGCTGGAAGCATGAAGAACTTGCTTAACTAATGAAATAATAATTTCTTTTTCTCTTTTTCTTCTTTTTGCTTTTTACATAAAATACATAATGATACAACTGCAATGAAAAATTATGAAGATCGCACCTAGTTACAATTTCCAACAAAACCAACCAAAAAATCAAATTTGGTCAAACTTTCGGTCTAGTCAACTTGAACCTATGGTTAACTCTTGCAGTCAACTCTGCCCTTGTTTGCAGTCAAAGTCAATGTCTTCTATGATCAAACTTGGTCTATTCAGTGGTCAACATTCAACCAAATAGCTTGGTCAAACAATAGGTCAAACTCGGTCAAATGGAAGATAAACTTCACCTCGGTCAAAATCAGTGAATTCTTCCGTCTTTCTCCACATGTGCAAGTTCTCTAGGAGAGATAAGATGTTTTTTTGGTGAATCCAAATTGGTCAAAGTGGAGATGTCTCACGTGTATATATACTTTGTCAAAATGGGTAAATTTTTACCAAGGGTCACACCCTTTCATGATGGGGCTGACTTCACCTTTTTGAGTCTACATGAAGCCTAGTAAAGAGAACTTTATTTTTTTTTGATAATTTTTCTAGCTCAACCTAGGAGGCGTTTTGGCATGCAGGAATACATCCTGATGTTAGAAAAAAAGTCAAAACTAGAGATATTAAAAACGCACTTAATTATAGAGTTATTGATTGAATATGTGAGGGATAATCCTTAATAACCTTCGGACTAAAGTGTAATAGCCTTAATATTGATATAGGATTCACTTAGCTCTAATGAAACAAACTTGAGGGCATTTTGTCTTATCAATTAAGTCTATTAAAAGTGTTCAAATAAGGAGGGCTCAATGGTGATACAATGCCAAATGATAGCAGGAAAGATTCTGACGAAGCCTTGAAAAGGCTGAGATGAGAGTTGCTTAAAGTTCAAGCACACTTCCCTAGGACCTTTACAATGAGAGCTATTATCAATAAGAGTTGGAAAAATATGTCAATTTAGGGAACACGATGGCATATAACAACTCAAGAAAATAACCTATATAGAATAGGATCAATATAGTGTAGAAAATTTGTGTCTTGTAACCCTACCCAGTTTCAATTTGTTTTGCACATCAATTTTAATGTGAAAACCTCCTCATTGTTCATTGTTGACATTTAAACCTGAAAATAAATTCAATTAAAACACTAGAAGCTACCACTAATTTTTCACAGTCAACTGATAAATTTCACAAGCATGAACAAAATTTAGACATTGATATTTGGTCAATCAGAACCTAGAAAAGCTCTGAAATTTACAATATTACTTACACAACAAGGGTAATTATCTCCCTTCTAGAAATTCGGGCAATCTCCTTGAAAACTGTGTTGTTGTCTATAAATTCATGCCATAGTCCAACACCTCTGCCCTTGAAATGCATGCCATTGTCTAGATCTCTGTCCTCTAATTTTGTGCCACTGTTCAACACTTGTGACCCTCGAAATTCATGCTACAGTCTATGTTCTCTCCCTCAAATTTCGTGTTGTCAGACTTGACTTCCCTTGCTCGAATTTCATGTTATTAGACCCTCAATTTCAATCTAGAAGTTCTTGTCGTCAGACCAGCGATAAATGCAGGGCTAAACCCCTCGAAAATCTTATGGCACATGCCTCAAGAAACACATAGAAGAGATTATTGTACCTGCCTTGAAAAATGTGTTGACGAGACTGTTGTACCTCATATTCCTTCTCGGTTTGCATGCCAGACTTCCATCTTAAAAGTTTGTGCCATTGTACGGTCCTCTTCTTGCTGCAAATTGTTTTTTCTCTCATCCTTCTCCTTTCAACTTTTCCTCTCCTCCTCTCTTCTTCTCCAAATCTCCTCCTCTGCTCTTGTCCAAATCTACACATGAAGAATAATGAGCCTAATTTTCCCTTTTTCCACCTTTTTAGTCTCCATAAGGATGAGAAGACCTATCCTCAAGATCAAGGGTTGAGATTAGATCTCATCTTCTCGTGATCAAGGGTGGAGATCTAATCTCACATTGACCCACCCCCCATGTCTCCCCCTTCATTAATGATCCCCTCTAGTCACTTTATAACCTATTGTACCATGTCCTTTTAGCCTCATAAAGTGACTTTAAGAATAGAAAGTGACTTTAATATTATAAAAATACAATGTACTTTCAGACCTTATAAAGTGACTGAAAAGTTAGTTGACTTTAGTGGTCTCATAAAGTCACACTAAAAATGTGTAGAAATAATTCGAAATTTGCAACTGCTAATGAATTCAAATTTAAAACAATAGACACATATTTCTTCTACGCAATCTGCGGAAGGGAAAACATACAATAGAAAGACATGCAATCATTAAATCACAATGAACATAGTATTTAATGGGGAACCCAATTGGGAAAGACCCCTCCTCTGTTTATGTTATATCATATGAGAATATAGATCTATTACAATGACTGCTTCAATCATTAAAGCTCAATTTGCACTGCAATATTGATCTCTTCCTGAGTCTGCTCTGACCAATGCTTAGCCAAATGAGGCCTATTGCTTCCTCCTATTTGCTTGCATGATTTCTGCACCTAAAGAGTAGGAAGAGCTCCTATTTTCTTGGGCAATCCCAAGAGAATTCCTCACTTGCTACTTGCTAACTCTATACGCTCTTTACTTTACAACAATAAATACAATTATGCCTTTTCCCTCCACTCAACTATGCAATTCAAATTGCATGCGTGTCTAGGGCTATTTTTAGTAAATTGACTAGTTAACTGAGAGATCGGTGAGTTAACAACAATTACAACTACTCAACTGAACCCTTATTGACTCTTTTCATGACTAGAGCTTAGATAACTGAGTTTCACTAACTGTAACTCCAATAGATTGCTAGATTTTAGCAGTCAACTCATGCACAACTCTAATTCTTGCCCACAAACTCAAATTGATTGACTTAACTAAGTGACTTAGCCATGTCACTTCTGCTAATTGCAACTCAAGTCGTCGTACTGATGTGGAAATTCAAATTTCTCAATTTGACTAAGGTACAAGTCAAATGAAGCCTTTTTCTTGCTACAATTTGACATTCCCTCTTAGCAAGAAAAGGGTTTTGCACAACCCTAATCCTGCTATTGTGGAGGAATATACTGTAACACAACTAACACTCCCTCTCACTGTTGCTTTCGCTACTACAACAACTGCAACTGAGAAGCATCCAGTATGTTGAGCTGCAACTGTCTCCTAAGTCTTTGACTACTATTATCCTTTGCAACTGTTGCTTAAGCTCTGAGTCTTGACTCCATCAACTGACACTAATCCTTCTACTACTGAATATTGTGGGCCTCTGTAGCAAGGGTAACGATCTACTGGAAGATTATACTTTGATTGCTACTGCTCTCCTATGGACCCTACCCAAATCTTTGCAACTCTAGGACTAAGGTTCTACATCGCCCCACCTCACTCTTGGAGGCATAATTTCATGCATGGCAATGTCTACCTCTAGCTCGTGGAGATTTTTAACTCAAACACCAGTTTGTCTTACTTTTCCAATAGCAACATGCTTTAGATATGCCTTCCTTCCACTAAACACCACATCATATCCCCTGTCGTCAAGTATAACTACAGAAACTAGATTTTTCTTTAGGCCAAGCACCTACATTACATTCTCTAGGGAAGATGGGAGCCTCAATCCCTCTTAAAGGTGATAATGCCAATCCCTTTGGTACTATATCTCCCATCATCTCCAAGCTCCATGGGTAATTGTAGGTCCTTCTCCTCTAGGCTCCTGAAGAACTCCTTATTTCTTGTCATATGAAATGAAGCACCAGAGTCTAGGTACCACTCTTGTGCTTTCCATGTAGACAATGAGGGTGAAATTCAACTCAAATTGTGATGTCATAACATCTCCTCCTACTTCTATTGTTGGCTCCTTAGTCGATTTCTTGTGTGGACACTTGGTTGCATAGTGTCCATATTCATGGAAATGAAAGCATTTAATTTTATTGAGGTCTTTCTTCTTGCCATGCTTTTGGCTGGATTCTAGCTTGCCTTGGGCCTTCTTGCCTTTGGCATTATTTCCTTTGCCAACTAGAGCACAGTCTTCTTCCTGACAAGATTTGGATGAGATTCCATCTCTAGTGTTTCTTCTAATCTCCTCTTGCACCAAGTCAGACCAAAGTCTCCCCCAATTTGGTAGCTTGTTTCTTCCATTAACTGAATCCTGATAGCTATGTCAGGACTTCAAAGGACCAAGGAGTGCTAAGTTCACAAGCTCAGATGGTCGAATAGTCTCTCCAACTCCTCCAAGTTCATCTTTGCCTGAGTGAATCTGGATAGGTACTGAGCAATGGCTTCATATTTCTATGTTTGAATATTCGTGAGCTTATCTTTCATTGCCAATTTCCTGGCATCACTATTGCTTTCGAATAACTCTATGAGGGTTTTCCACATTGCATAAGCAGTTTGCTTACCATGCAAACTCAAAACCACATGGTCTCTGACTCACTCCAAGATGATCCTCATGGCTTTTACAATATTCTTCCATTGAGACCACTATTGTGCATCTGAGGCTGCTTGTTTTGGAATATCAATTTGTGTACTCAAATCCTCCATTGTCATCCAGCACAACTTCCTTCCTGTCTTTCCAAGCACAAAAATTCAAAGTGACCTCCAATGCATGCTCAAACCTCAATCCACAGAGAGATTGTTCTTGCACTAAAGAAAATTTCTGCACCACAAATCTACTATTTGAAATTTCTTTAAGAGATGATCAGGAACCTAGTTTCTATGTAGTTTTCAATAGCCCTGATACCATGTAGAAATAACTCGAAATTTGCAACTGCCAATGAATTTAGACTGAAAACAATAGACACAAATTCTTCTACTCAATCCGCGGAAGGGAAAACATATAATAGAAACACATGCAATCATTCAATCACAATGAACACAATATTTACTGGGGAACCCAACTGGGAAAAACCTCTCCTCTATTTGTGTTATATCAGATGAGAATATCGATCTATTACAATGACTGCTTCAATCCTTGAAGTTCAATCTGCATTGGAATACTGATCTCCTTTTGAGTTTGCTCTAGCCAATACTTAGCCAAAATAGGTCTCTTGCTTCCTCCTATTTCCTTGCACAATTCTTGCTCCTAAAGAGTAGGAAGAGCTCCTATTTGCTTGCACAATCCCAAGAGAATTCCTCACTTGCTACTTGCTAACTCTGTACACTCTCTAGTATAAAACAATAAATACAATTATGCCTTTTCCTTCCACTCAACCTGGCAATTCAAATTGCATGCATGACTATGGCTATTTTTAGTAAATTGACTAGTTAACTAAGAGATCAGTGAGTTGACAACAATTACAACTACTCAACTGAACTCTTACTGACTCTTTTCATGACTAGAGCTCAGATAATTAAGTTTCACTAATTATAACTCCACTAGATTGCTAGATCTTAGCAATCAACTCATGGACAACTCTACTTGTTGCCCACAAACTTGAATTGACTGACTTAACTGAGTGATTTGGACATGTCACTCCTGCTAACTACAACTCAAGTCATCATGCTGATGTGGAAATTCAAATTTCTCGATTTGACTAAGGCACAAGTAAAATGAAGCCTTTTCTTGCTACAGTTTAACAAAAGGTGGATTCACTTGTTTTCCTAGGCTTAGGCAAAAAGCACTAGGAAACACCTCCTTGGTACCTCTTTTCAACACCTCCCTCTTGCCTAGGAATGTGTTTCTCGACACTCCCATCTTAATCCTTGAAGTAGACATGCTTGCCCCTTAACAAGGACTTGGTGAGAATGTTTGCAACCTATGCATCAGTGGATATGTACTCTAGCTCAATGTTACAGGAACCTCTTGTTATGAATATAATTCATAACAAAATAAATAAATATAAATAATATAAATACTAATTAATCAATTAGTGATTATGTTAAGAAGTCATTAGTTAAGTAAAAAGGCATGTCTAAAAGACATGCCCAATCACAAAAGGACGTCTGCTTAGGTATATATATGCAGGTTTTCATTGTAACATTCATCACTTATGCATTTTATATATTAATAAATTATTATTATTACAAATACCTCATGTATGTTTACATTCAAGTCTACAAGCTATCAATTTTTATGCTTTAGTGGTATTAGAGCCATGGCACACAATATAATGATGCGAGTTCTTGAACGTTGTTCACAACACAATGTGCCATTACGTTCGCGTCCTGAAGGCATTGAGCAGTTTAGTAAAATTCAACAAGCATTTTAGCGTTTAGAAAAATCAATTGCAGAAGTTAAAGCATGTCGAAAGGAAATCGATAATAAGAAAGATGATAATGACGGTGAAGAAGCAAAACAAGGTGAAACAGGAGAAGATGATTTTGAAGATTTTTATCAGACTGATGATGAAAATGAAGCTGATCTTAATGTCAAAGAGGATGAAGTTATTGAAAATACAATACTTAAGCATCTATAATCTATAAAAGAGGATGTAAATACAGTTGTAGAGGATGAAGATATCAAGATTAATGATTTTGATGATGAACAAACAGAAGCAAATTTGGGGAAAAAATGTAATAGACAAACTATGGTTTTGAATTTGGAAGATGTAAAAAGAGTTGGTCCAATCAAGACCCCAACTTCAAAAAGGAAATCTTCGGTTCAATCAGTTTCTACTCAATTGCCAAGGGAGAATCATTGCTCTTCACTTCATCTGATGGGTTAGTAGATAAGCAGGGTTGGCTCAACAATAAAGATCAGAGACAGGTAGGTTCATCAAGTAGTGAAGGAGGCACCATGCCTGAAATTCAGGATCCCAAAAGGACTGATTACATGTCTGAAAATTCTTCAACTGTACAAATGTCTAGCACTAAAAAGGTTCTAAAGGGAAATGTTGCGCTGTGGTCCAAAAGGATGAACTATAACTGAGAATCTATGGTTGAAGGGTTACCATCACCTATACGAATGCAAAGTTCATGGAAGCAAGAACTTGCAGTAATTGAGAAGAAGGAAAAGCTGAAGAATGTCATTACGAAGACTTTTGGGGTCAGTGTTGTTGAGAACAAAATGGATATGAATATTTCCATTGAAAGGCAGGTTACTGACCGTGAGTTGTCTATAACAGACTTGGTATCCTCCAGTCAAAAACGAGCTGCTAATCTTCCAAAAGCTGTCAATCTTGTGCTTCTTCACAACATTCAGGGCAAAGTTGTGCAAACCCTAGATAAAGCTCTGTTATCAGGAGATGTGATAAGTGCTTATCATTGTGTTTTTGAAGAGTCTTTCATTGTTGAAAATATTCCAGATGGTTGGCTGTCTGAAATTTGTCGTTGCATAAGATCAAGCTTGAGATTTATGGGGGCATTAGAAGCTTTAAAAGCTTATGTTATATTTTTCCCTTGTGAGTGGGCAACATGTGATTTCAGAAGTTGTCGAGTCTCTCTGCCTGTAGGTGGAAAAATTACTAGCAAAAGGGACTTCTCCTCTGTTTATATGGTAGTTTCAGTCATGAAAATAAAGTTGGAAGCAATTCAGAAGAAGTTACTTTCTGACAAAGGAGATGTGTCTAGCAATGGTGTTTTATATGATGGTCCAAATACATGTTTAGATGACGAGTTCCTTACGGGATGTCCATATCTCTTTGTTGCTTTCAGGGTCAGATCCCTCTACATGATGTTGTTGTTGCTTGGCTTGATCAACATGAATTGCAAAAGGGTGAAGGATTCAAGCATCTTCAAGTGCTTCTCTTGGAACTCATTCATTTTGGTGTCTTTTAGCCCTATTCTTATGCCAGACAACTGATAATCAGTGGAATAATGGACAAAAGAGAAAGCAGTGTGGATATTGATAGAGCCAATCGGCACAACAACTCTCCAAAACAGTTGTGCGGTTACGTGTGCTCAGCTTACCATGGAGGACCAATCTTGAAGACTGTAGTTCTGGGACAGTCGGCCACCGAGATCTGCTGTCTATCCGTTTGCGTGGATCAACGTACAGAAAACAATATCTGCTGTCTATCCGTCTGCATGGATCAACGTAAAAAACAACAATCCGTTGGCATGGTATCTGTTATGCTCTTAACCTGCAAAATGATACCCAATACAGAATATGCGAAGAAAAGATACCCAGAACACAGAATAGCAATGATTTTATTATTCAGAGAGTAATGTTCACTTGCCTCTTCGAGGGGGCAACCTCCAATAGAGCAGAGCTCGATTACAAAATAAGACACGATACTCCTCGCAGGGAGTCTCTATCCTTTATATATGACTCATACATGCAATCCCACGGGCCAATACCGTGGGTTTTATTAATACCATCTATCTAATACTACTGCCCATTTGCAACTAACTATGGTCCCGTCATTAATTGCGGGTTAACCACGTACAAATATTAATATGGGCTTTATTGACTCTTGACAATGACGTGATCCCATGATATAAATAAGGGGGTTAGGGTGGGACCCTAACATGCCCTCCCCCTTAAGACTAGCCTTGTCCTCAAGGCTGAAGCTGCGGAAACTGCTGAAGAATAGTGGCTGGTTCCCAAGTTGCATCTTCCGGAGAGGTGTCTTTCCATTTGACGAGGACTTCCTTAATCATGCGGCCGCGCAGGTGTTTGTCTCTTGTGTCTAGAACCTGTTCGGGTTGAAGCCAGATTGACCCTTCTTCGTCCAATTCATGTAGACTGGTTTGAACCTGGCAATTGTTCCCGATCACTTTCTTGAGGCACGATACATGGAAAACTGGATGGATTTTTGCAGTAGGTGGCAAAGCCAACTTGTAAGCCACTTCTCCAATGCACTGAAGTACTTGGTATGGTCCGTAGAATTTTGGAGATAGCTTCTGACAACCCTTGTCTTTGAGTGATGTTTGCTTATATGGTTCCAGCCTCAAAAAGACCTGATCCCCTTCTTGAAATTGGCGCTCTGAGCGATGCTGGTCTACCAGTTGCTTCATGCGGTTCTGAGCTTGATGAAGATTCTCTCTAAGATGGTCGAGCATGGTTGCGCGGTGTTGTAGGAGTTGATTCACTGCTTGTACTTTGGAGCACCCCTTGAGATAAGAGGTAGGGGAAGGCGGAAGTTGACCAGAGGTAACCACTATACCCAAAGGTGTTGCTTTTCTGAAGTGAAACACCTAAGGTAGGTTTCTAGACATTTGTTGACGGCTTCAGTTTGACCATCCGTTTGCGGATGATAGGAAGTACTGAGTTTTAATTGAGTGCCTTCTATCCTGAAGAGTTCCTGCCAAAAATTACTGGTGAAGATCGGGTCGTGATCGGACACAATAGAAGTGGGCATGCCATGCAATTTGAAAATCTGATCCATGAAATATTGAGCGACCAAAGTTGGTGTAAATGGGTGGGGTGGTGCGCAGAAATGAGCATACTTCGATAGTCGGTCCACAACCACCATGATGACTGACTTGTTCCCGGACTTTGGAAGACCTGTAATGAAATCCATAGAAACTTCCGTCCAAATTGATGTCGGAATGGGCAATGGTTGTAATGTGCCTGGAGTGTTGATGGTTTCCCCTTTGTGGCGTTGACAGACATCGCATTCTGCTACAAAAGTAAGGATGTCCTTTTTCATGCTTGTCCAAAAAAATGATCTTCTGGTGCGAGCATACGTCTTCTGAAAGACCGAATGTCCTGCAATGGACGATGAGTGCAATTCTGCCAAAATGCGACCTTTGAGGGTGGATGTTGGGGATATTAAGACTCTGTCCTTGTAGCGAAGAATATCATCCTGCCACGAGTAGCCCTTGGTGGAATTTGGATCTACCTGCAATTGAGAAATGAGTTGGGATAGCCCGGGGTGTGAAAACCATTCCTTGCGAGCCTCTTCAATCCATTCTGGAATGGGGAGGGAAATTGCTAGCAGAGTACTTTCTTCCTCAAATTGGCGAGATAATGCATCTGCTACACTATTGTCTTTCCCTTTCTTGTAAATGATCTCATAATCATATCCCAGCATTTTGGCGAGCCATTTATTTTGTTGTGGGGAGGATAGGCATTGCTCCAAAAAATATTTAAGACTGTGATGATCTGTGCGGATTTGGAAACGTCGCCCCAATAAGTAAGGTCGCCAGGTCTCGACTGCATGTAAGATGGCCATCATTTCTTTTTCGTAGGTAGATTGGCCCAGATTCCTCCCACTTAGTTGTTGGCTTGTGAAGGCCAAAGGTCGCCCTTCCTACATTAAGACCGCCCCAATACCGGTCCCCGAAGCATCACATTCAATGACAAAGGATTTGGTGAAGTCAGGGAGTGCTAATACTGGAGTGGAACACATGGTGTTTTTGAGAGCGGTAAATGCATGTTGTGCTTCCTCATTCTAGAAGAAGGAATTTTTCTTTAGGAGTTGAGTGAGGGGCTTCGCTATGCGGCCATAGTTGCGGACAAATTTACGATAATAGCCTGTGAGACCCAAAAATCCTCTCAAGCTCTTCAAGGTCTTAGGTTGAGGCCATTCTTGCATTGCCTGGATCTTTTTGGGGTCCACCTTGACACCTTCACGCCCCACAATGTGGCCCAAATACTCAACTTCTTCCATGCCAAACGAACACTTGGACATCTTGACAAATAATTTATGCTTGCGGAGCAGGTGTAAAAGTAGATCTACATGCTGAAGATGTGCAGCCCAAGTGCCACTATAGATGAGGATGTCATCGAAGAAGACAAGGACAAATTTCCTGAGATATGGTTTGAGAATGTGATTCATAAGACTCTGAAAAGTAGAGGGGGCATTACAAAGACCAAATGGCATGACCAGGAACTCATAATGGCCTTCATGAGTTCGGAAAGCAGTCTTGGGAATGTCGACTTCCTTCATGCGAATTTGGTGGTAGCCTGAGCGAAGATCCAGCTTAGTGAAGAATTGAGCCCCATTGAGTTCGTCCAGCAAATCGTCAACCATCGGAATGGGAAATTTATCTTTGACTGTCAACTTATTGAGGGCCCTGAAGTCGGGACACATCCGCCACTCCCCATCTTTCTTGAGCACCATGACCACTGGGGATGAATAAGGACTAATGCTGGGACGAATGACACCTGCTTCCAAAAGTTCCTTGATGATTTTTTCTATTTCATTCTTTTGGGTGAACGGATATCTTTATGGCCGCACATTTGGGGGTTGGGCCCCTGGAACCAAGGTGATGCTATGATCATGTTCCCCTCGCGAGGGTGGAAGCTCATGAGGCTTGTCAAAGACCGGCAGATGATTATTTAAAATCTGTTGCATCTCAGGATGAATTGGTAGAGACTTGGTTTCGACGACCTGGATGGCATTAACTTGAGCTACCACTCCATGATTGCCCTTTTTTAACAACTTTTCCATCCGATGCGAGCTGATGATAGAGGGGGCTCCCGCCTGAAGTCCACGGAGGGTATGTGTGTAGTTGTTCTGCTTAAAACTCATATATAACTCCTGAAAATCCATTGTGATTGGCCCAAGAGTGCGGAGGCATTCAGCGCCGAGGACAATGTCGCAACCCCCCATGTGTATGGAAAACATGTGGGTTTTCAACTGATAATCCCCCATTTGAAGTTTGACATTTTCACAGCGGCCTTCACATTTCATTGTGCCCCCATCCGTAATTTGGACTTGGAAGTTAGAAACTGCTCGTACAAAACAATGCACTGCTTCTGCGATTTTTTGATGGATGAAATTATGGGTACTTCCACTATCAATCAAGACTACTACTGGGCGATGTTTAAGAAAACCCCTGATTTTGAGAGTTTGAGGGGAAGAAATCCCTGCCAACGCATGCAGTGAAATAACTGGTTCGTCAGAGACATTCTCCTTTGGGTTGTCTTCTTCTAGCGCCTCATGTTCCTCAAGTGGTGGATCTTCCTCTGTTGAGCTGTAGTCAGTGGCATCTATTTGAAAAAATTTGGGCTCCTTGCATTTATGACCTGGGGAGTATTTTTCATCACAGTAGTAACATAGTCCTTGCTTCCTTCTTTCGGCCATTTCCGCAGGTGACACCTTTTGGACCTTAAGTGTTTGAGTCGTGTTGTGAGCCTGTGGGGGACGACCTTTAGCGGTGAAATTTGGGCGACTGTATTGGGCTGCTAATGCATGTTCCACGTTACGGGCTACCTTGCAAGCCTCTGTCCAAGTGGGAGGGTGGTGCAGTAAGACTTGAGCTTTGATGGCTTCTTTAAGACCACTGATAAAACATTCCGTGTAGAACACATTTGAGAGACCCCAAGTGCGGAAGGCTAAGGCTTCAAAAGCTGTAATATATTCATCCACTGTACCTGTCTGTCGGAGCTTAGTAAGACGACCCAAAAAAGAGTCCTCCTGTTCAAAGCGGTCTCGAAGAGCTTTGGTAAATTGGGTCCAAGTCTTAAAAGGTCCATTGCAACGTTGATGCCATTCCCACCATTGCCACCGTTCATTGTCCAAGTACATGCTCCCCAACATAAGCTTAGTCGCATCATCTAAGATATGATTCAGTTTGAAATACTGCTCCATTTGTGCTATCCATGCGGACGGGTGAGAACCGTCAAATTTATGCATATCCAACTTGGGAGGTCGCTGACTGGGTGGTGGGTGGGTGTGCCAGACGTGAGGAGAGTGGCTAGACTCACCTTCATTGTATTCATTGCCATTATACTCCTCCTCATGGGCTTGCTCCTTGCCCTTCGGGATTAATTGCTGGACCTGGAGACTTAGTCCGGTAAGCTGCTTATTGATGGATTGGACGGTTTCTTCAAGTTTGTCCATTCTGTCATTGGCGATTGCTTGAGCTCTAGTTTCTACCATACACCAACTTGATGAAAAATTGGGACCGCCTAAAAATTTTCACTAATAATTGAATGGTACCACCGTGCTCAGCTCGTCGTCTTGATTTTGATGGGCTAGATCACCAATAAGCGCCCTGGAAGATCTCAGACTCTTATTTTTTTTTTTTGAAAACTCCTAACGAAGTTTTACTCCTTCCTGATCAATACTGCAGTCGCCAAATCCTCAAAATGTCAATGCGGCCAAAAGTCCTGCGAAAATTATACCTCGGTATAGGAACCCTTCACAACAACTGAGAGATCTGAATGGCAGATCGGATAGCTCTGGGCGGCGGAACAGACTGCTGCTGCAGATCGGCTGGCTCTAATAGATCTGAATGACTGATCTGCGAACTCGAGACTGCGGGACTGATGTCGGCTGCTGCTGCACCTCATTGCACCAACGGATTTGGAATAGATGATGCGCGATCCCCCGATAGAAAAGGGAACTATGGTCTTGAGGAGTGTCAGGTGCTACAGATCGCAATATACATAAGGGTCTGGCAGTAGTACTCGGCCCAATGTTTCAGGGCTCTAACTAAGGAGGATCGACCGTACCCTTAGTCGTACAACCCGACTACCCTATCGTACGGGCGAGTAATCTCTCCGAGTGCTGTTCTCGATGTACTGTAGCCACAAGACGGCCGACGGTTTATCTATGGCGAGGTTTCAAGGGAGCCTAGGGGCTTCCGATATACCCAGAGGGTACGTGGAAGACAGTGCGTGCGCGGTTCTGTCTAATGCGCTACTACTCGAAGGGGTACCCAAAGGGGTTACAAGGGAGTCCAACAGATGTGACCACCTCTTGTATTTCCTGCGTGCATGCCTCCCCAAATCCGCAGGTTTATGCGCTCAACAACAGATCCCGTGGTTTAAAGACGCCGGAACACGTCTCTAGCCAAAAAAATAAAAATAAAAAATTTGCTAAGAATTGGAGATCCCATCGGCCCTGGAAAGTGCTCTGATACCACTTGTTATGCTCTTAACCTGCAAAATGATACACAATACAGAATATGCGAAGAAAAGATACCCAGAACACAGAATAGCAATGATTTTATTATTCAGAGAGTAATGTTCACTTGCCTCTTCGAGGGGGCAACCTCCAATAGAGCAGAGCTCGATTACAAAATAAGACACGATACTCCTCGCAGGGAGTCTCTATCCTTTATATATGACTCATACATGCAATACCACGGGCCAATACTGTGGGTTTTATTAATACCATCTATCTAATACTACTGCCCATTTGCAACTAACTGTGGTCCCGTCATTAATTGCGGGTTAACCACTTACAAATATTAATATGGGCTTTATTGACTCTTGACTATGACGTGATCCCATGACATAAATAAGGGGGTTAGGGTGGGACCCTAACAGTATCAGCAAGGGACGCCTGCGAGTTAAGAGCTGCCACCGTGGAAGACATTACAGTCATGTTCGCTGGTAAAAAAGAACCACGTGATCTCGATCGGACAGGAGGGGCCGTGGGCCATGATATTAACGCAGAAGATACGGAGTCATGAACAAGGTCAATGGACGTGACCGTGCAGTGACGTCTATTCATTTCCAAAAATTCAATTCATACGGCCAGTTAAAAAAAACTTTACAGTCAGTTAAAAAATCAATTAATACAGTCAGTTAATATAAGAACTAAAGTCTAATTAATTTATATATATATATTAAAAATAAATAAATTTAGAGTTAAAAAAAATAAATAAATCGATAACCCTGGACTCAAATCAGAGTTACCAGCGAATCTTAAAAGATGAGCTACCAATGACGCAGTCAAATGAAGAAAGTATTAGTGGTCAAGTGTAAAGAAGACATTCGCGGCAGACAAGAGATCAAGTCTTTTCATCAACAAGCTTTGAGGACAAAGCTTCTGAAGCAAGGGGCTATGTTATGAATATAATTCATAACAAAATAAATAAGTATAAATAGTATAAATACTAAGTAATCAATTAGTGATTATGTTAAGAAGTCATTAGTTAAGTGAAAAGGCATGTCTAAAAGACATGCCCAGTCACGAAAGGATGTCCGCTTAGGTATATATATGCAGGTCCTCATTGTAACATTCATCACTTATACATTTTATATATTAATAAATTATTATTATTACAAATACCTTATGTATGTTTACATTCAAGTCTACAAGCTATCAGTTTTTATGCTTCACCTCCCCCTGAATCTAGATATAGATTTGTGTATTGTACCGATTTGTCTCTAATCCTCAGGTGGAATCATGGATCGATTCCGCCATTTTTTGGAGATTCTTGGAAATTCGAATTTGTGTGGCCTCGATCCGTGTCTCTGTCAAGTGGATTCGTCGCGGATCGAGAGCAGATTTAGGAGAATGCAGATGGTTCCACATGGGGGCCATCTCTTTTTTCTGGCTTTTGACTTGGGTTTGGGGGCGTTTAGGTGAGTTAAGGGTAATTTAGGGAAAAGAGAGGATGAGGTTAAAAGCATTTCTGCCCTCCTTTCCTCATTCTTTCATCTATGGAGAGCTTGGAGAAGAGAGGAGAAGAAAGCTTGGGGGAGCTTGGAGGAGCTTGGAGGAGTAAGGAAGGATTGCCATGTACCAGAACTAAATAGGTAAGTGCAAACCCCAAACTCCTTGATGTTTTTGTCATTCTTGTTAGTATTTTTCTTCTCCCTCTCGTACTCTTTCCAATTCTTTCTTCTTGCTCATTTTATTGAAGGTGATATTCCAAAATGGTGTTCCTTTGGCTTATATGTATGATGATGAGGAAGGGTTTGAAAAAGAAAGGGATGAAGAGGGCATTGGAATCCAAGGGGGAAAAGATGCATTGGCACTCGTGGAATTATGTGAGCAAACTTGAGGGTGGAAAAGGTGGTAGAAGCTACAAGTTTTTGTGCCCTCATGATTGTCATGGAGGAAAACCTTATAGTGGTTAATATACCTGTGTGAGGAGGCGTCTTTGTGGGGTGTTGGATAGTGATGAGAAAATGGGTCTCATAGGGATAACAATTTTCCCTAAGGTTTCAATGGAACAAAGAAGAAAATACGTCCAAATAGAGGGGGTTGCACAAAAGATTAATAAGAAACAAAAAACTCATTTTGAATTGAGTGCAATTGCAACCTCTAGATTTTGTAGCTCATCTCCTCATGGTACTTTTACAACCTCTGAAGTAGAAGAACAAAAGCAGATTTCCTGAATGTTGTTGGGAGGCATGATGTGGATGGAATGGTGGTCTAGTTTATTTGTGCTTACGATGTACCATTCAATGTGCTTCACTCTTCCTATTGGCATGAAGCCTCGAAATGGTACAAGAGCCCCAACTACGAGAAAGCTGGAACGGTGTTATTAGACAGAGAAAAAGCAAAGGTTCAAAGAGATTTGACACGTTTTAGAAATGATTGGGTGGATTGTGGGGTATCCATTGTATTAGATGCTTGGAAAAATGTTAGAAACCAACATTCGATAAATGTTCTTGGTGTTTTTGCTAATGGTGCAGTGTTTCTTGTAGGTCATGACTCCTCCAATGCATCTTCCCAAAGCGTTGCAGATCTCCTATTGAGAACAATCAAAGATGTTGGTCTTAATAATGTGGTTCAAGTGATCACTGATAACACAACAATTTGCAAGGGAGCATAAAAAATCATAGAGCCTACTCATCCACACATCTTTTGGTCTGGGTGCTTGGTGCACACATTGAACCTTTTGATGCATGATATTATGAAGTATAAAGAATGTGGATGAATTAATGAGCTTTACAAGAAATGAAAGCGACTCATTAAATATGTCACATGGCATACAAGGGTGAACTACTCTTATGGAACTTACTCTAGGTTGCAGTTGCTTAAACTTTCAAAAACTAGATTTGCAAGCTATTACCTCACCTTTAGGTGGCTAGTGAAGGTGAGACAAGCTTTAACTAATATGGTGACATTTGAATCATGAGGTGACATGAAGATTGATAAAGATGGTGCTAATGTAGTCAAGGACACCATTCTTGGTAGTTACTTTTGGTCATAGATTAAATATGTTTTGCAATTCATGAAACCAATTTATTATATGATAAAGTTTGTAGATTTAGATCGGCCTATAATTGGGGAGGTGTATGAGCAAATGGATAGCATATTGGGACCAATTAAAGACATTGTTGAGCATAGAGATATCACCTTGTACAATTTTATTCGTGTAGAGGTGGAAATACGATGGGAAATGCTAAACATTCTGTTGCATGCTTTAGCATATGTTTTGATAGCTAAATACTATCATCCATCATGGATTTCAACTAACACTTGGTGAGGGGAGGAGGAGAAAACCGCACGTTTATCCATAGGTTCTATCTGGTTATATGAAAGCATTGAATAAATTAATCCCCGATGAGGAGTGTGTCATGCTATAAAAACAATTGAGCAACTATACGCTTGGTACTGGTCTATTTGGGACTGTTGCCGCCTTGCTTACACACCTAAGTTGATGTTGGAAAAATACTCAACCGCACTAGGTGTGGCCTTGGTGGAAAATCTCAGAGAAAGGGTTTTTACCTAATCCCAACTCTCTCTGTCTAGGCTTCTCCTAGCTAAAGCCAAGGGGGTTGGACCCTAAGGATGGTTTCTAAAGGAAGCTTGTTAAACCAACAAGTCTAGGAGACAATTAGTAAACTAATGAGAACATCAATCATTCAACAAATTGAGATATGTAACTTGAAGCAGTGAAATGAACAATTTAGCAAGTATAAATAAACATGAGCATTGACATCAATATGTGAAAAAGCCAATATGATCCAACAATATTGATATCCTACAAGAAAAATGTGAGTGTTTCCAGTGCCAAATTAAAGACTTGCAAGGAGTAAAATATGTGCTCAAATAAATGAAGTGCTTGCACTAATAGATGATATCTTCAAGCTACAACAATACAAAGTGGAATAGAAGCTGCAAAACACGCGTTAGTAAATCAAATCAGAACTACAAAAGTATGATACAATATTGGAAGGGAAAGCACTCAAATAAATTGGAAAGCTTGCAAAATAAAATTACTTGTACTCAATAATTGAAATATTGCTCAAATAAAACCAATGATGTAAAGTTTAAACTTAATGAGCTTAAATGAATTATAGGAAATAAATTCAAAATCCTTGCAAGTAAAATGATGTAAGTGCTTTCTAGATATATTTGATGTAGTAGTGAGATATTCAATAAAATGCCAAATCTAAATGCATGCAATAAGAAACTTTCCAAAATGTGTTGTGGTGTTTTGTGTGCCAAATGTGTTCTTGGTTAATTTTAATTAATGTCTATTCTAAGGTGATTTCTTCCCCTTAACTCTTTAACTTGGTAAGTACTAGAGGTGAGTTGCAAGAAGGCTAGGACTAGGAGGCACTAGTTCATTGTTAACGATACCTGCATAGTTCTTCTTGCAATCCACATGCGTTTTGACCCTTCATCCATCCTCAAATCAAGGAAGTTAAATGAAAATTAAGGAAGATTTTTCGTAAATGTCCATCAACCAATCTTATGCTTGGAGGTAAATTTTAGAAGTGCAAATAGTGATGCAATGATGTTTTGCAAGTAAAGATAGTGTTCCAAAATCTGAAGTGTTGCACAGATTCACAAATTAGGAAATGAAATACTTGCATAAACCAATGAAATGGAAACTAAATGATATTAGAAGATGGTTTTAAATTTAGTGTTAAAATCAGCAATTTGACATGAGATATGGAGCAACATTAGCATGGAGAATGATCATGAATGTAAACTAGGAAATAGTAGCATGAAAGAACATATATATCAGCAACAAGAACAAGTTATATCAGCTGCAAAATCAGATTAGAAATTGCTTTCAAAAGAGAAGATAAAGTGAAAAAATGAATTGCTCAAATTAACCAAAGTGAGAGTGTGAAATGTTAGATCTATGGCATGTAAAACAACGAAGATAAAATTGCGTTGATTTAAATCTAATTGAGAAAAAAATCATAGTACACACATGTAAGGATCCTCTCCAAGAGAGGGGTGGGATGCCAAGAGGATGATTCTCAAGCTCCCTAAATGAAATTTTGTTATTTTATTAAAATGAAGAAACCCTCTAATGAAAAGAGGACATGGATTTTTGAGGGTAGTTTACAAAGGGGCTCAAAGAGCAATTGCTCATCCTCAATAAACAAAATATAAATGAAGAACGATTACAAAAGCTTCGAGTATAATGAGAAGTCCCCAAATGGGACACTTTGCTTTCCTCAAGATGTATGATTTCTCAACCAATGGGTTTTACAAAAGGAAGCTCCTTGGAATGTAAGATGAGAGAAGGGAAGTAGTTTGTGAGAGAAGAATTTGGACAAAAAAGGCTCCAATGATATGTTCTTGATCTTCAAACAATGCTTCTCAAAATGAAACCCTCCAATCCTCTTAGAGATCTACACAAGGCAAGAAAGAGAAACAAGTTAGTTTCATGATTATTTTCAAGGTAGTAATGTACAATATAGAACAAATGGATGCGGCAAGCGAGGGTCTCTCTTGTGCAAGCAAGGAAAGGCTATGTCTTTCCAGAAGCTCTCAAAAAGCTAGATGAATCCACTAAAGCACATAACATTGATCAATAAAGATTTTGAATTTAGTTTTCGTGATCTTAGCAAGCTAAGGATAACTCCCTATTTTGATTTCTTTTAATGAGACTCTTGAGAGCAACTTGATTGGGTCCTTCTACTCTTTCCCTTGAGAGTGGAGTTCATCTATATGAAGAGTTATCCCACCTTCAACAAATTCTTAAATTTCTACACACTTTGAAAGATATGTTAGCACTCATAGAGGGATTAGATTGTACAATGGAGTAGGCTAGAGATTCAACTGAGAATCTTCTAGTGCTCCTCTTCTTAGAGTAGTTCTCTAACTCGAAAACTATGTAAGGTGTGAAAATTTCTGAATCTAACAAACCAAAAATCCTATTGCAGTAAAGTCTGACACAAGGGAAGTCAAGTCTGACAACACATTGACACAATTATTTTGGACAATAGTCCCCAGAAAAACCTAATGTGGGAAAACCGGTCAAGTAAGGGAGGTTTTTATTATTTAGCAATTCTTCAGCACAACAGGGTGCCAAACTGGCTTACTCACAAAGAGAAAAAATTCTCCAGCACTTCTCCCAATCCCAGCATCAGCTCGGTTGAGCTCTGCGTGGCTCTCAGAACCTCTGCTGCCTCTGCTTCTGCCTCCTCCTCAATGCTGATCTCTAGTGGCTAATCCCGTCTCTCTGTTCCGTACTTGCTACCTCCTGGCTGCTCACCAGACCACTAGTTCAATTTCTTAACTAACCCCGCTCTAGAAATTGAACTGACTGGTCTCCTTCAGTGTGTTCTCCAGGTGACGCTCAAGCCTCCTCTTATAATTTTCTCGTTGACAAATCAATGACCGAGATTAAGTCCCTAATCAACGTCTAAGATTAGATCTGACTTGATCCATGACTTTTGGACCATTCTAACACAATTTTATATTAATTCACATTAATACTTTATTTTCCCTAAGTTTAGACTTAGAGACTTCATTAAAAATATTAATTATTTTAATATCTCCCAAACTGTTTAGAATCTGCCCAAGCCCTTTCTGGGTATTCGAGATCTCATGTGCCTTAGCCTCTCCACCAATTTTCGTGGCTAGAGCACATCCGATGCTACCTCAATTCAACACTCCCTCTTAGCGAGGATTGTGCTCTAACAATACTCCTCACTGAGCATCACCCTGATCATTTGGCATCGGTCCTTGTGCTGATGCTATGCCTGCTGCCCGTCATCCTCTGCATTGCTGCATCCTATACTACTGCCCATGACTCTGCCATTGCCACTGCTGTATCTGTACGACAACTCCCTCTGCATCTGTGTTGCTGCTGGTCCTTTCTCCCAACACTGCATTCGCACTGCAACTCCCCCTACATCCGTGCTGCTATGACTCCCATTTCTGCTTCTGAAACAGGTTCTTCACCGTCCCCATCTTTTCCCTGAAGTAGTCAAACTTTTTCCTTCCAAGGGCCTTGGTGAGGATGTCTGCCACCTATTCTCCTGTAGGAGTGTAGCTCAACTGTATAGCTCCTTGTTGGACACAATCTTTGACAAAGTGACACCGACTATCAATATGCTTTGACCTATCATGAAACACTGGATTCTGAGAGAGCTTGATGCAACGCTGATTGTCGCACATGATCCTAGTCGCCTTCATATTCTTTCTGAATAGGTTCACCAACAGTTTTCTAAGCCACATGGCCTCACACGAAGTTGTGCTTGCTGCCATATATTCTGCCTCAGATGAGCTCAGAGCCATAGACTTCTATTTCTTATTGCATCAGGAGGTCATTCTTGATCCAATGTTGAAATAGTACCCAAAGGTACTTTTTCGATCCACTGAACTTCCTGCCCAATCTGCTTCAGTAAATGCACTCAACTTGATACCTTACCTTTAGTGTACAAGGGCCCATAATCTATTGTTCCTTGTAAATACCTGAGAATGTGTTTGGTTGTTGCCTAGTGTGCCCTCTTTGGTTCCACCATGAACTGACTAAGGGTGTTTACAACGTAGCAAATGTCTAGCCTGGTATTGACCAGATACATCAGGGACCCTATGAACTGCCTGTGTAGGGTGGGATTGACATCCTTGTCTTTTGATGCATCAATCTTCTTCCAGTTGGTGATCATTGGCGTAGCCATAGATCTACAGTCCTCCATCCCGAATCTTTTCAGGATTTCTATAACATACCTCCCTTGCCCAAGGAAGATTTCTCCCTTCTACTGCCAAACTTCCAACCCTAGGAAGTAGTGCATTCGTCCTAAATCCTTCTTATCAAATTCTGTGGCTAGATTCTTCTTGTAGTCCCCAATGAGTCTGGATGATCCTGTCAGAAAGAGATCATCCACATACAATACTAAGATTAGCAGCTCGTTCTCTACAACAATCAGATAGTAGAGATTAGGATCCGTGTCACTCTTGACAAATCCCATCTTCTGCAAGTAGCCATCTATTCGACCATACCAGGCTCTCGATGCCTGTTTCAGCCCATATAAGGCTTTCTTCAATCTGCATACATGAGACTTCTTCTCATGAGTTTCAAAGCTCTTTGGTTGTTCAATGTATACCTCCTCTTCTATTACCCTGTTCAAAAATGCTGTTTTGACATCCATCTGATGGATGTCCCATCCCATCTGGGCTGCAAGAGATATCACGGTCCTAAGAGATGTATACCTGGCTACCGGGGTGAAGGTCTCCTCATAGTCAATCCCTTCTTTTTTAGCATACCCCTTAGCCACAAACCTGGCCTTTTATTTCTCAACATTGTCGTTTGCAGCGTATTTGATCTTGTAGATCTATCTTGAACCTACCACTGATCTTTCTTGAGGCCTTGGCACCACCTCCCAAACATTGTTTACCATTATGGAGTTGTATTCCTCTACCATCGCATCTAGCCAAACCTGATGTTGAGCTGCCTCCTTGAAACTGGTAGGCTCTCCATCCTGAGCTGCTAATGCCTGATATCTATATGGTTGTTTTCACTCCCTCATATTGTTTTTTTGCACACCGATGAAGTCCTCTGCATCTCGCAGAATCTGACGACGTTCCCTGCTAGTTCTTCGTCTGCCAGTAGGTGCTTTTGTTCGCTCCTCCTCATCCTGAGAATCTTCCTGTCCTGAGGAGGAATTCTTTACTTTTATTGGTTGAAGAGGCTTAACCAATGACGACTCTTTCGATTGCTCCTCGGAAGTCATTTCGCGAGATCTTTTGAAAGCCCTGTCCTCCATGAACTTTACATCTCGTCGTACTACTACCTTCTTGCTCCCTGGAAGATAGATTCTATATGCCTTAGCGTTCTCGCTATATCCCACCAGATATCGCTTTTCCGCAGTCTGATCCAGCTTGTTCCTCTTTTCTTCGGGTATGCGGCAATATGCTAAACTCCCAAATATCTTGAAATGACTGACTTCAGGTGTCTTCCCTGTGAAGACTTTCTCTGGAGTAATCTTGCCCAATGCTCGATGAGGAGTCTTGTTTTGAACATAGATTGCTGTGTTGCATGTTTCCGCCCACAGGAATTTTGGCATATCCTGATCATACATCATGGCCCTAACTGCTTCTTCAATAGTTCTGTTCTTTCTTTCTGCTACCCCATTCTGCTTCGGATTGTAGGGAGTTGTCCACTCTCTTCGGATGCCCTCCTTAGCGCAAAAATCAGTGAAGTCCTTATCGACATATTCTCCACCATTATTTGAGTGAAAAACTTTTATTTTTTTCTCATTTAGATTCTCCACTAGAGCCTTGAACTCCTTGAATCGACAGAATACCTCATCCTTGGTTTTAAGGAAATAAATCCAAGTTTTCTTTGAGTGGTCATCAATGAAGGTAAGGAAATACTTGGCACCACTGAGAGCTTTGACGGACATAGGTTCGCAGATATCTGAGTGTATCAATCGTAATACACTCTTGGCTCTGTGTTTGCTCCTAAGAAATGCTGCCTTGGCATACTTTCCTAGAGCATATCGCCTGCATACATCATCTCGTTCCGTGCTCAGATCTGAAACTCCTGCTACAGTGCTCCTGAGAATTCTAAGAGCTCCATGGTGCAAGTGATCCATTCTTCTGTGCCATAGTTCGTTCAAGTCCTTGTCTCCATGACTCCCTATTAGTGCCATTGGTGATTCTATTTGTATTCTATACAACCGATTACTTTTGATCCCGATTTGCACTTTCCTTTTCTAGCTCGGGTGTTTGACGTATACCTTCTCCTTGATGAAGTAGACATCATAGCCCTTGCCTTGTAGTTGCGACATGAAAAGTAAGTTCATCCCCAATCCTGGTACATGCAGCACATTTGTAGCACGGAACCGTTCTCTCGATCCAGTCTGAAAGACTATGGTAACCTTCCCTACTAGAGTACACTTTGCCTTGTTCCCCATGGTGATCTGAAAGTTCATCTTCTCTTCTCGATATTTTGAGAAACATTCTCTGATTCACGTCATACGCCACGAGGCTCCACTGTCTATATACCATACTTCTGATGATGCAACACTAGTCATACACGCCACTTCTTCTACTAGCCTGGAAGCTAACATAGAGAAATCGAAATCTCTTTCTCTTGTGCAATCTTTTGAAAATCTATGTGAGTCCCTTGATGTGGATGCCTCTGCATCATGGTCTCGACCCATAACTGATTTTCCCTTCCTGTCTCTGATTACTCGCTTTGATACCATGTGAAAATTCTATCAATGCAACAACTGATTTACTTTTCCTACTTATTCCACAATAAGATATTTATGAAATTACTTCAATAAATATTAAAATAAATACTGTTGCAGATATCACACTGTAATACAAAAACAAACATATGCACAAGAATCAGCACATTGACACAGTTATTTTGTACAACAATCCTCGGAAAAACCCAATGTGGGAAAACCGATGCAGCGAGGGAGGTTTTTATTATACAACAATTCTTCAGTACAACAAGGTGCCAAACTGGCTTACCCGCAGAGAGAAAAAATTCTCCAGCACTTCTCCCAATCCCAACGTCAGTTTGCGTGGCTCTTAGACCCTCTGCGTCACCTACGCAGGCCTAGTTAGTGATTGCGGAGTCTCCTGCTGCCTCTGTGTCTGCTTGAAATTCCCTGTGTCTGCCTGTCCTCCTCAGCGCTGATCTCTAGTGGCTGATCCCGTCTCTTTGTTCCATACTTGCTGCCTCCTGACTGCTCACCAGACCACCGGGTCAATTTCTCAGCTAACCCCTCTCTAGAAATTGAACTGACTGGTCTCCCTCAGTGTGTTCTCCAAGTGACCCTCAAGCCTCCTCTTATACTTTTCTCTTTGACGAATCAATGGCTGAGATTAAGTCCCTGATCAACAACTAAGATTAGGTCTGGCTTGATCCATGACTTTTGGACCATTCTAACACAGTTTTATATAATTCACATAAATATTTTATTTTCCCTAAGTTTAGACTTAGTGACTTCATTAAAAATATTAATTATTTTAATATCTCCCAAACTATCTAGAATCTACTCAAACCTTTTCTGGGTATTGGAGATCTCATGTGTCTTAGCCTCTCCACCAATTTTCTTGGCTAGAGCACATCCGATGCTACCTCAAGTCAACATAAACCTCCCACACTTGCGAGAAATTAGGGCTGCAGTGCAACCCTATCAAGTCTGCAACTACACCTCAAGAAGAAACTAATTTGGATCAAGGGAAGGAATGTATCCTCATTGGTGAAGGATCTCACCAAGGACCAAAGATTGAAGTCTCTTCTAGATCTCCCATAAACAAGGTCCATCACCAGTCGCCGAAAGGAGGACGAAGTGACGGAGAATGAAGTGTTGGAAGAAGGAGGATGAAGTGTTGGAAGAAGGAGGACGAAGTGCTGGAAGGAGAAGGACAAAGTGGTGGGGAAATAAAGTGTAGGAAGGAGGAAGGACTTGACTTGTGCTTGGAGGACATTCTTATCAAGGGTCTAGGGTTTGGCATTGATCTATAGAAGCTTTAATAAGAGAAATTCACGAAAGGGTTTTCCTCTCAAGAGAAGAGAGGTTTTGGCCCTAGCAGAGAGCCAACATCTTGTGTTCTTGTATTTATGTTTTGGTAGCAGTTTGATGAGGTACACACACATGTACTAATAAGAAGAAGAAGAATAAGCTAAAAGGAAAAATAAAAGTACTTCACAAATTGTTATCAAGTAACGAAGAATCACACTACACTACTTGGTAGACATCACTCCATGGATCCGTAGAGATGTTCAAAGATTGCTCGAGATTCACCTATTGGACGAGGAAGATGCACCTGGTTCACCTTTTCCCAGCCTACCCCACAGTTGTACGATGCACTTGATAGATGACCTAGGACTTGTATGTTGATGTGGCATCACTTACACCATCATATGAGCCCTACTAATGGTCTACAAACATGTTTGACTTACTTGGAGACCATGAGGTCAGCTCTGTGCCCTCACAACCATTAGGAGCACCACAGGTTTATTAGGTGGAGAATAAGGGGCCAGCGCCTTGTCCATTAATTTTGGAAGTCCAACTCATCATTTTGGCACTTATGGATTTCATCAGGCCTCGATTGAGGCTTATTATTTTATTTATGAGCTAGTTTGGTGGGCTTGTAACCAATAAATAGTTATTTTCACATTATTTTAGTTGATGGGCTAATGTAGGCTCAAATTAGGTAATTCAAACTCCTAATGAGTGTATAAGTAGGAGAGACATGATTTCATTTGTATCATCACTTTGGATTGGATCATTCTTCTCTATTGAGAATTTCACACTTTTTCTTAGAGGATGAATTGGAGCATGGATGAATTTTGATGTTTGGATTGGATTATCTTATCTTGGAGCTTCTTTATTGTCAAATTATTAATAGTTGGATATGTTCTCTTACATGTAAGTACACACATATAATGTTATTCTTGTTTTAATTTGTCATATGCATTGAATGCGGTTTTCGCTATACTAGGCCTAATTGCAGCATTACATAATTGCGAAATTGTGGAATTATTGTTTCTATATAGCATCTCTCAATGTATGGGCTGTGTATGTTGAATGAAATCTCCTAGGGATAATTCTACCATTGAATTTATCTTGATAAGCCATCTCTTTTTGCAACGCGAACTATAAAGGCTTTAAGGTCACTTCTTCTTTCCCTAAAGGCTATGTGAAGTAGTCCTTGAGGCCTCTTTGACCGAGAAATGGAGTTTTTTCTCATCATTCTCCTAGAATCCATTGTCACCAAGGGATTAGGTACTGCTCTACCAATAGGTGCTCACTCAAAGAACATTTTTGTTCATCTTTCCCTTGCCTTCTAGGTCTAGTCAAGTTGGGTCGCCTAGGGCATCATTTTCCCAACAAAGTAGCCATAAAAAAAGTTCGATTTCCTGCCCTCAACTGCATTAGTGTGTCCTCAAGGTCTCATCCAAATTTGCAGAAATTCAAACAATGGGATTGTGAGATATCCCAAGACCTAGCTTTGAGATCAAACTTTGCCGTGGTGTTCCCTAGGCTAGTACCTCATAGGATCAATTTGACACCTTTAAGTGGAAATTCTTGTTTTGATCCTTTCCCCTTCCTTGTCTAGGTTAAGGTTATCATTAGTTGCTAAGCTCCCTCTCCTTAACCTACGTTGAGTCCACTTGGTCCCGTTTGGTCCCATACCTTTGAGAGGTCAAGTGTTGAAGAATGACTTGGGATACCAAGTTCAGTAAGGATTTTAGGGATTGGGAAACTCCTTTACAAGTCATATCCCCTCAACCTGGCCCTTCGATCATCATTGCCTTCTCTTAGAAAGCCTTGTACTTTGCTTAAAGAGCAAGCAAGTTCCATTTGTTGATTTATCCTTCACAAGTGACTTTCCATATACCGGGTCTCCTCCCATTGGTGAAAGTTCATAAAGAATAGGAAGTCTTAGCTAAGGTGACAGTGGGCTACGTCTCCATTGTGCCCTTGATCTCTTAAGGAGTCTTTTTTAGGCGCCCTACTAGTTTGAGCGGTAACATTTTGGTACAATTGTCAGGGACACGAAACATATGTTTCGTTCCCTATACAACATATTAACATAACATTATTGGTGACTCCATTGGAAGAAAGAAGCACTAGTTCTTCATTGAACTTTAAGGTCGATGCTTGTACAGTGAAGCAAGCATTTTTCTAGCCATCTTTAAATTCACCCTGGTGACTCCTACGTATTTTTCATGTATATCTCATATAGGTTGTCTTTCTTTGATTAATTTCCCACTTTCGACATTGCTAGCATTCCTGGGCACCCTAATCATGTCACGGGAAGGATGGTATGTGGGGTGGCCGTGGTTGATGGTGATCGACTCTCCGCAATTGACCACATAGAAAGATTTAATGCACATGCTTCAGGAGAGGAGGTTGTTCACTAATATGTCCTTATGTTGTTGTTCATGGGATCTCTCAGTGGTCATACCTCATGGCCGCATGATCATGAACCTAAGAGCATCTCATCTATTGAGGTGTTTGTTGATGGCTTTCTTATACATTTTCAAGTATGCCCCACATTAAGCATCCAAGAGGAAGCCTTCATCGACCATCATCAAGACATTGAGAATCTTAGTAATGATTAAGAAGGTGAGTCCTCCGTGGGTCCACATGACGAAAAGGATGATTTTTAGAACACAGGTGTTGGGAAGGATGAAGTTGATGACTCTCCTTTTGAGAACCTTGAGGAAGGTGATCCCATTTGCCCTTTAGAAGATGATATTGGAGATTACTGCCATATTGAAAAGGAGAAATGGGAAATTGTCGATCCTCAATTTGATTGTGCTCCCATTTACGACATCGACAAGGAGGATGAGGCTGAAATTAGTCCTCCCTTTCTCTCGGGTATTATTTATGATGACATATCGATTGATGCCCTTGGGACGGAGAAATTTTATTTTCCCTTGCATAAGGAGGGCCAGTTGGAAGTGATCAATTTTCTTGTTAGGAAAGGCCCAATCTATGATACTAAGGAAATCGATAAGGCTCCTCCTTATGATTCTATATTCAAATCACCTAAGCCTTTAGATAAGGATTTTGGGGAAGAGAAACCTATTGGATATAACACTCCACCCTCCCCTTTGCCTTCTTCCCTTGTTCATCATTTTGAGAGTGATTCCCGCGCTTGTTCTCATATGATCTCAAGTGACCTTGATCCCTTTCCCCTTTCTAAGTATAGTGTCAAGGAAGAACCCCTCATTGAATATTCTTTATCTCCTTGGGCGCCCCCCTCAGGATCATGATCCATCTATAACCTCCCCTTTCCACTGTGATCATCATATGCAACCTACTTGTGTTTCTCCATCTCATCAGTTTCCCATTCCTACTAATCATATCCCTGTAGAGGCCTTAAAATATGATATCTCTATATTTTGGTTAGAAGAGACGATATCATGGACTAGATTACATCCTTTTCTTACCTCTTCTCACATGGTCATCCATGTGTGGTTATTTTATTTTCCTACCTCCCATCGGCCTTATCATCCATATGATTCTTGTTAGAAAATAAAGAAGGCAGAAAGATTTTCTTATATAGATAATTACTTGTGGTTCTTTTATCTTTATGTTCTTCTTTTATCCTTTAGTTCATCAATCAATTACCAAAACAATAGCACAAGGACAATAGATGTAGGTGAACAGTAAGGAAAAACCTCTATTTAGGGGAAAAGCCAACGAACAATTCTTCCTTCGATAGCTTCTTGAGATAATCCAAGACTCTTGACCTAGAAAAAGACTTCCTCTGCACCAATTCAACCCTCAATCCTTCTTGCAGATGAGAACCCTTCAAAAGCAACTTCGACCTAGCAGCATCAACTTGCAGTAGCAGCTTCGACCCAACAACTGGGAGCAACAACAACAACAACAACTTCGACTAGAGAAAGAAAACTTCGATCTCCCTAGATACTCCTCTGATGTGAGAGATAGATGGCTCAAAGTTTTGATCTTGATGTCTTCTTTCTTCCCTCCAAACTTCACACCCTTTTCCAACTTGTTTCCAGCTCTTTTCCAACTTCCCAGCTTCTTGCTTTTGGATATCGAACTTATGAGAGAGAGAATGAAATGCTCCAAATGAATCCAAACTGCCTCGTATATATAGCCTTCCAGTGAGGTGGAATTGTCCTTCTTGAAGCTGACTTGATCTCCTTGAGGCTGACTTTGTGTGGAGGGGACAAATAGTATATTTGACTCAATATTAATTGTTTTGACATGAGTCAAAAGCCCAATAAGGGTCTCCTTTAATGGACAATGACTCTAATGACTCATAATAAATCCTAGAAGTCCTCAATGGGGACTTTGACCTAAAACATGATGACCCAAGCATGAAACCCATGCTTTAATAAGTCATAATAATAATAACAATAATAATATTTTCTTTATTCTTTTGAGAAATACATTTCATTGTGACTCAAATACATTTATGAAGACCGAACCTAGTTACATATTTCAACAATTCTGTCCAAATTCACTTTGGTATTTGCTACATGAGTAATCATATAGGTTGGCATATTTATATTGATTTGATGATATGTTGGTTGAATTGGCTTTATGATTACACTTAGTATTAGTTTTGTACTATATGCATATTAGGGTAGGATGCATCGCGTACTGATTTTCGCATTAGAACTAATGTCGTATGATATTTCTCATGATAGATTCGCTGCATTTTGATTTAAAACTACATTTGAAAGTTTATTTTTACGAGTCGATTTTATGGGTCTATTCCAAGCATGTGCGATCATGAGACGCTACGAAAGCATGCTACCCCGTGTTTTTCATCTGTATGCAAGTAATAGGTTTGTGGTGTACGAAGAGATTGTTGGTGTTCTCGTAACCTCCCATTTGTGTACCTTTGCCCACTGTTTGATAGATTACGTCCTAGTTGGAGGTAGAGGTCACCCACTACTTTGTGGGTAATATCCCTAAAATTTTGTTTTTTTTTTTTTCTAGAAGATGGTCCTCAACTAGTAGCCAGTAGCCCCTTGTAGCCACCAACTAGCTTGTTGTGTCATTTCTCCGCCACTTGAGCCAGCCATGTGGTCCCTCACCTATTTGTCATGGTCGTATGTTTGAAGGTAGCCTCTCAAACCTAAAGGTATGCCTTGTCATTTGATAATTGAGTATCATAGTTTACTTATCATGGAAACTTTTGGGCATGGATTAATGGGGGGATTCGGCAAAAAGAGTGGGCTTGGTTAGTGCTCTTGTCCTTTAGACCTCTTTTGGATTTTGACCTTGGACCCTAGTCTCGTGGGATCGTTTTTATTGACCTTTGGGCTTTAAGGATGGTACTTCATGGGAAACCCTGATTTTGGTTGTGTGGTCCCGCTCCCTCATCCATATATATTACTCCCCTTCTGCTCATTGTAACCTCATTTATCACTTGGGTCCACATTCCTCCACTGGGTCCACATAGGGTTAGCCTTCCCTTTCCCCTTGCCCGCACCTTGGGTCGGGCTTGGAACGATGCCCGGGAGGTTGACGTAGCTGAAAAGAAAAGCAAAAGCATAATTGGCCACATTCAACAGGAAAATGTACAACAAAATGCTAAAGATGGTCGGGACAAACACATTTATCCCTTATCCCTTGAGCCCTGAGCAGTTAATCAAAGAAAAATCATAAAAGGAAAAAGACATATAAAGAATGGTGGAAAAATCAAGGTTGGGGCACCTCATAGACCACGATTGCTCTCTCTTATACATTATATACCCAAGTGTGGGCTTCCCTTTTGCTAGCTACCCTAGTACCCCATCATGTGGCTCAGAACTACCCTTTTTCATTCCCTACTCCATTCATCTCTTTACCACATGCCAACACCCTTTGAAGGATGTACCTTGGACATACGATCCCCTTTAAAAGTAGAAACCACCTAATAGGATACTTGGCTAACCCCATTTGGAGCTTGGAGGCATTAACACGTGTTAAAGCCCACTATGGAAAGGCATGCCATTATGAAGTGCCCACCTGTTTTCGATGGCTTGTAATCTCTTTAACTCTATTTCCTTTGATGACTTGTTGTACTGCAAGGCTGGGAGATGCATTGGATCTTATGCAGGATTGTAGATGGTCTCCATTTTGGGTTTGGTCTCCCTATACGGGGTCCTAACCCTCCCATGGGCTACATTGGCACATGTAGGGTTTGTGTTGAGAGCCATGGACCTCCATAGTAGTAGACAACAGTCCATGGATCCCTAGAGATGTTCAAAGACTCCTCGAGATTCACTTATTGGACAAGGAAGATTCCCTTGGTTCACCATGCCCAACTGGCCCCACAATTGTACCATACACTTGGCAGATGACCTAGGACTTGTATGATGATGTGGCATCACTTAAACCATCATCAGATCCCTTACAGATGGTCTACAAGCATTTCTGACCTACTTGGAGGCCCATGAGGTTACTTGTGTGCCCTCACACCCATTAGGAGCACCACAAAGTTTGTTATTTGGAAAACAAGGGGCCAACCCTTGTCCACTACTTTTGGGAGTCCTTTTCATCATTGTGACACTTATGGACTTCATCAAGCTTCTTAGAAGGCCCAACAACATGTATTATTGAGCATTCAACCTCTTGAGAGGCTTATTCTTTTGTTTATGAGCTAGTTTGGTGGGCTTGTCAGCGAAAGTTAGTTGTTTTGCACATTATTTTATTTTAGGGGCTAATGTAGGTCTAAGTAGCTAAATCGAGCTCATTAGAAGTGTATAAATAGAAGTGATAAAGATTCATTTTAGCATCATCACTTGAATTTGGAACTAGTATCTCTTTAGAGATTTTCGCTATCCTTCTTGGAGGACCAATTTTTGGAGCATGGAATGAATTTTGATCTTTGGATAATTTTCATATGTCTTGGAACTTCTTGATGGCAAGTTTTTGGATGGTTGGATATATTCTTATACATGTAAGTACATTTTAATGCTATTCTTTCTTTTTAATTTTGCAACATACATTGTTACTGGGATTTTGCCATATTAGGGCTTATTTGCTACATTTCTTATGCGAAGTTGTGGAGATTTTGTTTCTGGATAGTGAATGCTTCATGTATGGGCCATGTATAATGAATGAATGTTCCTAAGATGTTTCATTTCTGAAATTCATCTTGACAAGCCATTTATCTTGCAAAACGAATTATAAGTCTTTGAAGCTGCTTTTACTGCTTCCCTAGTGCCAAGCAAAGTTGTCTTTGAGGCTTCCTTGACCTAGAAAATTCAAAGGTCCATAGTCATAATTCTATCTGACTCCAATCTCCCTAAAGGATTAGGCACTGGTCCACCCAAAGGTGATCACCTTAAACCTATTTTCCTACTCCCATTTCCTCTTCTCTAGCTCTAGTCCTCTAGGTCACCTAGGGCATATTTATCTCATGATCTAACCATCCAAATACTTCGATTTTTTGGTCCACAACTCCACCGATGTGTCCTCAAGAAGCCCTGCAAATTCATTGGATTCCGACGATGGGATCTTGAGATATCACAAGCCCTAGGTCGAAGACCAATTCTTGCCCTTGGTTTCCCTTAGCATAGAAACCTCAATGGGATCCTTGCATTGTCTTTTCATTCCTTGAACCGTGTCCCCTCCCTAATTAGGTCAAGCATATCATTGGTTGCTAAATCCTATCCCCTTGATCGAACCTCGGGTATGCTTGGTCCCATTTGGTCCCATGCATTATGAAGGTTAATTCTTTAAAGATCATTTGGAACCCAAGTTTCCACAAGAATTCTAGGACTTAGGGATCTCCTTTACAAGACACATACTCAAAACCTAACCTGAGAAATTTTTCCCAAGGCCTTCCTAGAGTGCCTTCCATCTTTTCTTCCAAGACAAACAAGCCACATATTTGAGCCTCTCTTGTGAATAGGCTTCCGGGATCACCCCTCACTCTATCATTGGTCCATCCATTTTGGGATCTTTATAATAATGGGTCTCCTCCCATCGGTGAAAATATGTAAAGAGTATGGAGCCTTAGCCGAGGTAACAATGGGCTATCGCTCCATTGTTGCCCTTAGCTTAGTAGTAACCCTTCAAGGATCCGCTTTTAAGACCCCTGCTAGTTTGAGTGGTAACAGGTCACAACAACATCACTTCATATACTGAATTCACTCAAAGACCCATTGAGTAGATTTAGAAGGACCCCGAGCTTCGTTTTAGAGAGTTGGCATAGCTTAGGCAAACAAGCAGTTTGGAGGCTTCCATTTCAGAGTTTCAAAGGTTAGCAGTTATGGTCATAGATATCTCAAAGGTCAGATTAGTGATACTATTTGTAGAGGGGTTGTTAGAACCTCTACGTCGATGGGTCAAAGGCTTTGAACCCACCACTCTTCGTGTGGCAATTAACAAGACAAAGGATATGCAGGATATCGCTTCTAAAAATAAATTCACTCATAAGCCCTCGTTTCCTTAGAAGAGTAATGAGGTCAAGCCCTTTCAGAAGGAGTGGACTAGGAAACCAAAGGTGGATGCGGAGACCTGAAAGGAGCTTAGAAAAAAGCTTTGTTTAAGTTGTCGGTAGCCTTGGGCATTGAGACACAAGTGTGTAGGTAAGGACAAGGTAGGCAAGGCTCACTATATTGAGGTGTACTTTAAGAGAGACAGTGATGATGTAGATGAGGAGCTAGTATAGGGATATATACATCAGATAGTTGGAGGTGAGACTTCACATGCAGAGGGCAAAGCCCCTATCATTGCATCCATGTTAGGATTCCCCAGGTATCATACTTTCAGAGTCAGAGGGATTATGGCAGGACACAAGTTGAGGGTATTGATCAATAGTGGAGCTTCCCAAAATTTCTGTTAATTTTAGACAATGGTATGTTCTATGCTTTAGCACAATTTACTTCAATGTTCTTTTAGCAGCCCAATGACAATTTTCAATATATCCAGTAGAAATCAAATTAACTTAAACACATTGACAGTAAATGCAAACATAACTTAAAAACGTGTGTAGAAGACAAGCCAAGACAAGAGGACACAAGATGTGGCGGATGCGAGGGACAAACCCCAATGTGGGGAAACCCTTTGATCAAATCTTCTTATTATTCTTCAATAGTTCAACAGAGCGAGAGAGAGAGTACACATCAGAATTGCATGTCTAAAACAATCCTACCAAATCAGCAATCAATTAACAATCAAAGCAACGCTAACGAGAAAGTCAACGGTGGTCAAAGCTGCCCCAAAATGTCCTCTAAGCAGCTTGGTTAACAACAAAAGAATGCGGCCTGCCAAGGGAGTGGAAGTCAACCCAAAAACAACTTAGTAAACCTAGTCAAAGTTTGTTGTAATTGTTGATTTTGGGTGGCATCTGATGTGCTCTAGCTTCAAAATTTTGTGGAGGGGCTAGAATACAGAGATATCCAAGACCCAGAAATCATTTGGTGAAATTCTACCCGGTTTATGTTCTATTAAAATAATTAATATTTTTAATGGGGTTCCTAAGTCTAAACTTAGGAAAATAAAATATTAATGGGTATTAATAAAAATATGGGTGAGAAGCTTCTAAGAGATGAGGATCAAGTCTGTTTTAATCTTAGCCATTGATTAGGGACTTGATCTCGGTCGTTGATTCATCAACAGGAAAAGTATAAGAGGAGGCTTGAGGGTCAGCTGGAGATACACCAAGTTGATGAGTCAGTTCGATTTTTCTGGGGCGAGGTTTGCTAAGAAAATTGAACAAGTGATCTATTGCAGTGAGACTAGCAAAAGTAGAGATTTGGATTGGAGAGGAAGCCCCGAGCCAAAGAGTTCGTGGCAGAGAGGCAACTTGAGCATCAGGAAGGCAGCGCAGAGGCTTATGCAGCCTAGGAGGGGCTCACGCAGAGCTGACGCAGGCGAGGATGGGCTCTTGCAGTGACAGTGTAGAGTATTCGTCAGTAGTTCGAGATTTCGCTGGAGAAGTGAGGTTCTGAGTCGGGAGGGTTGATCAATAATCTCCATCCAGCAAATCAATCTAGCAGAAGAGGAGACACAGTTCTCTAGAGGCAAGATGTTGGCCCACGTAGTGATTGCATAGGGACTTCGCAGTGTTTGTCGGGAGGGTGCTAGTTCACTCATTGGATCAGTGGTGACTTGGGGAGCGAGGTAAACCCTCGTTTATTTCTTGCTACCATGATTTCTCTGTGAGGTTAGCCAGTGTGAGAGACAACCTGTTGTACTCAGATTCTGCTTGCCTAATAATACAAACCCTCTATTTGCTGCACCGGTTTTCCCGCATTGGGTTTTTCCAGGGACGCGTTGTCCAAAAATAATATTGTCCCTTGTGTGTCTATCTCATTTATTATTTCAGTTTATGATTTGTATGTTGGTGTAGTCTGCAGTAGTGTTTACATCACTATTTATCTAATTAACTAACTGGTTGAATGAAATAACAAGTAGGAGATGTTAAACCAGTAACTGCAGTAGGATTTCTGTTTGTAAAGATTCATAAATTTTCACATGGTATCAGAGCGATTGCAGATAATAGGACATTGAAGCCATCAACCGAGAAGATCCATTAAATTTGTTGCAGAGAGGCAATTGTCCCGAGTGGCAACATTGTTTCAGAGCTAGAGAAGCAGCTGGAGAGGTGACGCAGTGCAAGAGGAGTGACGCAGACACTCACACAGTGCCCGGGTCAACTTTCTGAGCTAGGAGGAGGTGACACAGTAGTTGAGAGGAGCCCACGTAGTCAATGTGTCAACTCTCTGAGCTAGTGTAGAGCCTGAGGGGCTCAGATTAGTCAGTTGTCAGGCCAGTAGGAGAAGTGCAGATTAGATCTGTGGTGCTGGTGGGATGTTGTTGCTGTTGTTGCAGAACAGTGTCTGAGGAGATAGAACTGTGGTAGAGGGAGTCACTGCCTTAACAGATTTCTTGCGAAAGAAATCTAGGTCCGAGTTGCTGAGAAGCAGCAAAGGAGGATTGGAGAGGAGTGAATCGACATTGTTTGGCGGAAGGATTTCCGTGAAGGAAATTAGGACTCAGAGGGAGTATAGAGGGGACTTGTTCCTTAGAGGGTTTCTAGCGCCAAAGAAATTCAGATCTTAGTTTTGCTGGGCAGCAATGAAAGAGAGAGAAGAGAACCTGTTCGACACTCATTTGAGCACAGATGGCAGTTAATGGATTGAGGGATCAATGATAGATTGGATGGAGCATCCAACTTTGTCATCTCGAAGGCCAGGATCTTGGCAGTCTTGGACAAGAATCACATCAAGGATTATGCTTTGAAGATGTTTGTTCTTCCGATCGATGCTGATCCTCTTAAGAAATACGAGGAGGCTCAAGCGAAGGCGAAGTGCATGATCTTAGACGGGATCAAGGTTCATGTGGTCCCACATATTGCTGAAAAGGACACAACAAGGGAAATGTGGGAGGGCTTAAACACCTTGTACGAGGGAACTTTCATTCAACGAAAGATGTTGTTTGAGAATCAGTGTTGTTAAAATCGCGAGTTTATCCCCCAGCCGCTTAAATCGCGATTTTTAGGGATAAAAATCGCGACTTTTTTTTTATACCGATTTTTTCGGAAAAAATCGCGATTTTTTCCATAAAAATCGCAGAGGCGCGAGGCAGCGGGCTTTTAATAGGCAAAAACGATTTTTTTTATGTCATTATGCTGTCGCCGCGCGGAGGAGGAGGAGAAGAGGTGAGGGAGAGGAGCTGAAGGGTTTCCGTCGAATTTGGGAGCGAATCCAAGTGTTTTTAGGAGAAATCCAAGACAAGATCACCAATTTGTCCATAAAAAAGGTATGTAGATTAATTTTTTTTGTTTTGCTTCTATAAAAACTTTGTTTTTCATTGTTTTTAAAGAATTTTTTGTAATTTTTCATTGATTTGGGATGGGTAATTTGTTATGACTATGAGAACCAATTTTTTATTTTTATTTTCTCATTTTTTTTAAACATTGTTTATTTTTTTTGAATTTTCATTGTTTTTTGGCATTTGCCATTGGCATTTGGTTGGGTAACTTGGGTTTGGAAATTGGGATTTTGGAAATAATTAACTTGTAATTTTGTAAATGCTAAATTGTAATTTGTATTATGTAATCCTAAATTCCTATTTCCTAATCCTTATTTTTCCATAGGTTTGCAAATTCAAAATTCAAAAACAAACATGCCAAGGAAATTGGATCCTTTCTGGGAATATGGTGAACCTAAAACTCCGAATGATAGACAAAACTTGTATTGCAAGTTGTGTGGAAAGGAGATATTCGGGGGGGTGTACAGGTTGAAGTTCCACCTTGCACAAATCCCTGGACATGATGTGGGGCCCTGTCTAAATACAAATCCTGAAATTATCCAAAGAGCCATGAGAGCATTGGGAGAATTAGAGCACACTAGAGAGGCCAAAGAAGAACTCAAAAGGCAACTAAAAAGGTCAGCTGAAGGAAGTGGGCCAAGTGGCACTGGTTCTACTGCAGCGTCAGTCAATCCGGTAGCTGCATCATCATATTTTGTTCCTCGAACCACACCTGGTTCACAACCAACTATCGGTTCAATGCTAAAAAGAACTGAAAAAGAACAAGCTGACAGGTTGATGACAAAATTTCTCCTCTGGAGTGATATTCCTTTCAGCATTGTAAGGAATAATCCATTTTTCCAACCTACTGTTGATGCTATTGCCAGTGTTGGCCCGGGGTACAAAATCCCTTCTCTTCATGATTTCAGAGGTCGGCTTCTTCAAGATGAAAAGCGTGACTGCACCCAAAGATTGGAGGATTTTAGGGCATCATGGGCACAAACAGGATGCACTGTTATGTCAGATGGTTGGACTGACCAAAAGGGGAGAACCCTTATAAACTTCTTGGTTAGTTGTCCCAAGGGGACTATGTTTATCAAATCTATTGATGCAACTCATCAAATCAAAGATGCAAGAACTTTATGTGATTTGCTGGATGTGTTTATTTTGGAGGTGGGTGCAGAAAATGTTGTCCAAGTCATAACGGACAATGCTGCAAATTATGTTGCTGCTGGTAGAATGCTTATGGACAGGCATCCTACTTTATTTTGGACACCTTGTGCTGCCCATTGTATTGATTTGATGTTAGAGGACATAGGGAAAATTCCCTTTGTCAAAGAGATTGTTGACTCATCAAAAAGCATCACAAAATTTATTTACAATCACACATCTGTGCTTAGCTTGATGAGAAAATGCACCAACAACAAAGAGTTGGTGCGCCCCGCCATTACACGGTTTGCGACGAGTTTCATATCTCTTCAATCCCTCTTGAATTCTATGTGGGATTTGAAGAGAATGTTTCTTTCAGAGGAGTGGCGTGCTTCGTCAATGAGCCGCAAACCAGAAGGAGAGGTCGTGTGCAGACTAGTTTCATACCAGGAAGACTTTTGGGCGGGAGTGCAGGAGGTGTGCGCTGTTACTGAACCTTTGGTAAAGGTTCTTTGGTTGGTTGATGGTGAGAAGCCCGCATTGGGCTATTTGTATGAAGCCATGGACAGGGCCAAAGAAGCCATTCGGTCCTACTATGATGATAAGGGAGATGATGGGTTTCAGAGACAACTCCTTCTATGGGAAGTCATTGATGAGCGATGGAACAACACACTCCATCGTCCCATTCATGCTGCTGGGCTTTTCCTGAACCCTGCATTTTCTTATGCATGTGGGTTTGATTTTGATGCTGAGATCGTGGATGGATTATTAACCTGTGTCCAGAAGATGGTGAGATCTCCAGAACAACGTATAGAGATCTCCAAACAAATTGAGACATATAAGATGTCAGGTGGCACATTTGGCTTTGAGATGGCTGTCACTGATAGGACGATTAAAATGCCAGGTATTTTTTAGTTTGTACTTTGTAACTTTGTTTCAAATTTCATTGTCTCTTCAAATTCCATTTTTTTCTTATGTTTATTTAAAATTTTATTTGTAATTTTGTTGTAGACGCATGGTGGAAGATGTATGGTGGCAGAGTACCCCTTTTGCAAAAGCTTGCCGTACGCATCCTCAGCCAAACATGCAGCTCCTCGGGATGTGAGCGCAATTGGAGTGTATTTGAAAAAATACACAACAAGGAGCGCAATAGGTTAACACTTAAACATTTAAAATATTGCAAATTTCCAAATAAATTTTTGAATTCATTAAACAATATTTTTTTTATAATATTAATTATTAATTATTATTTCATGAACTTTGTACAGGTTGGAGTCCCATAGACTTAATGACATGGTCTATGTCTACTACAATCTTCGATTGTGGGTGAGGCAACTAGAGAAGACACCTGATATGGATGCCATCTCATTGGATGGGATTGACACCACTGCTGAATGGAGGGTTGAGATCGAGAGGCCTCTCATGGATCCCACTGATGATTGGTTAGTGCAGGATGAGGGGGAGGAGGAGGGGGAGGAGGAGGAGCAGGAGGAGGAGGAGGAGGAGCAGGAGCAGGAGCAGGAGCAGGAGGAGGAGGAGTTGGAGGAGCAGGAGGAGGAGGTGACACCGCCTACCCGGGCTACCACTACCACCAGTAGAGGACGTGGTCTCCGTCTACCTACAGTAGCTGCTACTTCTACTTCTTCAGCTTCTAGAGCACGTCAGACTCCACTGCCATTTCCACCAGCACAGGCACCAGCATCTTCATCTAGGGGGAAAGGGAAAGCAGTGACATTTTCTCACAAGAGGGGCAGAGGAAATCAATAGGATTAGAGTCTTAGACTTTCATTTTATTGTATATGACATTATGACATGATGAGATACATTATCATATTTTTTGTTGATATTTTGAGGCTGAGTTGGGACTCAGGACTTACTATTCAGGACATTATTCAATGTTATGTGTGATTTTAGCGCTAGAAATGATATTAAACATCTTATATATTAGTTTTTTTATCATATTTATGTGTCAATGTATTTATTTTATGTTGTAGATGGTTTAGATATTAAAAAAATTGAAAAAAAATGAATATTTTTGTGCCAAACGTTTTTTTCCCGCTTTTTTCCGCTTTTTTCCCGCTTTTGCCGATTTTTTCCGCTTTTTTCCCGGCGCCGATTAAATCCCGCTCGCGCTTTTAACAACATTGTTGAGAATCAACTAAGGCAGTATCAGATGCACAACGGAGAAGAAATCGATCCCTTCCTTCTCAGGTTGCAAGGGATTCAAGACCAGCTGATTTCCGTGGGGTCTACACTAGATCTTGAATTCATGGTCAGGATTGCCCTAAATGCAGTCGCAGAAGACTGCGAGAGCTTTGTCTAGAGCATCTTGGGTAGGGCTTCTTTCCCCAGTTAGGAGGAGATGTGGGAAACTCTTCGACAGGAAGAGATGAGACGGTTAACCAAGGCGGGAAGCAACGACAAAAGAGTCATAGCCAAGAAGGAGGAAGAGGAGGATGCATCTCTAGCATCAACGGGACAGTAAGGGCAACAGAAGAGGAAGAAAAATGAGATCTCCAAAGTCAGATCCTTCAGATGTGGAGAACTGGGACACTTCGCCAATCAGTGCCCTCGGAAGAAGGGCAAGGAAGAGAAGTCTGACTCGAAGGCTGCTCCAACGAAAGCTGACAGAGAGGGCGAGGATGACGATTGCGCCATGAGTGCTCATGCACCTCTAGAGAAGAGGTGGGGCGACATTGAGTTGTAGTCGGGAGGACAACACGAGGGGCAGGATCCTTAAGGTGCCCAAACTCTTGGATGACATACGGCTACAGGGGTCCTTAATGACAGTAACAGAATGATGGGAATCGGTTTGTGCTAGGGATGATGAAGCAATAGTGGCATAGCTAGATTGCCAAAATTTGAAGTAGCACAGTGGAGTGCTGCAGCAGTGTGGGAGGGCACAGAGCATATACAACAAGAGCGCAAAAGCATCAGAGGGTCAACACAAATTAGCAGTAGAGGTAGCTTCAACATCATGAGGCATCCAGACTGACCAACATGTCAGTTTTATGGGAGACTTTTTCAGTTGCTTACTTCTCAGCAACTGAGTTGCAGTGCAAAAGTTAGCATTGGCATTGCTATGGGCGACATGATGCAGCATATTGAGAGGGAGTTGTAGTACAGATGCAGCAGTGGCAGTGGCAGTGTCATGGGCAGTGGTACAGGTTGCAGCAATGCAGTAGATGAGGGGTAGCAGGTTGAGCATCAACAGTGTAGAGGACAGATGTCATGGATCAGTGTGATGCTTCTAATGGGAAGTATTGCCAGAGCACATTCCTCACTAAGAGGAAGTGTTGATTTTGGGTAGCATCAAATGTGCTCTAGCTCTGAAATTTTGTGGAGAGGTTAGAAGACATGAGATCTCTAAGACCCAAAAATCATTTGGTGAAATTCCACCCGGTTTGTGTTTTATTAATATAATTAATATTTTTAATGGGGTTCCTAAGTCTAAACTTAGGAAAATAAACATATTAATGGGTATTAATAAAAATATGGTTGAGAAGCTTCTAAGAGACAAGGATCGAGTCTGTTTTAATTTTAGCCATTGACTAAGCTCTTAATCGTGGTCGTTGATTGATCAACAGGAAAAGTATAAGAGGAGAATTGAGGGTTAGTTGGAGATACACCAAGTTGATCAGTCAGTTCGATTTTTCTGGGGCGAGGTTTTCTAAGAAAATCGAACAAGTGATCTGTTGCAGTGAGAGGAGGAGAAACGGAGATTTGGATCGAAGATGAAGTTTTGAGCCAAAGGGTATGTGGTAGAGAGGCAGCTTGAGCATCGCGAACGCAGCGCAGAGGCCTACGTAGCCTAGGAGGGGCTCACGCAGAGCTGATGTAGGCCAGGAGGGGCTCTTGCAGCGGCAATGTAGAGTATTTGTCAGTAGTCTGAGATTTTGCTGGAGAAGCGAGGTTCTGAGCCGGGAGGGCTGATCATTAGTGTTCATCCAGCGAATCGATTCAACAGAAGAGGAGACGCATTTCTCTAGAGGCAAGATGCTGGCCCACAGTGATTGCGTAGGGACTTCACAGTGGTTGCCGGAAGGGTGTCAGTTCACTAATTGGATCAGCTGTGTCTTGGGGAGTGAGGTAAACCCTTGTGTATTTCTTGCTAATGTGATTTCTCTGTAAGGTTAGCCGTTGTGAGAGGCAACCTGTTGTACTCAGATTTTGCTTGCTTAATAATACAAACCCTCTATTTGCTGCACGAGTTTTCCCGCATTTGGCTTTTCCGGGGACATGTTGTCCAAAAATAATGGTGTCCCTTGTCTGTTTGTCTCATTTATTATTTCAGTTTATGATCTGTATGTCAGTGTAGTCTGCAGTAATGTTTACATCACTATTTATGTAATTAAATAACTTTTTGAATGAAATAACAAGTAGGAGATGTTAAACCAAGAACTGCAGTAGGATTTCTGTTTCTAAAGATTCATAAATTTTCATAGTAATTTCTGTGGTCAAATCAAAAAGTCAACGCTGCAATCAACACAGTCAAACAATGCCCAAACACCTTGAAACTCGTACCAAACAATGTGGCCTGCAGAAATCAGAATTTTGCCCACAAAATCGAACTCAACGCGTGGTTAAATACCCCAAGTCAACGTTGGTCAATACTGTGCTAATATTTAAAATTTTTGGCCTCCAAAACCATTGCAGAAATTTGTCCTCTTCCACATGTGCAAAGTAGAGAAGCCTCCAAGTTTACGAACCAATCAAGAGAGGAGAGAGAAGATGATGTGATGAGTTGAGATAATGTCCAAATGAGAGAAGGGTGAGGAGACACATCCATTGGGTTTCATGAGCCTACATTTGACTGAGGCTGATGTTGACAATTTATCCATTAGAAAGAATAAATTTAAAATTCCATTTCTGCTTGTCAGAATGAGATGATGTTTATATCAAAATTGTACCTCTCGAAAAGAGGAATCCATGCAATAATCATCTCGATCATATGAGTTGTCCTAAGGTGGAAGTTGGCCATAGTTGCCAATTTTAACACTTCTTCTGAACTGGGAGAATTCCACCTGCCAATGCCATCATGTCATCCTGTACCATCCCTGTCATCACTACCCTGCTTTTCTCTGCTCTATTCAACCATGAAGTAATAATGAAGAAGTGATCGAGAGTGAGTCATAAGATCATATCACTCTCCATTGATTAAAGTCAGTCCTTAATCCCAAATCAAGTTGTTCAACACCATGCATTCTAGTGATAGGGAGTATGGTATTACACGATGTGTCCATTTGTAGTGCTATGGTCGCTAACCATCTTTTCCCAACTCATTGGCTAGATGAGAGGTACTCCCCATGAGTCCCAGACTCTTTAGGTAGAATGTGTGTCGGGGCATCAACAGGAGAAGGTGAACCACTCATGCTGCTCATATGCCATAGGAGAAGGTGAACTACTCATCCTATGCATCTGTCAATCGTAGGGCAAGGTGAACCACTCACCCTACATGCATGTGTCCGAGCAGGGAAAGGTGAACCACTCACCCTACACACATGTCAACCATAATGTGGTATCATAGGGGTAGGTGAACGAGTCACCCTATATCCAACCGCACGACTAAGGGAAGGTGAGCCACTCACCCTATGGTCGCTAATAGCTCCAAGAAGTACCCCACGCGCCCAGGAGCTCTCAAAGTTGTGTGTCTAACTCATATGGGACCCTCATTTGTTCCACGACTCTAGGTCTCTCTTAGAAGGTTAATAATTTGACCTTCCCCAAAGGCTTTGTGAGAATGTCTGTGACCTACTCATCTGTTCTAATGTGTTAGAGCCTTATTGCTCCCCGTTGTACCATATCTCGAATGAAGTGGTACATGATATCAATGTGCTTGGAGCAGTTGTGGAACACGTGATTCTCTGATAGACGAATCTCACTTTGGTTGTCGCAGAAGATCATGGTGGTATCCAAAATGTGCTCAAATAGCTCACTGAAGAGCTTCCTTAACCAAAATGCTTCACAACAGGCCATACTTGCAACAATGTATTCGGCCTCTGCGATGCTTAGTGCATCCGATTTCTGCTTCTTGCTCATCCAAGATATAGAAGTAGACCCCAAAGAGAAGCAACACCCAGACATGCTCTTACGATCCACCACGTTGCCATCTAGTCAGCATCTGTATATCCATGTAGCCTTAAATTCTCAGCAGTGTGTCTCAGTCCATAGTGGATTGTGCCCCGAATATATCTTAAGAGATTCTTAGCTGCAATCCAATGAATGTGACGAGGCTCGACCATATATTGACTTAACGTATTCAGAGCGAAGCATATGTCAGGACAGGAGTTGACCAAAAACATTAGGGCCGCCACATGTTGACGATACTTGGAAGGGTTTGCCAATTAGGGCCCACCAACACTTCCACATAGCTTTTTAAAGTTGAGTTCCATCAAAGTAGTCACGGACTTGCAGTCCACCATCCGACATCTCTCAAGTAGCTTCACAATGTATTTTCCTTGAGAAAGGAAAATCTCGCCTGGCTTTTCCCAGACCTCCAACCCTAGGAAATAATGCATTACTCCTAGTTCCTTCATCTCGAACTCGGAAGCCAATTGCCTCTTGCCTTGATGAATGAGAGGCTCATCACTTGTTAGAAGGAGATCATCCACATAAAGAATCAGAATGAGAGATCTGTCCTTTTCAACCTTGAAGTATAGGTTTGGGTCAGCATCGCTCCTTGTAAATCCCACCTTCAAAAGATAGCTATCCATCCTCTCATACCAAGCCTTAGGGGCTTGCTTCAACCCATAGAGGGCCTTCTTCATCTTGCATACATGTGTCTCACGATCTTGAACTTCGAAACCCTCGGGTTGTTCCACACAGACTTCCTCCTTAAGCGAATCATGCAAGAAGGTAGTTTTGGCATCCATCTGGTGAAGGCTCCATCCTTGTGAGGAAACAAGGGCTATAATCGAACGGATGGTGGTATATCGAGCAACCGTTGCAAATATCTCATCATAGTTTACTCCTTCCATTTGAGAGAAGCCTTGAGCAACAAATCTGGCCTTGAATTTCTCAACACTCCCATCAGCTCCATGTGTGATCTTGTAGAGCCATTTCGAAGTGACCATTGACTTATCCTTGGGTCTAGGAACCACATCCTAGACATCATTCGTCATGATCGACTCACACTCCTCGTTCATTGCATCCTTCCAAACTTCTTGCTTCACGGCTTCTTCGAAGGTGCAAGACTCAGATTGTACAATGGTACTCATGGAAGCTAAGTACCCTTGGTACCTATTCGGCTTCTTGCTTTCACGAAATGTCCCCCTTGGTGCAATATGTTTCTCATCATCTTCAAGAGTATATTTGAGCCACAAAGGCGTTTTCCTTGAAGTAGATGGCTCACTAGGAGGTGGATCAATGGGATTCATCAAACCTTCAACATTGGGCATCGGTTCAACGGACGAAGGTTCATCCTGCCTTTCTGCATCAACATCATCATTGTCCTTCCTAGAAATAGGAAGATCTAAGATCTTTCTAAGAGAAAAATCTTCATTGAAAGTGACATCATGACTTAATTCCACTTCCCTTTAACCAGGCACATAGATTCTATATCCCTTCAAAGTCTCACTGTAGCCTAGAAACATTCCTTTCTTCCCAAATGGATCTAGTTTATTTCTTTTCTCTTTCGGGACATGAAAATATATTGGACAACCAAAAATTCCAAAATGAGAAAAATCAAGTTTCTTACAAGTGAATACTTCTTTGGCTGTATTGAAGTCCAAAGCTTGATGTGGGCATCAGTTTTGGACATACACAACGGTGTTGGCAGCTTCTCCCCATAAGAACCTCGGTAGGCCTTGATCATGTAGCATGGCACGGGTAGCTTCTATGATAATACGATTCTTCCTTTTGGCAAGACCATTTTGTTCAGGAGTATATGTAGTAGTGGTCTCCCTCTTAATGCCAACTTCTCTACAATAGTCTTTGAATTCATTTGACTCATATTCTGTCCCATTATCCATCTTCAATATTTTGATCTTTTTTCTTGTTTGATTCTCGACCAAGGCTTTGAAAGAGCGGAACCATTTGATTACTTCATCCTTCTTCTTTAAGGAATAGATCCATGTTTTGCGAGAGAAGTCATCCACAAAAATAACATAGTGCAAATATCCACCCAAAGATGTCATGGCAACATATCTGATAAATTAGAATGGACCAATTGAAGAATATCGGTGGTTTGATTTTCACTTGATGGGAATTTTCCCTTTGTATGTTTTCCAACTTCACATCCCTGAAAAACACCTCCATGATTTAAGTTGAATTTGGGCATACTTGTGACCATCTTCCTTACATCATGTAAGGCTTTGAAATGAGGGTGAGCAAATCTACGGTGCCATAATTCGGATTCAAGAGAAGTATAACAAGTCATTTCTCCCAACGAACTTCCTCCAACTTGATAGAGACCTTCAACCTTGAATCCAAGAGTGAATGCATCTCTTGGGTTCCTTTGTCAAACACAAACCTTCCCATCAATGAATGTCACCTTGAAAACATTGTCCTCCATCGCAGAAACAGTGACCAATTTCATTTTCAGATCAGGTGCATATAGCGCTTCTTGTAAGTGGAGGGTTTGACTTTGATTTAAGTGAAGAGTGTCTGTCCTAATTCCTTTAACGGGATTGGTGGCATTATCCCCAAGTATAATGTCCATATTCGTCTCCTTTTCAACCAATCTTGAGCGGGTCTCCTTGTATCCAGTGAGGTGCCTTGAGGCACCACTATCGATCAACCGATGATCCAATGTATCCGAAGAAGAGGAGTGTTGAGGGCAAAAATAAGATAACATTCTTTTTGCTTTACAACATTAACTTCTTCATACCTGAAGTTTCTCAACTTCTTGCAATGACGACCATTTCCATTTCGAGCAGCAGGAGCATCTTTCCTTTGTTATTGAACCTGTTGTTCCTTTGATTGCCATGGACCAGCATTGTTCCTTCTCTTAGAATGAGCGGAGGCGGTAGGATTGTTTCCATTTGAGGGCTTGTCTCTTTCCATCATCCTTATTTCTTCTTGAGTGCATCTGGCTAATAATTCATCAAATCCTAGAATCTTGTTATTGTTGACGATGGTAGTGTTAAACACATCCCAATTTCTTGTAAGACCTCCAAGTGTAATACGAGTAAGCTCCCTGTCACCAATGACTTCTCCAATAGATAGGAGATCATTCTTGATCTCGGTGATCCTCATGAAGTAGGATTGGATGGATTCTCCTCTATCCATCTTGATGTCTTTCAACTTGTTCTTGAGAAAGAGAACTTGATTCACATTATTTACTTTGAACATCCCAACCAGTTTGTCATACATCTCCTTAGATGTTTCCAAATTAGAAATATAGGCAACCAAAGGCTTATGAATAGAATCAACAATAATCTTCTTAGCTTTAACCTCACCTTTCTTGTACTTGGTTTGTGCAGCAACGAATGCATTTAAAGGAGGCTTTGCTATTCTTCCTTTGACATAGTCCATGGCATCATTTTATTCCAATGTCAAATCTAGAGTCATCTTCTATGCATGATAGTCAGATTTGTCCTTGAGCTTGTATTTGGATTTGACATAAGATGTAGTTGTCATTGGGACTAGTTGCAAGTCCTTCTCGAACAACTTCTCTTAGTGATCACTTTGCTTCACTCTTGCTTGGGCTTTGTCTTCACCTGAGCTTTGCTACCATGTTAATTTTAGACAATGGTATTTTCTATGCTTTAGCACAATTTACTTGAATGTTCCTTTAGCAACCCAATGACAATTTCCAATTACATCCAGTAGCAATCACATTAACTGAAACTCATTGACAGTAAATGTAGATAGAACATAAAAACATTTGCAGAAGACAAGCCAAGACGAAAGGACACAAGATGTGGTAGATGCCAGGGACAAACCCCAATGTGGGGAAACCCTTTGATCAAATCTCCTTATTATTCTTCAATAGCTCAACAGAGAGAGAGACTACAAATATCAAAATTACATGCCCAAAAGAGTCCTACCAAATCTGCAGTCAATTAACAGTCAAAGAAGCTCGAACCAGAAAGTCAAAATTTGTCAAAGATGACCCAAAATATCCTCTAAGCAACTCAGTCAACAACGGAAGAATGCGGCTTGCCAAGGGAGTCAAAGTCAACCAAAAACAACTCGCTTAACCCAATCAAAGTTTTCTATAATTTATGTGGTCAAACCAAAAGGTCAATGTTGGAATCAACACGATGAAACAGTGCCCAAACACCTTGGAACTCGTGCCAAACATTGCTCCATGCAAAAATCTGAGTTTTGCCCACAAAACCATAGTCAACGCATGGTCAAATACCCCAAGTCAACGCTGCCCTAATCTCTGAAATTTTCGGCCTCCAAAACCAGTCCAAAAATCTGTCCTCTTCTACACGTGCGATGTAGAGAAACCTCCAAGTGTACAAATCAATGAAGAGAGGAGAGAGAAGATGATGTGGTGAGTTGAGATGAAGTCCAAATGAGAGAAGGGACACTTCTATTTATACGCTTCGTTGAGGGTGAGGAGAGACATCCATTGGGCTTCTTGAGCCTACATTTCACTGAGGCCAACCTTGACAATTTATCCATTAGAAAGAATAAAATTCAAAATTCCATTGCTTGTCAGAATGAGATGATCTTTATATCAAAATTGTACTTCTCAAAAAGAAGAATCCAATGCAATAATCATCTCCATCATATGAGTTGCCCTAAGGTGGAAATTGGCCCTAGTTGCCAAGTTTAACAGATTCCTATTCAGGAGTTTGATGGTTTTACAATTTTCATACCTGGTAACCGTCAGATGCACTGTAATATATACATCGACAAGCTGTAGTTAAGTATGGGGAACTACATAGTGAATAAGGACTTCTTCGTGGTGGATATGTCAGCCACCAATGTGCTGTTAGGTTGTCAGTAGCTCTACTACATCGGGAAGTATATTACAGATTAGTGGAACATGGAGATGGAATTCAAAGATTTGGTTGATGGCAGAAGGGTAGTTTTGAGGGCCATGCATTAGTACCCACCGAGACTAGTATCATCTAAGAACATGGAAGCAATATTGAGGCAGGGTGATATTGAGTGGGCGGTTGAGTGCCTCATTACAAACAGAAGATAGTCGGGCCAACAACGACACTATTCTGATGATATTGAGGTATTGCTTTGTAAACATTAGAAAGTCTTTTCTGACATTCCTCCAGGTAGATCACCGGACAGGGATTTTGAGAATGTCATAGAATTGGAGGAGGGTGTACAGGTTGTCATTACGAACCCGTATTGACATCCCAAGGTTTAGAAAGACAACATTGAGAAGGCCATCAAAGAGTTGTTGAGGCTGGGTTACATTCGACCTAGTTCCATTCCTTTCGCTTCTTCAGTAGTTATGGCTAAGGAGGAGGATGGTATCTTGCGGATGTGTATTGATTATCATGCTCTTAACAAGAGAACAATAAAAAAACCTTTATCCTATTCCCAGGATAGATGAGTTGATGGATGAACTGAGGGGAGCCAAATATTTCTCGAAGATTGATCTTCATTAAGCCCCCCGCAACTTTCCAGTCATGCATGAGCCATGTCTTTAATAAATAGTTGTGCAAGTACTTGCTGGTCTTCTTTGATGATATATCAGTCTACAACAAGACGTGGGAAGACCATCTAGGCCACTTGGACGAGGTGTTGGGGATCGTGGAGCAGGAACTATGTGGAAAGGAGTCAAAGCGTGGATTTGGCATGACAGAGATGCTCTATTTGGGCATGCGATTGGGAATGACAGGGTTTGGGTCAACTAGGAGAAAATTTGAGCAATCATCGAGTGGCCCACCCCAAATAATGTAACAGATCTGGAGAGTTTCCTTAGCCACTACACTACTATAGGAAGTTTGTTAAGGGGTTCTCACAGTTAAAAGCACCTCTTATAGACCTCACCAAGAAGAGAGCCTTTAGTTGGACAAAGAAAGCATAAGAAACATTCGAGAAGATGAAGGAGGTGATGAGTACATGCCTTATGCTTGCACTACCAAATTTCACCCAGTCGTTTATGTTGGAATGTGGCGCTTCAAGGACAACGATAGGAGTGGTTCTTATGCAAAATCACCACCTCATAGCGTTTGAGAGCCACATACTTAGAGATTATGAGCAACACTATTCGATCTATGACAAAGAAATGTCGGCCATCATGCATGCATTGGCCAAGTTCAAGCAATATTTGGTGGGGAATAGGCTCAAAGTAAAGACAAATCATAACAACCTGGGATTCCTCATGGAGCAGAAAGAACTGAGTGAGAGGCAAAAAAAGTGGATCAGTTAGTTGCAGTCCTACAACTTTGAGATAGGGTATGTGAAAGGCAAAAACAATGTAGTGGTCGATGCTCTTTCGAGGATGCCATCTACTCTCTAGCTCATGGAGATGACCAAAGACTAGAAGTCACTGCTGTTGGTGGAGTATTTGAAGAATAAGTTTTCTAGTGAGATTCTGGAGGGGTTGATTCATGATGACAGGTACTGAGTTGTGGATGATATTATTTACTACAAGAACTGGATCTATTTGGTGCTAGGATCACAACTCAAGGAGAAAATTAAGCAAGCAGTGCACAACTCACCCTTAGCAAGGCATCCAAGATGTAGAAAATTAGGGAGAGGTTCACTTGGAAGGGCCTGTAGATGGATGTGTTGAGGTTTCTAAAGGAGTTTAGTACTTGCCAACAAAACAAGGTATAACTCACTCATCTAGCAGGTTTGATACAACCACTCCCCATCTCGGAGAAAAATTGGGAGAGCATTTCCATGAACTTTATCACTGGACTACCTCTGACACAAGGCAAAGATTGAATATTTTTGGTGGTAGATTGGCTCATAAAATTCGCTCATTTGTTTGCCATACCATCAAAATACTCAACAGTGCAGGTGGTCGAGATGTTTTTTAGGAAGTCTTGAGATTACATGGGCTGCTGAAGACCATAGTGAATGACAGGGATAGTACGTTCATGGGCTTCTTCTGGTAGGAACTATTCAGACTTGTGGGGACAAAGCTGGCACCAATGTCACATGGTTTGGATTCGAATTTGGGTTTGACTATGATAAGGTTTGGTTCGAGTTCAATTTTTTTGATGAGGTTCAGATAAGGTTCGCCATCAGGTTCGTCTATATATATTTTCTATATGTATACTTATATTAACTTGAAAATGAAATATAGGATAAAATTGTAAGAAATCAGCATCAATAAAAAAATGCTATCACAAACATGGAAATTGCAAGGATGGATTATAAGCTTGAGTTGTGACATGAGGTTATGAGTTTTGATCTATGGACTTGGTTAATGGCTGTGAGGTTTGATGAGGTTTGCCGAACCTCAAAATCTTTTTAAGGTTCACCAAAATTCGAACCTCAAGGTTGAAGTTCAACAAACCTTGTGACATAGGCTAACACCGAGCACCATCTATCACCCATAGCCTGATGAAAAAATGTAAATGGCTGGAAGGCTTTCTCTGGAATTATGTAACTGACCAACAAAAGTCATGGGTAAAGTGGATGCATTTGGGGGAGCATTCCTACAACACCACTTTCCACATGTCCATCGACATGACACCCTTCAAAGCATTATTTGGGTACTATGCCATAACATTTGCAGATAGGATATTTGGGGATAGTCCTGGCCAAGGACTGGATTCAGGAGAGCCAAGATATTTTAAGGGTCCTCAAGGACAATTTGTAGATGGCTCAGAACCAAGAGAAATTGTACACAGACATGCACAAAGTAGAGGGCAACGTTGAAGTGGGAGATATGGTATACCTTTGTCTTCAACCCCGCAGGTAGTCGTCACTCAAAACAAAGAGGGCGGAAAAGGGTTGAAACTTGAACCATAGAGAATTGTGAGACGAGTAGGAGGAGTGTTCTATGAGCTTGAGCTTCATGTTTTTCATGTCGCGTGCCTTAGAAAGGCCCTGGGACAACATGTTGTCACTTCCACAGAACTCCCACAGTTGGACGAAGAAGGAGAATTGATCTTAGCTCCAGAGAAGATCCTAGAAACAAGGGAGAGGAAGCTGCGAAATTGAACAGTGAAAAAGTACCTCGTGAAATGGAATGATTTACCAATGGAGGATGCCGCCTGTGAAGGTCAGTAAGTGCTCACACATCCTGAGTTAAAATTGCTTGAGGATAAGCAATCTTGGGCAGGGAGGACTGTAATTTCCCCAACCACTTAGGAAGCATATGACAGAGTCCGCTAAGCTAACATGGTTTCCGTAGGCTAAGGGAGGGAAAATTTAATAAGGAGATGACTTTCCTATCCTATTATGCTGGTGGGTTTGAATGGCAAATGGACTCAGCCTCTGCTCCAGAAGTTGGCTGAGTTTCTAGTACATTTGGGTATAGTTCTCTTGTGAGAAGAGGGAAGTGGAGCCACACTTCCCTTCTGGACGAATTCTGGTGTTGAAGAAGAGGAGCTGCCTTCATTAGGGGTCAAAACCATTGACAGGGCTGTTGCTGGTTATACATGCTTGCAGTGGACGAGTTTTGGGCATGAAAGAGACAGGGCTGTTGCTGGGTATATATGCTTGCAGTGGACGAGTTTTGGGCATGAAAGAGACAGGGCTGTTGCTGGGTATATATGCTTGCAGTGGGCGACTTCTGGGCATGAAAGAGACAATCTCCTGGACTGTATAGAGGCTGTCAAGCTTCTCATCTTGCTGGACGTGTTATTTCTCCTCAGGAGGGTTGATAGCAGTCACATCTGGGCTATATTTCATGCATTTCTGAGCGTGGTTATGGTGGGGAGAAAATGTCTCTGTGGACCAAGTTAGCACAAGAACGAGTGTTAATGTGTGAGTTAGCCTAGAGCCACACGTCTCTTGCTGCTGTACAAGTATTCTGGGCTTGATTTAAGGCCGAAACAGTGAGTAAATTGCATGGTACAGTGGGAGGCATCTACTTGGAGATATGCTGCTGAAACTACAATTGAAGTTGTTAACTGTATTGAGGAATACCTTGCTGATTTATATACCAGGTTCATAAATTCGTAGCAGCATTATGGATGGTCCTTTGTGCATTGAAAATCAGTTTATAATGTTATGAAGCATTACTATGCCAAATGAGATTCTCTGCATGTGTTGTTGTAATGAAATTGTGAAAAATTTACCTACAACAGTGTGCACTTAAACTGTTCGACAAAATGTGAAAATTTCTAAATAGAAATCCAACTGCAGTGATTAATATTATTTTTCTACTTATTGACTCATAAATAACTTATTCACAGTGTTTCGACATCAAATATCGAAACAAATTCTACTGCAGCCTTCACAATTAAAATACTATGGCAAGTGAATGCAAAGAAAAATACTAGCACAAGTATAGCCACGATGACACAATTTTTTTTGGACAATTGTGCCTAGAGAAACCCAATGTGGGAAAACCGGTGCAGTAGACGAGGGTTTCTTTATTATTCTTCAGCAAAAATCTCATGTACAAGATACAACCAACATAATAAAAGACGATTCTCTGTGAGTAATTTTATAGACACTTCTCGGCGAGTTTCTGATCCAAGAGATGACCTGCTGCCCCCTTTGCATCTCACTACGTCAACCTCTGCGTGAAGACTGCGCAGTCCCAGTGTCACACTGCCTCTGCGCTGTCTCTCTGCATCACAACTGTGTTTTCCTCCCTCTACTCTGTGTCACAGCTGTATTGTCCTCCCTCTACTCTGCGTCTTCTGCTCTTGCACTCCCCACTGATGCTGATACCCTCTCTTTCCCTCTCACTTGCAACTCTCCCTCTGATTCGATTTTCTCTTGTCGAACTTCGACTAGTGAGAAAATCAATCTTACTCAGGTAACTAAGTATCTGCCTCTGGTGTGTTTTTCAATTGCCCATCGAAGTCTTTCTTATAATCCTCCAATTGAGTAATCAATGGCCCAGATTAGATTCTAATCAATGGTTTAGATCATATTGGCTTGATCCTCGTCTTCTTCTAGAAGTTTCACCCACAGTTAGATTAATACCCTTTAATTGTTTTAATTTCCTAAATTTAGACTTAGGCAGTCATTAAAATAATTAATTATTTTAATAAAACTGTCTCCAGGTGGAATTTCCAAAAACGTTTTTTGGGTATTGTGGAATACATGTGCCTAAGCCTCCCTGCAAAATATGAGACTTAGAGCACATCCGATGCTACCAGAAATGAACACAAAATTCTTCACTGGCAAAACTCTGTAAACTCATAAAGATAGGGGAATTTTACAACGCCCCAACCTTCTTGATCATTAGGTGAAGCAATCACATTCTAGTTTTCCAAATGGGATCCCGAACACACCTTCTTGATCTTGTTCAAAATGAAAATATGAGCCAAATGATGCCAGTAGACCAGAAGTGCTTCTATATTGACTTGATGAGAATTAACCTGTCTCCCTTTGATACCAACTATTACACCCAAATTTCATGATTACAGCTATAATCTATGTAATTGGATGTCGAATAATCTCTTGTTGTGGGATTTCACTCATGCTATAATATTTTTTCTATGCTCAATGGGCAGCCATACTCTCTCTATCCCGTCACTCTGATTCTTGGCCCAGTATCCCTTGATGTCAACATTATATTGTCAACATGGATTTTGTGTCTGCACTACATCTTGTGTTTCTATCAAGTCTTGACTTGTTAGTGAGCTCTCTATTATTCGCTTTTGGTAGAGTACTGATAGGTGTTGGTTTCATTCTGATTGTGTATTCACATTGTCTGTGTCTCTAGTTCCCATTGATATTAATAACATTCGTATTTTATATTGGGGGTTATTCCTATGTAGCATCTCCTGCCATCCCTTGAAAGTTGGGGGTCACTTTATGCCTCACCTAAACTTGTGACCCACTCGATCCAGAAACCTTGCCAAAACATATGACATAGGTTCCTTGCCACTGTTGGCAGGGTATGGAAACCTTTCCAAATCTTTATTTATGACAATGGTTGATGTCATTAGAATAATCAATGAACTGACTATTAGTGAAATCATCATTTGTAACACTGAATTGTCAGTCTGGCCTGTTTTAAATAGAAGATAGCTTCTGTCAATTTAATACATTTTGCAGGCAATTGAATCATGTCAGGTGTAATGTGGGATATGTATGATGAATTTTAGTCTAAAACTATGCTTGACATTACTGCTGTTGTAGGTCCCATTTGAACATGCTGTGAAGCATGTGTTGGACAATCTGCGAGCTATTGCAAAAGGAGACTATGAGGTGGTTGTACCAGAGAAACGTAAGCTTGGGACAATTGCTTTTGCTGCAGTTTCTTTGGTCCCAGATGAAACCACGGCATTGCTTGACAAGGTAGTATTTATTGTCTGAAGAGTTTTTTTTGTGGGTGAAATGATTCAGGGTTAGAACAAAACATGCAGGCAATATATGAAAACGCGACTTCAGCAGTAATAATTTTTCCGAAAATTCTTGCTTGGGAGAAAATTCATTATTAATATTTCTTTTTCTTTGGTGCAGACATCTGATCTTGATTCACGTGCTAAGATGTTTCTTGAGGAAAAGAATGTTAAGAGTACTCTTAATAGTGCCCATGTGACACTTGCTCACAAGAGGTCTCATGGTGTCACTGCAGTTGCTAGTTTTGGTGTTTTCCGTGGACAGCAAGTCCCTGTTGAATTTACTGCAATCCTGTTTTCAGATAAGCTTGCTGCTCTGGAAGCTCATTTTGGTTGCATTGGAAATGAAAAGATATCTTCGAAGAATGAGTGGCCTCATTTGACGGTGAGTAGGTACTTGTTTCTTTGGTAAAAGGATTTTGAAGCATTTTCTTGCAAAATGACAAAAATAGGCTTGTTAGATGAAATAGACTTAGCTTGAGATTTATTTAGGAATATTAGAAAATACAATCAGAAACAGAAACTGTGCATCTAAAGTCTCATGTAAGAGGTTTAATGAAACACTTCTATCAGTGCTTCTTGGCACGTGGAGAAATCATTATAAGATTATATGAAATTGGAATTTGCTAACAGACAATCATCTAGTAGGATAATTTAAATTTAGATATGTAATATTGTAAAAGAAAGACATAGAAGGTATGATAATTGATTGTCCCGAGAGGCTCTTTACAGCTCAGTATTGGGGTGATGTTGTAGTGGTGTAAATGTTTGTAAACATTTACATGTCCGCTCAATTAAAAAATAGTAAAATCTTAGAAGTAATATAGAGCCTAGTATAACGGAGATGTTGTAGTGTCCATAAATGAGTGTAAAGGTTTAAATGTTGATATGTTTTCTAGATAAAAGAAACATATCATATTTGTTAACACCTAATCCAAAAGGATTGAGATTATTGTCAATAATGTAAATAGTTTAATCTTTCAGTTATGAATTGAAGATAACAAAAAAGCCTTGGAATTTGTTCTGAACATAAATTATGTAAAAATAGATAAAAATAGATAATAAATAATAATCATAATAGTATAAATATAATAATAAATAATAAATAAATTAACTAATGGATAGTTAGTTAATAATGAAAAGGCATGTCTTAGATAAATGCTTGTTCGTGAAATGGTACTTATTTGGCTATATACACATGACGTTCATTCTCATTTGTAATCATCTTACATCAATCCTTCTATTCAATATGCAATTATGTTAAATTATGGTATGTTCTATGCTTAGAGAAATTTACTTCAATTCTTCTTATTAGCCCAATGTCAATTTTCAGTATAGCAGTCACATTAACATATAAGTAAAATGCTGATAGAACATAAATAAAATCGACAGAAGGCAAGCCAAGACAAGAGACACAAGATGTGGCGGCTAGCCAAGGACAAACCCCAATGCGGGGAAACCCTTTGATCAATTCTTCTATATTCTTCAATAATTCAACAGAGAGAGAGATTGTACAATATCACAAATCTGTGATTTATAACAGCAGCAACATAAATCAAATGTGCAAGGTCAAAGCTGGTCAAACAACTCACGAATGACCTTAAGATATCCTAGGAGAATTCGGCCTCCAACAACAAGTATGTGCAACCCAAAACCGTGCAAGTAAGAGGGACAAATCAACAATGAAAGCTACCCTTACCAGTCAACGCTGTCCCAAATCAGCCCTCCAAAAGTCAACGCAACACTTCGTTTAGCCTAGGAGAGGCTGCCCATGTAAGGCCGCAGTCAAAGAGGGTAAGACGCTGGTCAAAGCAGCCCTAAATGACCCTAAACAGATGATTGTACCCTCCTGCGTCCTCGCTGCCCTAATCTGCATGTTATGAAACCAGCGCACAAAAAGATAGAAAAGATAGATCAACGCCTTAGAATTCAACCTCTTCGAGGGAGCAACCTCCTTTACATTACATAAATGAACAATTCTTGGATGATTCAAATGACAAAACCTCCTTTCTATATATAGGAGTCTAAGAAGTCACAATATAACTCAGACGACCTAACAATAATAATATAAAGCCACAAAAATAACAATAGAGGGATTCTATGGGGCACAGTAATAACAATATGGGGACAATAGGGGCACACAATATTAATAAGGGATACAACTACAATAGTAATGGGGTAATCACTAGTATTATAGGGACCTAACATGCCCCTCTCCTTCAAAAAAGTGTTGTCTTCATCGCTTGAGTAGTTCTGGATGCTTCTGTATAAAATTCTCATCCTCCCATGTGGAATCTTCAGCGGATAAGTTCTTCCACTTGATGAGATACTCCGAAATTGATCGATTTCGTAGCTGTCGAATTCTTGTTTCTGTGACTGCTTCCGGTTCCAATATAATTTTTCCTTCCTCGTCAAGTTTTGGCAATATTGTTTGAACTGGGAGCTTGTCGCCTATAGCCTTCTTTAAACATGAAACATGGAAAATTGGGTGCACTCGAGAAGCTGCAGAAAGCTCCAATTTGTATGCCATAGTACCAATCTTTTGCAACACCTTGTACGGACCATAATACTTTGGTGATAATTTGATATCCTTCTTAGCTTGCTTGAGGGACATTTGTTTATATGGTTGTAGCCGTAGGAATACCCAATCACCTACATCAAAACTTCTTTTGCTGCGATGTTGATCTGCCTGTTGTTTCATTCTATTCTGTGCCAACACGAGGTTATCCTTTAGGAGTTGGAGGACTTGTTGTTGATGTTCGATGTGATGTTCTACTACTTGAACCTTAGAATTTTCTCTTAAATATGATGTGATGGATGGTGGCTGATATCCATAAAGTCCCATAAATGGGGTCATTTTTGTTGCTGTATGGAAGGAAGTGTTATATCACCATTCAACTAGAGGCAACCATTTGACCCATTGTGTCTGTTTATCAGAGATATCCTTCCAAACATTAGTAAGCATTTCTTGTAAAAACTTTGTCAAATCTGTCTTCAAATCTTCCATGCCTGTCTTTAAATCTGTCTTCAAAGCTATCTTCAAATCGTCCATTTTAGCTTCCACGTCATTCATCTTAACTTCTACGGATTTCTTTAAACAATCCATCTTAGCTTCTACGCCTTTCTTTAAACCATCCATATTAGCTTCTACATCTTTCATTAAACCATCCATCTTAGATTCTGTTACTTTTTGTGCAAGTGACACTTGTTGCACTTGGTCTCATAATTTTGATATATCATGTCGCATTTCTTCCTCTTCTTCATGAGTCATGTTAGAGCTTTCAGGTTGCTTACTAGGTGTTTGCATTTTCTTTCCTCGGGGCATCAATTACCGATAATAATGCTTTACTATGCCCTTTGAATTCCTTCAAACTAATTTTTCAAACCAAGCTTATGCAAAAATTTAAAAATACTACACACCTTTTTTCACTTTGTAGGAGCTTGATATTGAATCTAATGTATCTCTGTAATTTCAGATCATCCAGTTCTAAAATTACGACCTGCGGTAGCCCTCTACGTCCTCTTTCCAATGCTAGCAGTCTGATCCAAATTGGATTCTCCAGGGAAGAGTTATGCCAAATCTCCCACGGTGACCTGATTATAGACTAGTTCAGTAGAGAAAACTTGTACAACGTGCCACGAGTCACTGTTTCGACCTTTGGCTCTGAAAAATATATACAAGAAACTACAGTCCGTCCTCTTTCTGTACCTTCTTACGAAATTTCAATCCGATGCTAAGAGAGAATGTTATGACGATTTTCCCCAAGTCACCAGTTTGGAATGTAATTCAACAGTTTGCAAAAAGACCAACTTCCTCAAATCATATCTCCGCAAATATAGTGCGAAAAGCTCTGAAATTCGGACCCGAAGTTCAGTGCGATTTCGTCTCAAATGGCTTTTTTTTAAGCTTCTGAAACGTTGCATAAAAAAAAAGTTATAGCGAAAATGCCACGATGACCTATTTGGAGTAACGAAACCCTAGAATCGAAAGCTCTGATACCAAATGTTATGAAACCAGTTCACAAAAAGATAGAAAAGATAGATCAATGCCTTAGAATTCAGCCTCGTCGAGGGGGCAACCTCCTTTACATTACATAAATGAACAATTTTTGGATGATTCAAATGACAAAACCTCCTTTCTATATATAAGAGTCTAAGGAGTCACAATATAACCCAACCGACCTAACAATAATAATATAAAGCCACAAAAATAACAATAGAGGGATTCTATGGGGCACAGTAATAACAATATGGGGACAATAGGGGCACACAATATTAATAAGGGATACAACTACAATAGTAATGGGGTAATCACTAGTGTTATAGGGACCTAACACTGTGTCCTCACAATGATGCCCTAGAGATCTGCGTCCTTCTTCAAAGCTGCCCAAGAGATCTGCGTCCTCCTTCCTTGTGTAGAGTACTATTTTAAAAACCGGCTGTTTCGACTCCGATTTGGCTGAGTTGGTCCGAGTCATAGCCCAACCGGGTCGACTCGGCCTTTGAATCGAACCGGCTTGCCGGGTTGTTACCGAGCCGGCCGAGTTGGCTAACAACTCGGCCAGCTCGGTAGCAACCCGACTGGCTCGGCCGGCTCGGTAGCAACCCGACTGGCTCGGCCGGCTCGGTAACAGTGACCGGTCAAGTCACTTCAGCGGTATTTTTTTTTGAAATTTCATTTTTGGGGACTCCTTGGGTTTCCCTGTCTGACTCTGATCCCTAGTATTGATATGCTATTCATGGTAATGTTAAATTCTTAGAGTAAAAGTGACATTCTCCTTAATCTTCATTTTCATCCTTTTACTTAAATTTTTAACATTACCATGAAATGACTCAGGATTTGAGAGTGGTTCCGGCTTCATTGGATTTCATATGGAGAAAGTAGAATTTTAGATTTCATTCAAAATCCAGCAGACTTATCAGTTTTTCAAGATTGGGGGATTGCAATGTTTCCATTGAATTTTGTCATGTATTATGGTATGGAACTCGTATTTAATCAAGAGCACCAATCCCTCTATGTACCTTGATGTTAGTGACATTGGTTGTCGAACTCCTCCGGGATTCGCTCCCAAATCGGGAGCTTCTGAAAATGTCGCTCCCACTCCTGTTTTCACTCCCGCTCCCCGCTTTCGCTCCCGCTCCCATGTAACACTGAGCTAGATGATGTTGGCAACTCTAGCAGTAGCCAGTAGTACTGGTCACAGACTTTTGTTGTGGAGGTCATTTCTAGCCTCCTTGGTTATGTGTTTTTGTTTTGATCGCTATATCATCATCATGTATGTATTGGATAGTGCACTGGGTGCCATTTTGATATAATGGATATATTCATGAGCCTACTTTGATCATATGTTGTCTTCTATCTATATTCTAATGCTGTGTGTTTGGAAACATGAATGAAAATCTTTAAAATTAAGTGTTTTTATAAAAAATAAATATTTAATGTATTTTTTACAATGATCGAGTCATTGAAATCGAGTCGGCCGAGTCGATACCGAGTTGGAGTCGGAGTCGAAGTCGACCCTCGGCCGAGTCGAAGTCGAAGTCGGAGTTTTAAAACATTGGTGTATACCCAAGAGACAAGGAAGAGATGAGAGGATGAGAGTGAGTGAAATGAAACACAATGTCTCCTCCTTTTATATGCAACGTTGAGGTTAGTAGGGGTGTGCAACACAACTTGATGGTCGACCTTGACAAATTGTCAAGAAATACAAATAAATTCATATCTCCATGAATACATGTCGGAATTGGATGATCGTTAGATCAATCCTACACCTCTCAACAAGAGGAATCGAAGAAAAATATTTGCTGCCATAAATAAGATGACCCACATGGAGTTTGGCCCTAGTTGCCAATTTTAACACTCCCTCTCAACTAGGGAGAACTCCATCTGCTAATCCATCTGTTTGTCAATACCATCTCTGCCATCAAATGCACTGCCCTGCGCTGCTTGACTCTGCTCTGCTATATTGAACTATGAAGAAGAAGAAATGATTGAGAATGTATCATACCATCCTCTACTGACCCGAAGTCAGTCCCAATGAAGAGAGTGTGTCATACCACTCTTACTGATCCCAAATTAGTTCCAAAAGAGAGTGAGTTATATCACTCTTACTGACCCAAAGTCAGTGCCAATTGATCCCAGATCAATGTCATCCTAGCATAGGGAGTACGATAGATACACGATGCGTCCATCGATACTATTATGGTCCCTATCCTCATTTCCCTACTCATTGGCCATATGAGAGGTACTTCCCATGAGTCCCAGATTGCATGGGTAGGATGTCTCGGCAGGAGAAGGATGAACCACTCATCCTACCTACATGTCGCCACGGGGTATCACAGGGGAAGGCTGAACCATTCACCTTATACAAGCGCACCACTAGGGGAGGGTGAGTCACCCTATGGTCATTCGTCGCTCCAAGAAGTACCTCAAGCCCCGCGGAGGTCCCTTAGCTCAATGTATGCAACATACAGGACCCTCATAAGAGGGTCTCTCAACGACTTCTAGTTGTTCTTGGAAAGTCAAGAATATGACCTTTCCCAGGTGCTTCGTCAAAATGTTGGCAACCTGCTTATCTGTCCCAATATGATGGAGCCTTATTGCTCCTCGCTGTACCATATGCCGGATAAAGTGGTACCTAATATCGATGTGTTTGGAGCGATCATGAAATACAAGATTCTCTGATAAACAAATCCCACTCTGGTTGTCACATAAGATCACGGTAGTATCCAACATATGTCCAAACGACTCAGTGAAGAGGTTTCTCAACCAGACAACCTCACAAGAGGTCATACTCGCAGCAATGTACTCTACCTCAGCGGTGCTCAAAGCCACCGACTTCTGCTTCTTGCTCATCCAGGAGATTGAGGCAGAATCCAAAGAGAAACAACACCTAGAAGTGCTCTTTCGGTCCACCTGAAACACATAAACTTAGCAATTGACAACCATGATATATATATTTTATTAATAATTGAATAAATGATGTTTACATTTTGTGGGAGGCCCCTGCCTATATAATGCCTTAGGTTCCTCTTGGTGAATGGGCATGATCAAAGATCATGCCCTTTGCCTAATAACTTATAAACTAACTAATTTTTTTATATAACATTGCCTTCCTCTCAAAATAATGCTTTTGTCCTCAAAGCATACTTAATGACAGATGTTGCTGATGAAACGCTTCAGTTTCCCAAGAAGCTTCTTCTTCTTGTAAGTCCTTCCACTTGATCAAGTATTCCTTGATTACATGAGATAGAAGCTTCCTTTCTCTGGTAGTTATGATACCTTCTGGTTCTAAAATGACCCTTCTTTCGTCATCTAGGGTTGGAAGCGTTGTTTGTGCTGATTGATGGTCGCCCAGTGCCCTTTTAAGGCAGGAGACATGGAAGACGTTGTGAACACGACTTTTCTCCAGAAGGCTTAAAATATATGCAACTTGGCTGATCTTTTTATTGATTTGATATGGTCCATAGGACTTTCGTGCCAATTTTTTTTTTCATTTTTTTTCAAGGACAACTGTTTGTATGTATGGAGTTTGAAAAATACCCATTCTCCGACTTCAAATTCTCTTTTGATTCTGTTTCGGTCCGCTTGTTGCTTCTTACGGTTCCTTGCATTATTCAAGTTTTATTTTAGGGTTTGGATGATTTTTTGGGTTTCTTCTAGTTTTTTAACAACAGGTAGATTCATCTGGACGGTAGCTAGATCCTTCCATTTTGGAGGTTCATAGCCATACAAAGCTTGGAATGGAGTCATTTTCGCTGACGTATGATAAGTAGAATTATACCACCATTCAGCGAGATGCAACCACTGAGCCCACTTATTTGTTTTTTTGTAGCGTAACAACGTAGGTAGGCTTCCAAACATTTATTGACAGCCTCTGTTTGTCCATCTGTTTGAGGGTGATAAGCGGAACTCATATTTAGGTAGATTCCTATGTGGTTGAACAATTGCCTCCAGAAAATACCCTTGAATTTGGCATCTCTATCACTCACAATGAATTTTGGGAAACCGTGTAATTTATATATATTTTTGCAAAATATTTCAGCGATTTGTTTAGCTAAGTCTAATTTCTTTATTGCCATAAAGTGAGCATATTTAGTGAATATATTGACTACTACGAAAATCTTGCCCTTGCCCTCAGATACAGGGAATCCTTCAATAAAGTCCATGGATATTTTTTTCCATTTCTGATTCGGAATGTTTTAGGGGTGAAGTAATCTAGGTGTCATAATATTTTCACTTTTATTTCTTTGACATGTGTCACATTCTGCTACATATTTCTGAATATCGCGACTCATCCCCTTCCAAAAGAATGATTGACGTGCATTGTAGTAAGTTTTAAAGAATCCTACATATTTGACAAACAGTGAATCATGCGATTCCTTGAGTATCTTGGATTTAAACTTGGAGTTTGAATTCAGATAGATTCTTCCTTTGTACCATAGAATATCATTCTTCCATTCAAATTTTGAGTTGTCTGGAAGGTTATTGATTATCGCAGTTATTTCTAGACTCTTGGCATACTCACTTCAAATCTCACTAAGCCATTTAGGAACAACAACCGAGACTGCAAGTAATGTTGGTTCTTCATCCTTCCTAGATAGGGCATTTTCTACTACATTGTGTTTTCCCCTTTTATGTAGTATCTCCATGTCAAAGGCGACAATTTTTTCAATCCATTTTTGTTATTTTTCGGAAAGTGTTTTTTGTTGAAGGAGGTGCTAGAGACTGTTATGGTCCGTTCGAATGGAGAACTTACTTCCCAAAAGATATTGTCTCTAGTTAGCCAGTGCGTGCATAATAGCGAGCATTTTCTTGTTGTATGTGGACTTAAGACGTTCTCTTTTATTGAGCTTCCTGGTTTCAAAAGCTATTGGATGCCCTTCTTGCATTAATACTGCTCCTATACCAAATCTGGAAGCATCACACTCAATGATAAATGGTTTAGAGAAATCTGGAGTTGCCAATACCGGGGCGTTAGACATAACTTCCTTCAATTCTTCAAAACACCTTCCTACTTCCTCATTCCATTGAAATGATTTCTTTTTTTAAAAGGTTTGTTAGAGGTGCAATTATATGTGCATAGTTTTTAATAAATCTTCGGTAATATCTCGTTAATCCTAAGAACCTCTTAGCTTGGATATATTAATTGGTTTGGCCCATTCCTTTATAGCTTTGATTTTATTAGGGTCCACTTTTACGCCTTCATGAGATATGATGTGTCCAAGATATTCTACTTCTTTCTTTCCAAAGGTGCATTTGAATTTTTTTGCGTAGAATTGATGCTCTTTCAGTAGTGTAAGAACTTTATCTAGATGTTATAGATGCTCCTTCCAAGTTTTACTGTAAACTAAAATATCGTCAAAGAATACTAATACAAACTTCCTAAGATATGGACGGAATAATTCGTTCATAGTGGCTTGGAACGTTGCTGGTGCATTGGTTAACCCAAATGGCATTACTTTAAATTCATAGTGACCTTCGTGTGTTCGGAATGCCGTTTTTGGTATGTCTTCTAACCTGATTCTGATTTGGTAATAGCTTGACCTTAAGTGCAATTTTGAGAAGTATTTTGCACCATGTAGTTCGTCCAACATTTCGTCGATAAAGGGAATTGGGAATTTGTTTTTAGTTGTTATTTTGTTTAATCCTCTAAAGTCAATGCATAGCCTGAATGAACCATCTTTCTTCCTTACCAATACCACTGGAGCAGCATACGGACTCTTACTTTTCGAGATGATCCCACACTTTAAAAGGTCTTGGATTAATCTCTCAATTTCCGTCTTTTGATGATGTGGATATCGATACGGCTTGATGTTGACGGGGTCTAACCCTGCTTTTACTTCTATTGTATGTTCAATTTCCCTGTTAGGAGGCATTTTCATAGGCAAGTCTTGAAATACCTTTTCATGCTTCTGAATTAGATCTTGTATCTTTGGTGACTCTTCGCTTATCATGTTTGCAGATAACATTTCTAATTGGTGACATTGTACTACATAAGCTGGTGCTCCTTTTCGAATCATCTTCATCATTTGAGATGATGATACGATTTGATTCTCTGGTGCTAGGAATCCGTATAAGTTGTACCTCTGCCCTTCCGAGTTAAAGCTAATGAACTCTACTTGGTGGTTGGCAGAATAAGTGCCTAGGGTTCGTAGCCACTGGATCCCTAAGACCACATCTACTCCTCCTAATGATACAGTGAAGAACGGGGATTCTAAATTAAAGTCTTGTATCTGCAATTTTGCCTTATGGCATTTCCCTACCTTTTCAATCTTCTTACCATCAGCTACCATCACCTTCATGTTGGGTAAGGGAAATGAGAAAATGTTGAGTCTCTTTGCCATGGTTGCATCTAAAAAATTGTGGGTGCTACCGAAGTCAATCAGAACCACTGCGTTGTTCTTCTTTATATGTCCTTTTAATTTTAGAGTCTGGGGTTGCGATATACCTGTCATCGCTGATAGTGACACTTGCGAAATACTTCCATCTAATTCTGGAGAGAATTCTGGGACATCTTGTATTTCTTCTATGTTTGATTCATCACTGTTTGAATCATTAGTTGCTTCACAGTTATATAGGTTCTTTGATTATTTTCCTTTAGCACACTTATGTTTAGGGTCTCACTTCTCGCCACAGCGTTTGCATTTACCTTCTTTTAACCTTTGCATTTCTATGTTAGATTTTTCACCTTTACGATGATGTAGTGGAACATATCTTGTATTATCCGTATCCACAGACTAGGGCATTCTTCGTCTCGAATATACTTTTTTCGGTTTTGACCACAATATCTGTTCGAATTTCTTTTCAGCAGCTTTTGCTTTTGTCTTGCTACTTCTATTGACGTGATGTCATGAAGCTCAAGTTCTACTCGTAGATGAGTTTTAAGTCCGGAGATGTATGATTGAATTAGACGAGATTCTAATAACCCAGGTGCTCGTGTTGCTAAGGTCTCCCATTCCCGAGTGTACTCATCCACATTTCCTTTTTGTCGCAATCTGATGAGCGTTGAAAAGAACTCTTCTTCCTTTACACCGTGGAATCTTTTAAAGAATGCATCCTTAAATTTTCTCCAACTGATGGCGATTGCCGTCTTCTTCCACCACATGTACCAATTATATGCTTCGCCTTCCATTTTCATGGAAGCATGTCTAATCTTTTCGTCATCATTGTCAATATCGTAAATCTCGAAGTATTCTTCTTCTTTATTCGGCGACACAATGTTGCATTTTTCGTTACCATCGAATTTGGGTAGCTCGAATTTTGCCCTTCGTTGATACGTTGCTAACGGTGGAGCGAAAAGAGGGTATTGATTGGTGAATGTATCCCAGAGCTGCTTATTTGAAGCGTTACTATTTCCTTCATGGTGCGTGGATTTTTTTTTTGGAGACTTCGCTTTTTCATGAGAATCCGCTGAATTTGTTGAATCTGATGAATTGTGTTGTTGATTACCTTCATCATTTTGGAGTACTTGTTCGGGTGTAACCTTCCTCCTTTCACACAAGGTATTCAACAACGTCATTGTATGATTATGATTTATTTCGGATTTGATATAATTCTGCCCGAGCTGTTGTTCTATTCAACTTGTCGTATCTGTAGCTTCTTGATATCGTCAGAATGTCCGATAACCCTACCCTCGAGATCGACTAATTTTTGGTCGAAATCATTGGAGTGGCTAGTAATCCTATTTTCCAGATCAATCAATTTTTTGTTGAAATCGGCCATTGACATCGATGACATTGAACGAGTTTGTGGGGGCGTATATTTATCCGCCAGCTTAACTTTCTTCCTTAAGTTGACTAATTTTATATAACATATAGTTTTTTTCTTTTCTTTTTTAATTAATATTTTTTTATATATAATTATTAAATTATATCAATAACTAATTAATATCATATAACTATATGACTGAAGTTATAAACTTTTTATAGTTATACCCCAACGTACCAAACATAAACTTATATGATTGCGTCCCTCCAGTAGCTTGAATAAGCCACAAAGTCAATGAATGTCGTCAAAGTTGCTCGAGACCGTTTCTTGACCAGAGAATAGATATGCGGGGGTTCAGTTGCGAGCGAAGTGGAGAACAGGGGTGTTGTAGCGACAGAGGCAGAGGGTTTGGAATGGGACGCAAACCACTGTAGGGAAACAAAGTTTCTTGATGGATGCAGACGGTTGTAAAAAAGAAAACGACGAAAGTGAATCGAAGGCAGCAGTGAATGGCAGTTCGGCCTGTGCAACAGTAGAGCAACCGAGGATGGTCTGCTCTGATGCCAGATGAAACACATAAACTTAGCAATTGACATCCATGATATATATATTTTATTAATAATTGAATAGATGATGTTTACATTTTGTGGGAGGCCCTATATACTGCCTTGGGTGCCTCTTGGTGAGATCATGCCCTTTGCCTAATAACTTGTAAACTAACTAATTTTTTATATAACACCACCACACTGCATGCCCAATCAACATCGAAATATCCATGTAGCCTCACATCTCTGGAAGTGTATCTCAACCCATGAGTGATTATGCCCCGAAGATATCTCAGAAGATTCTCGACACCAATCCAATGTGAGTGATGAGGCTCAACCATATATTGGATCAACGTGTTGACTGCAAAACATATATCCGGACGGGAGTTCACCAAGAACATCAATGCTCCTATGAGTTGACGATGCTTAGAAGCATTTCCCAAAGCAGGTCCAACAGCACCACTGCATAACTTCTTGAAGTTAAGCTCCATTGGGGTAGTCACGGGCTTGTAGTCCACCATACCGAATCTCTCCAATATCTTCACCATGTATTTTCCTTGAGATAGGAAGATCTCTCCTAGCTTCTGCCAGACCTCTAGTCCTAGGAAATAGTGCATCAGTCCTAGGTCCTTCATCTCAAATTCGGAAGCCAACTCCCTCTTACATTTGTGAATGAGAGGGTCTGCACCTATCAGGAATAGTTCGTCAACATACAACACTAGTATGAGAGGCTTATCATCCTCAACCTTACAGTAAAGGTTTGGATCAGCTTCACTCCTAGTGAATCCCGTCTTCATCAAGCAGCTATCAATCTTCTCATACCAAGCTCGGGGTGCTTGCTTCAGCCCGTAGAGAGCTTTCTTCAACATGCATACGTAAGATTCCCGATTATGAATCTCAAACCCCTCTGGTTGTTCCACATAGACTTCCTCTTTAATCGAACTGTGCAAGAACGTGGTATTGACATCCGTCTGATGTAGGTTCCATCCTTGCGAAGCAGCAAGGGCTATGATCGAGCGGGTGGTTGTGTATCGGGCAACAGGTGCAAATATCTCATCATAATCTACACCTTCCTTTTGAGAGAAGCCTCAAGCAGCAAAGCGAGCCTTATATTTTTCAGCACTCCCATTTGCTCCATGATTTATTTTGTAAAGCCACTTTGAGGTGACAAGTGTTTTGTCATAGGGTCTGGGGACCACATCCCAGACATCGTTCTTCATGATGGAATCGTATTCCTCATTCATAACATCCTTCCATACTTAATGCTTCACGGTTTCGTCGAATGATGAAGGCTCATTTTGAAAGATGGTGCTCATAATAGTCAAGTATCCTTGATACCTGGTCGGCTTCTTACTTTCACGAAAAGTCCCTCTAGGTGCAATATGTCCTGCGACATCATCAAGTGTCCCCCTAAGCCATGAGGGCCTCTTCCTAGAAGAGGAAGGCTCTTGTGGAGGGGGATCAATAGGATCCATTGGTTCTTCCACATCGGGCATCGTCTCATCTTCTTTTTCATCCAGCTTCATGGTGTCAACTACTTTAGTTTTCCTTAGAATAGAAAGATTGCCAACCTTGCTAAGAGCCATATCTTCGTCAAAGGTGAAATCATGATTAATCTCAACTTCCCTTTGACCAACCACATAGATTCTATAGCCCTTAGAATTTTCACTATAGCCCACGAAGATTCCCTTCTTTCCAGATGCACCCAATTTGCTCATTTTCTCTTTCGGCACATGAAAATATATGACACTTCCAAAAATTCTAAAATGAGAGACATCGGGTTTCTTACCAGTGAACATCTCTTCGGGAGTCTTGGAATCCAATGCTTGATGAGGACATCCGTTTTGAACATATACGATGGTATTCACAACTTTGGCCCATAGAAACTTCGGAAGCCTTTAATCATGGAGCATGGCACGAACAACTTCCACAATTGTACGATTCTTCCTTTCCGCCACACCATTCTGCTCAGGAGTGTATGGTGTTGTGGTCTCCTCTTAATGCCAAACTCTTTGCAAAAGTCATGGAACTCATTGGATTCATACTTGGTCCCATTATTAGTCCTTAAGATCTTGATTCTCTTCTCAGTTTGATTATCTATCAAGGGTTTTAAGTGACGGAACCAAGAGAACACTTCATCCTTCTTTTTCAAGAAGTGTATCCAAGTCTTGCGAGAATAGTCATTTGTAAATGTGAGATAATATAAATATCCTCCTGAAGAGTTCATGGGCATCATACCAAATATGTCAGAGTGAACCAATTGCAAAATGTCGGAGGTCTTGCTATGGCGTGAGGGGAATGGTCCCCTTTTGAGCTTTCCTTCTGCACATCCCAGACATACACCTTCATGCTCTATTTTGAACTTAGGCATCTCTGTTACCATTTGTCTCACATTGGGTAGAGCCTTATAATGAAGGTAGGCAAACCTTCGGTGCCATAGTTCAGACTAGAGAGATGTGTCGCAAGACATGACTCCCAACGGACTTCCTCCAACTTGATATAAAGATTCAACTCGAAACCCAAGAGTGAAAGCATCTTTAAAATTCTTTTTCCACAAACGTACCTTGCCATCAATGAAGGCCACCTTGTAGCCTTTGTCTTCCATTGCCGAAATGGGCACCAGGTTCTTCTTGAGATGAGGGACATATAGGACTTCTTGCAAATGAATTGTGTTACTCTGATTTAATTGAAGAGTAACATTCCCTACACCCTTTACGAGATAGGTGGAATTGTCTCCAAGAATAATCTCCAAGTTTGTCTCCTTCTCTATCAGATTAGAGAGAGCTTCCTTGTAACCAGTGAAGTGCCTTGAGGCACCACTATCAATAAGCCAATTTCCCAACAAGTCCGGAGGAGAGGTAGTGGAGAGGGCCGATATCAGATAATATTCATCTTGCTTATTGTTAACAACATTTGATTCATACCTGGAGTTCCTTGCTTTCTTGGAGGGTTGACCACTTCCTTGATTTCCGACATTCCTCTTTCCTTTGCCATTGAACTTGCCATTCCTTTGATTGTGGTTGGAGTTGCCCCGGGAGTGATTTTGATCATCGTCATGAGATGTGTCCTTCCTATTTGGACACTCCCTCGCATAGTGGCCAAATTTATTGCAAGTGAAGCATCTTCCCTTTCTTCCACCCTTCGATCCGACCTTTCCTTTGAATTTAGACCCAGAATTATTTCTCCTTTTAGCTTGAGAGGAGAAAGCAGTGGGGTTGCCTTTGCTTGAAGGCATTTCTTGCTCCACCATCCTTGTCTCTTCTTGAATGCATCTTGCCATCAATTCCTCAAATCTCAGAATTCGATCGTTGTTGAGAAGAGTGGTTCTAAATACATACCATTCGGATGGGAGCCCTCCAAGAGTAGTGATAGTTAGTTCCCTGTTAGCAATGACTTCTCCAATCGATAGGAGATCATTCTTGATCTCAGTGATCCTTAAGAAATAGGATTGAATATCCTTGTCCTTGCCCTTCTTAATATGCTTCAGCGTATTTTTTAGGAACAAAACTTGATTTGCATCACTAACTTTAAACAAGTTTACCAATCCATCGTAGATCTCCTTGGAGGTGTTCAACTCACAAACCTGGGCCACCAGATGCTTGTCAATAGAGTCCCGGATGATCTTCTTTGCTTTGACTTCACCCTTTGATGACAGCTCAGCTGCTTGAACGCATTAAAGCTATCACTTTACATGACTAGTACGTGGACCTGTGGGTTATGGGCCCACGTTTACGTCAGAAGCGTTTTAATAGGCGGCCTTCACATTAAACCCGAAAGCAAACAAACAACAAAATCACATTAAAACCTGACCTACAATGCCGATCCCACCTTTAACCGCATATGGCCGGAACCCAAATAAAATTAAACCCGCGTTGATAACCTATCGGGTTTGCTCATGCCATTAACCCTCGCACATGTACACGCATGATTACCGTTCGATCAACCCCGCGACGAAGAGTCTGGATGGCCAGAACCCAACGAGGGTTTAAGCTTGTTACGTAAAACCTCATCACGTCCATTTTTAGAATTAAGTCTCATGCTTGTTGCAATGATAGAATTTTCACATGGTATCAGAGCAAGTAATCAGAGACAGGAAGGGAAAATCAATTATGGGTCGAGACCATGATGTAGAGGCATCTACATCAAGAGACTCGCACAGATTTTCAAAAAATTGCACAAGAGACGATAATTTTGATTTCTCTATGCTGGCTTCCAGACTGGAAGAGGAAGTGGCTTGTGTGACTAGCTCTGCATCATCAGAGATATTGTATATAGATAGTGGAGCCTCTTGGCATATGATGGGAATCTGGGAATGTTTCTCCGATTATCAGGAGGAGAGGATGAACTTTCAGATCACCATGGGGAATAAAGCAAAATGTACTCCAGTAGGGTGGGGTACCATAGTTTTTCAAACAGAAACAGGAGAGAAGTTCCATGTTACCAATGTACTGCATGTACCAGGATTGGGGATGAACTTACTTTCCGTGTTGCAACTTCAAGGCAAAGGCTATGCCGTTTTCTTCATCAAGGAGAAAGTATACATCAAACACCCAAGCTGGAAAAAGAAAGTGCGGATTGGGATCAATGGTAACAGGTTGTATAGACTACAACTAGAATCACCAATGGCACTAATAGGTAGTCATGAAGTCAAGGATTTGAATGAACTATGGCATAGAAGAATGGGACATTTGCACCATGGAGCTCTGAGAATTCTCAGGAACATTGTAACAGGAGTTCCAGATCTTAGTACGGAACGGGATGATGTATGTTGAGGATGTGGTCTGGGAAAGTATGCGAACGCAACATTTCCTAGAAGTAAAAACAGGGCCAAGAGTGTACTAGGATTGATACGCTCAGATATCTGCGGACCTCTGTCCACTAAAGCTCTCAGTGGTGTTGAGTACTTCGTCACCTTCATTGATGACCACTCAAGGAAAACTTGGATTTATTTTATGAAAACCAAGGATGAGGTTTTCTGTGAATTCAAAGAGATCAAGGCTTTGGTGGAGAATATGACGACGAAGAAAATAAAAGTTTTGCACTCAGATAATGGTGGAGAATATGTTGATAAGTACTTCATTAATTTTTGCACTGAGGGCATCAGAAGAGAGTGGACAACTCTTTACAATCTGGAGCAGAATGGAGTAGCAGAAAGGAAGAATAGGGCTATCATAGAAGCAACTAGGGCCATGATGTATGATTAGGATATGCCAGAATTCCTGTGGGCAGAAGCATGCAACATGGCAGTCTATGTTCAGAATAAAACTCCTCATCAGGCATTGGGCAAGATTACTCCAGAGTAAGTCTTCACAGGGAAGACACCTGAAATCATGCATTTCAGGATATTTGGAAGCTTAGCATATTGTCGCATACCCGAGGAAAAGAGGAAGAAGCTGGGTTAAATTGCAGAGAAAGGATATCTAGTGGGATATAGCGAGAACGCTAAGTCATACATAATCTATCTTCCAGGGAGCAGGAAGGTAGTAGTTCGACGAGATGTGAAATTCATGGAGGATAGGGCTTTCAAAAAATCTCAAGAATTGCCTTCCGAAGAGCAGTGAAAAGAGGATCCGTTGGTCAAACCTCTTCAACCAACAGAAGTAAAGAACTCTTCCTCGGATCAGGAAGAATCATAGGAGGAGGAGGAGGTAACAGAAGCACTTGCTGGTAGAGGAAGAACGAGTAGGGAACTTCATCAGATTTTGCGAGATGCAGAGGATTTCATCGGTGCACCAAGGAACAATAAGAGGGCGCGAAAACAACTAGATAGATATTAGGCATTAGTAGCTCCGGATGGGGAGCCTGCCAGTTTTCAAGACGTTGCTCAAGATCAGGTTTGGCTGGATGCGATGGTGAAGGAGTACAACTCCATAATGGTGAACGATGTCAGGGAGGTAGTGCCAAGGCCTCAAGACAGATCGGTGGTAGGTTCAAGATGGATCTACAAGATTTAATACACTGCAGATGGAAGTGTGGAAAAATACAAAGCCAAGTTTGTGGCTAAGGGTTATGCTTAGAAGGAAGGAATTGACTATGAAGAGACCTTCACCCTGGTAGCCAGGTATACATCTATTAGAACCGTGATATTTCTTGTAGCACAGATGGTATGGGAGATTCATCAGATGGATGTCAAAACGACTTTTCTGAACGGGGTGATAGAAGAAGAGGTATACATTGAACAACCAGAAGGCTTTGAGACACATGAGAAGAAGTCTCATGTATGCAGATTGAAGAAAGCCTTGTATGGGTTGAAACAGGCACCTAGAGCATGGTATGGTCGAATTGATGGCTACTTGCAAAAGATGGGATTTGTCAAGAGTGAGACAGATCTAAATCTCTACTATCTAGTTGTAGAGAATGAGCCTCTAATCCTAGTATTATATGGGGATGATCTCTTCCTGACGGGATCATCCAAGCTCATCGGGGACTGCAAGAAGAATCTAGCCATAAAATTTGACATGAAGGATTTGGGACGAATGCATTATTTCCTGGGGTTGGAAGTTTGGCAGCGAAAGGGGGAAATCTTCCTTGGGCAAGGGAGATATGCTCCAAAAATACTGAAGAGATTCAGGATGGAGGACTGTAGACCCATGGCTACCCCAATGATTACCAACTGGAAGAAAATTGATGCATCAGAAGACAAGGAGGTTGATCCCACCTTATATAGGCATCTTATAGGGTCCCTGATGTATCTGGTCAATACCAGGCCAGACATTTGTTACGCTGTCAACACCCTCAGTCAGTTCATGGTGGAACCAAAGAGGGCGCACTGGGCAGCAGCCAAACATGTTCTCAGATATTTATAGGGAACAATCGATTATGGACTTTTGTACATCAGGAGTAAGGATATCAGATTGAGTGGATTTACTGATGCAGATTGGGCTGGAAGTTCAGTGGATTAGAAAAGTACCTCTGTGTATTGTTTTAACATTTGATCAGGAATGACCTCCTGGTGCAATAGGAAACAAAAATCCGTGGCTCTGAGCTCTGCTGAGGCAGAATATATGGCTGCAAGCACAGCTTCGTGCGAGGCCATATGGCTTAGAAAACTACTTGTGAACCTATTCAGAAGAAAGATGGAGGCAACCAGGATCATGTGTGACAATCAGAGTTGCATCAACCTCTCTGAGTATTCAATATGTCATGATCAGTCAAAACATATCGATATTCGGTGTCACTTTGCTAGAGACCGTGTCTAGCGAGGAACTGTACAGTTGAGTTACACTCCTACAGGAGAGCAGGTGGCAGACATCCTTACCAAGGCCCTTGGAAGAACAAAGTTTAATTATTTTAGGGAGAAGATGGGGATGATAAAGAATCCATTTCAGTAGCCAAAACGGGTATGATGATGCAGTGCAGATGCAGTGTTGGGAGAAAGGACCAACAACAACACAGATGCAGAGGGAGCTGCCGTATGGATACAACAATGGCAATAGCAAAGCCATGGGCAGCAGTATAGGATGTAGCAGTGCAGAGGATGTTGGGCGGGGAGGCCTAGCATCAACACAAGTATCGGTGCTGGATAATCAATGTGATACTCAGTGAGGAGTATTACTAGAGCATAGTCTTCGCTAAGAGGGAGTGTTGATTTGGGGTAGTATCGGATGTGCTTTAGCCATGGAAATTGGTGGAGAGGCTAAAGCACATGAGATCGCCAACACCCAAAAAGGGTTTGGGCAGCTTCTAACCAGTTTGGGAGATATTAAAATAATTAATATTTTTAATGCAGTTCCTATATCTGAACTTAGGAAAAATAAAATATTAATGGGTATTAATATAAAATTGGGTTAGAAGGTTTCAAAAGTCATGGATCAAGCCAAATCTAATCTTAGCCGTTGATTAAAGATTTAATCTCGACCGTTGAAGGACCAACAGGAAAAGTATAAGAAGAGGCTTGAGGGTCAGTTGGAGAATACACTGAGGGAGACCAGTCAGTTGATTTCTGGAGCGGGTTTAGCTGAGACATTCGAACTAGTTGTCTGGAGAGAAACAAGAGGCAGCGGGTACGGAACAAAGAGTCGGGAAAAACACTAGAAGACCAGCGCAGAGGTTGGAGAGGTAGACGCAGAGGCAGCAGATTCCGCAGTCACTGGAGGGCCTGCGTGGGCGATGCAAAGAGGTAGGAGCTGACACGGAGGCTAGCAAGCTTGACGCTGAGACTAAGAGAAGTGCTGGAGAATTTTTCTCTATTGGGTATGCCAGTTTGGCACCCTGTTGTACTGAAGAATTGCTGAATAATAAAATCCTCCTCTGCCGCACCAGTTTTCCTGCATTGGGTTTTTCCGGGACAATTGTCCAAAATATCTGTGTTGATGTGTTGATTCTTGTGCATGTGTTTGTTTCTGTATTATGGTGTGATATCTGCAGCAGAATTTATTTTAATGTTTACTGAAGAGTTTTTCATAAATAACTTATTGGGAAATAAGTAGGTAAAATAAATAAGTTGTTGCAGTGATAGAATTTTCATAGTGTATACCCAAGAGACAAGGAAGAGATGAGAGGATGAGAGTGAGTGAAATGAGACACAATGTCTCTTCTTTTTATATGCAACGTTGAGGTTAGTTGGGGGTGTGCAACACAACTTAACTTGCTGGCCGACCTTGATAAATTGTCAAGAAATACAAATAAATTCATATCTCCATGAATACGTGTTGGAATCGGATGATCGTTAGATCAATCCTACACCTCTTGATGAGAAGAATCCAAGAAAAATATCAGCTGCCATAAATAAGATGACCCACATGGAGTTTGGCCCTAGTTGCCAATTTTAATAAATTACAATGACTATCCTACGATGGATGTCTTGTCTACGAAGTATTTCAAATATTTCCGCTGTGTATATGACTTTTGGTCGTTACAGAATTGGAATCTCAAGAGGCTCTCCACTCATTTATATATTCATGCTTTGGTTAATGCAATTACACAAGTCACATTATAGAGTTACCAATACCTAGCCTGACATGGTATCAAAGCCCTCTCATGGTTTTGTTGTAACTTAAATTTACCCTTGGAATTGTTTTACAGATTTCTATTGATTTCAAAAACAATAAAAAATAAAAAATAAGAAAAAATAGAGAAAAATAAAAAAATATTATAAAAGAAAAAAAGAAAGAAGTATTATTATGCACGAGAATAAGCGAGCAAATTCAAATGCCGCTCGTAGTATTTTTAATTCGGCAGTTAAATAGTATTTTTCAATCATATATTGTAAATAAAGCTTTTGATTTGACTTGTCGCCCAAGACAATACCTTTATGCAACTTTCAATGGTCGGGATTAAACATGCCCAGATCAACAATAACAAATTGATTGCGGGACCCCCTGAACTCCCGACAGTTAGCGGAGGCGGGGGCATCCGCAAAATGGTTTCCCCTATCATGCTTTGGCATATGTGCCGCACTCTTATCGATTGCGGGGCCCCACTTACCTCAAACCGCATACTACCCCCCTTGCAAAACCGCTTTTTCCCTCTGCCAACCTTCTTGCTATTTTCTAGCCTCTGCCAACTCTCCGCTATTTCTAGTCATAACTTTCCCTCTCGACAGATTAACCAGACGACCATTATCACATTAATCACTCCCGCCAACGTCTTATTCATTCAATTCCCCGCGCCATTAACGACTAACCCGAGAAAAAGCCATTATGAACATCATAATAAAACCATTATCCTTGCTAAACTAAATTATTTCACCTTCCACTTGCAACCAAAGCATTTTGAACGTGATCTGAGAAAACTCTTGTGACCATCAACTATCAGTGGCCATCACTCTCAGGTAAAATTTTCAATCATTTCTTGTGATTTTATTTTTTCCAAAATGGCCAACCATAAGGGAAAATCCAAGGTATTTGTTTATTGTCCCCTCCTACCCCCTGTAATTAACCTAAATGAACTACCTCTCATTGATACCCAATTGAAAATCACAGAAACCCATTGTGAATTTGATCTGTATGAGCTTCAAAATTGGGCATTCCAGAAGTATGAGGACGACAACGATGAATTCTTCTTCTGGGAATCCTTGCTTCGTCAGTTTTGTTTCTCCCCCGACCCACCATTTCCCAGAATTTGTCACCTAATGTGAAGTTTGATAACTCGCAATTCAAAGAGCCACAGTTGCTCAAAATAATGAAATTCTTTTCTCCACAACCTCTTAATCAACTTGTCAAGCCCTGTAATTGAATCAACAAGACTCCCTCCACCCTTTTTCTACTGATGGACTTATGGAGATTTATCAGAAGCTTTCTTTTCCACAGAGAGCTCATAATTTTGAGACATTCCTACCTGAGAATTTTGAATTGCCTAGGACAAATCCACCCTATTACTTTGCAATATTTCCTGAGATGTCTAGGCAAGTAATTTCCATAGTTTCTTGTCTGTTAGCGTCTCCAAATGGTCAGTGGGTAGACGAAGTTATGTAAGGGTTTTTATCAGTGTTTTCATCCCGCAAGAAACCCTCAACTCTGTTCAACTTCAGTCAATTCTTGTCAGATATAATTCATGATCAGTTTCTCAAGTTCGGTGTTGAACTTTCATTCAAGCACCAATCAATTTTGGTCTATTTGTTTTTATATCATCAATAAAAAAGATTCAAGTTCCCTCTACAGAGATTAGATGTTGAAGGAAAGCCATAGTTAGTAATTCATTGGACCTCACTAGTGAGGAAAAATTATGAAGACTTCTTTTTTAGTGCTTTGTCAACTAATTCTTGCATATGGCACTTTGTCTATTAAGCAGTGATGCAGTTCCCAGGATTTCTACAAAGATAAAAAGGATTTTACACCTAAGTGAGTAGTCCAAAGTTGGACACTGATATCTATACCAAATTTTTTTAGAGATTAGAATCTACAGTTGTGAGCTGCCATGTTATAAATTACCAATATTTCTGCCTATGAGAATTTGTTCCATATAATTTATTATGCAAGGAATGAATATGGATGATATACATTTTGTGTCTAGAAAACAGAAGGCCCAGTTTAAATTAAAGGCATGGATTGGTCCATTTATTGTTAACACCGGGGAAACAAAAAAGGAAGTAGACATAACTTAAACAGATGCATTTTAGACTCAGTTTTAGTTGGCCTTATGAGACCCTGGGAGTAATTTCAAAAATAAGGATTGAGCAAAAGTCAACACCATATGTACACACATCAAAGCCAGAGATTGAACAATTTGCAAACAGAGAAGAATGTGAAGAAAACACTTTGCAAGAAACTGAAGAGCAGACCTCCAGCCAGATAACATTGGAGATTCCAAGACTGAAAGAAAAAGCTTAAACGACCAAGAGAAAGTGTGTTAGCTACAAGGTCAGCACCTAAAGCATCTGGTTTCAAAGTCTTCAAAATAATAAAATCAATAAACATAGAAGACAAGTCATCAGAAGGCAGAAATTCAGAAGAACAAACTACAATAGTGTTATCGGGCGATCCTTCTTTTTCATTCCAGCAAACTGAAGAAATAATTATTGATTCTCCTACTTTTTTTGTTTCTCCATCTTTAGGACAACACAGTATATTTGCCAAATTTAGGGAGATGAAGAGAAAGAATGAAGCACTCAAAACCTCCACCTATGTTGAGTTTTGGAAATAATCTTTTCTACTCAACGCAAAGTTTTATTTGCACTAGACCTTGATAAAGGGCAATTTCAGTTGGCATTCCTTGAGCCAAAAGTACCAATTCCTAAGAGTGCAAATGATTATAAAGCTTCTATGTTTTCTTTTGATACTAAGTAGATACACCCTATAGATCAAATTGATCTCCACAAATAGGCAGGGGAAATGATTTATTCTACATTGACAAGCTCAACCATGGCAACTTCTAAGCTACAAGCCTCCTTAAATAATATTCATTCACAACTTAAATTGGAAAGAATGTCTTCCCTAGCCAAGGATACCAGAATAAAGGGGCTGGAAGATTTGGTGATAAAGCTAGGAGTGGATCCTAGTGATGTCCATGTTGCTAAAGAAATAATCAAAAGAAGAAATGCAGATATTTAACAACTTAGAAAGTAGCTAAAACTGCCTACAACAAAACATCCACAGACAAAAGTAGGACATTTGGAAAAAGAGAAAGAGAGCATGTTGAAAATGATTGTGGAACAAAACATCTAGATTCAGAAAATGGAGGCCAACATGGAAAGCCTGCTAAAGGAAAAAGAACAACAGGCAAGTGCAGGAACATCTACGATGTAGATAGAGGCAGTCAGTGAGGAAACAACAAAAAATTATCAAAGGCCATGGGAGAGTTATCCTTAAGGAATGTGGAGATTGAGAAGCTAAAAGTAACATTGTAGAGAATGGAGGAAAACAAGATCAAATAAGATAATGCATATATATTTGAAATACATAAAAACTTCAAGCTAACCAAATACCCTGAAAAATATGAAAATGAATCACTCACAGAGAAAATATTATCTGAAGCAAAGGAAAAAAATTGGGTTGATACCAATTCAACCATAACAAAACTCTCGACATCTATTGGGATCATCTTTGAACAAAAAGAATTGGTGATGTTAGGCCCCTATACTACTAGTGTAACCCCTTATTGTTATTAGTATAACCCACTTATTATATTGATGTACCCATTTAGTGCCCATATTGTTACTATTGTGCCCCATAGAAGCCCACTATTGTTATTATTGTGCCCTTACATTATTATTGTTATGTCGGCTCTGATTATGTTATGACCCCTTAAACTCCTATATATAGAAAGGAGGTCTTTTCATTTGTATCATCCAAGAATTGTTCATTTATGTAATGTAAAGGAGGTTGCCCCCTCGAAGAGGTTGAATTCTAAGGCGTTGATCTATCTTTTCTATCTTTTCTTGAGCTGGTTTCATAACATTTGGTATCAGAGCTTTGGATTCTAGGGTTTCACTGCTCCAAACAGGTCATCGTGGCATTTTCGCTATAACTTTTTTCTGTGACATTTCAGGAGTCGCAAAAAAAACCCATTTGAGAAGAAATCGCGCTGAACCTTGGGTCCAAATTTCAGAGCTTTCCGCGCGATATTTGCGGAGATATGATCTGAGGAAGTTGGTCTTTTTGCAGACTCCTGAATTACATTCAAAACAGGTGACCTAGGGAAAATCGTCATAACTTTCTCTCTGGGGATCGGATTGAAATTTCGTAAGAAGGTACAGAAAGAGGACGGACTGTAGTTTTTTGTATATCTTTTTCAGATCCAAAGGTCGAAACAGTGACACGTGGCACTTCATACAAGTTCGCTCTTCTGGAAAGGTCTATAATCAGGTCATCTTGGGAGATTGTGCATAACTCTTTCTTAGAGAATCCAATTTGGATCAGACTGGTGGCATTGGAAAGAAGAAACATAGGGCTACTATAGGTCACAATTTCAGAACTTAAAGATCTGAAAGTACAAAGTTATAGTCGTTTCAATGTCGAGCTCCTAAAATCAAGAAAAAGCAAGATGAGGAAGTTTGATGGCAAGGATCTGGTAAATTGGATACTTCAGATGGAGCAATATTTTGATCTACATGGTGTACAACTGTTACAAAAGGTATGTATTGCATCTTCATATTTAGAACTAGATCAATTTTTATGGTACGAAGGGCTTTGTTTTCGTAAACAACTTGTTACGTGGTCAATTTTCACGGAGGAAATGATAACACATTATGAGGATACAAAGAGCAACACCTTCTTTAGAGCAACACCACAACAATTGGAAAGAGTAAAAGGGCTTTGTGACATAGTGGAAAGAAAAATTATGGAAACCAGGAAGCGTACCCCTCACAACTATAAAGATGGAAGTGTTGTTTCTCCTAGCCTTCCACAACCTACAAGGGTTACACCACAACAATTGGAAGAAAAAAGAGAAAAAGGGCTTTGTTACAATTGTGATAGCAAATGCACTAAAGGTCATAAGTGTGCTGAGAAGAAATTGTTTTACATAGAATATGAAGAGGAGGAAGAAAAGGATTAAGAAACATCAAAAGAAGAAGATATACGCCAGGACCCGACCCTAGAGAAAGAAGAAATGAATCAGACCATATGTTGTAAAGCATTGGCAAGAATTACCCTCCTCAAACTCTCAAGATAGAAGGACATATCAAGAAGAAAAATGTGCAAGAAGTGAAAGATCACATCGAGAAAGAAGAAATGAATCCAACCATATCTTGTAATTCATTGTTCGAAATTACCACTCCTCAAACTATCAAGATAGAAGGACATATCAAGAAGAAAAATGTTCAAGAAGTGAAAGATCACATCGAGCATCAAGAAATGAATCCGACCATATCTTGTAAAGGATTGGAAGAAATTACCACTCCTCAAACTCTAGAGATAGAAGGACATATCAAGAAGAAAAAGGTTCAAGCAGTGAAAGATCACATCGAGCATCAACAACAAGTTCTCCAACTTTTAAAGGATAACGCCACTTCGGTGCAAAATCAAACGAAACAACAGGTAGATAAACATAGTAGTGAAAAATGTTTTGATGTAGGTGATTGGGTATTTTTACTGCTACATCTCAAGCAAGCTATTTATGAGAAGGAAATGTTGGCAATACTACATGCACTTCAAAAATGGCAACGTTACCGAATGGGAAGACTCTTCAAGGATGAGGATGTGGAAGCATTGTTTTGTGCTATTTATATTATCCAACCAGATTGGATAAACGAAGCAAGGGATGAATGGAAGAAGGACGAAGAAGTATGGCCACTTATTCAAAAGTTGCAAAAGATCCCAATTCAAACAATATTGCCAGAAATTGAAGAGGAAGGAAAAATCATATTGGAACCTGGAGCAGTCACAAACAAGAACCCGACAGCTACGAAATCGATCAATTTCAGAGTATCTCATCAAGTGGAAGAACTTACCCGCTGAAGATTCCACATGGGAGGACAAGAATTTTATATAGAAGCATCAAGAACTACTCAAGCGTTGAGGACAACACTTTTTGAAGAAGAGGGGCATGTTAGGCCCCTATACTACTAGTGTAACCCCTTATTGTTATTAGTATAACCCACTTATTATATTGATGTACCCATGTAGTGCCCATATTGTTACTATTGTGCCCCGTAGAAGCCCACTATTGTTATTATTGTGCCTTTACATTATTATTGTTATGTCGGCTCTGATTATGTTATGACCCCTTAAACTCCTATATATAGAAAGGAGGTCTTTTCATTTGTATCATCCAATAATTGTTCATTTATGTAATGTAAAGGAGGTTGCCCCCTCAAAGAGGCTGAATTCTAAGGCATTGATCTATCTTTTCTATCTTTTCTTGAGTTGGTTTCATAACAGGTGACAAGATCAAAGGCAACCATAACATAAATCAAAGAAGGCTTAGATCACAAGCTAGGGGAAGCAACCAAGATAATCAAAGTGTTGAATTCCAAGACTAAAGAAGAATTGGAGGAATTGGGAATTGAAGACAGGACTGATACAGTCCTAGAAGTAAAAAGAGTTTTGACTAAAAAAAATTTAATGTTGCAATTAAAAAATAAATGTCAAAACTTAGAAGTGCATTTAAAGAAATTCCACAGAAAATTTAATATCTTATGCCAGAAGGGACTTCCACCTCTAAGAGATTCTAGTGGCCAATTGACTCCACAAGAAAACTACCAGCATAGATTACATGAAATAGCAGCAAATAGATCAAAATTTGCTAAATTGAAAGGAGTCAGTAAAGCATTCATTGAAGGCTTAGAATATGATCTATTTATCTAGCATGAAATTCAACATTTATTTATCACTAGGCCAACTTTTGAAAAATACATAGAGGTGGACAAAGCATACAAAAAAGTAATTAAATTTTCCATTTCAGATGACAAAGGTGGGACAAATTACTCGAACTCATCAAGTAAAATTGAATGCAGTTTTTTCAGGCTGAATGCACATTTTCAGGGCCAACACAGTGAAAGGAGCATAAAGAGTAGGAATAGATTTTTAGGGAACAGTTACCAACAACAACTTTGAATAGAGTGCTGAATATGCAATCAATTTCATAAAAGTTTATTTATATATTGTATTTGTTTGATATATCTAAATCATTTTGGATAAATATCGTATTTTGTAAAAGAATTATATTAGATCTAGATATTTTTGAATTACAATCTATAAATATTTTGTAATTTGAAGTAAGAAGGGTTCAATTGTGATGATGTAGTGACACTATTGTACTCTTCTGAAATGTTTTTTGGAGATAATCAAAGGATTTTGACTTCACTCTTAACAACATTTGTGTTCATGTGAGTCTCTTTAGTTTATTCTTATCTGTTTTTCATCATATATTAAATGTAACATAGGAGTTAGGATAAGGCTAAGTTAAGTATTAACTTCCATGATAGCTCGCTGCAAAATTATCATCTTTATGGAGATTAACTAATTGAATAGTTTATTTAAATTAGTTCGTCTGCATCTTAAATTGTTGCCTTCTGTCATCTCTTGAATATATATTGTTTGACTGAAGAATTCTTCATCACGCATCAACTGTGTTTGATCAATTAAGTATTCAATATGAATGTTTGATTATCACATATCTTCTCCCTTTCCACTTTCAAAATCAATTTAAAGACTTTATGTTGTTATGAATGAAAATCAGGCCTTTGAACTTCTTAAAAATATTTTGATTATGTGTGAAAGGTTCAATGCATTGGTCATCCAACTCAATTAAAACCCTTACTTAGGTGCTTTGGCACAACTCCCCAACCTAGAACTATTTACAAAGATACAACAGGTTCCTTGAGGATTTTCATAGTGCCCGATCATAGATTTATCCCCTTGTTCCTTGGGCATGTTTCTCAGAGAGGGTTACATACTTGGGCTCCGCCTAGCAACCAAAAGGCAAGGCACTTGGCCTGACATGGTATCAGAACCAACTCCTCATTTTTTTGTCTTCGCTTTCTACCCCTGTAACTCCCTTCTGCCATTTTTTTGCAGTTTGTCTTATCTCTCAAATCCTTGCCATTCTTTACCATCTATTTTCTCTGCTCTTTGCGTTGAAGTTGCGTTGGTATTGATCTCGTGGAAACATCATAGTTGATTGTTGTAGCCATATTTTGTGTTCAAGAATGTGTGTTGAGCACCTTTTGAAGATCGAATAATGCATTGGATGTATGGACATTATATGTTGCGCACTAAGCACGCTAGTGAGAATCTTCTGGATGATGTAAAGTTTGAACTATGCGTTGAACTGTATACACTTGCTGCAAAGGTCGTGACCATTTGTGCATTGAGGTAAATCTGGTTGTGAGCTTCTCTATGCGTTAATGTCTCGCTGTTGAAGGTGCGTTGGACTTCGTTGACTGGCATGCAATGCGTATGTTATGTGGTTTGGTGAGATTTCTATGCTACATTTTGTGTATGTCATATGTGCATTTACTGTGCATGGATGGTTCCAAATAATGGGGATAGTGTGGCCTGTCTTCTGATAGCGCGTTCTCCCAACACATCTATAAAGTCATCGCAACATGAAAAGTATTAAAGACCATGTATGCATGTGCGTTGGTTCAAATAGGTTGTGATGGGTATATATGGTATGAAAATATGGTATAATATGGAAGTGCGTATGTTAATATATGTTGAGTGGTGGTATATATATACACCATGTGATAGTTTAATGTATATGCCTACGTTAAAAGTTTTGACATGGTATAGACTCTAGAGTGAAGTTTTGCCATTTGTATATTAAATTAGTGTAATAGACAAAGTTCATATACACATTAGAATTCTCAAAAGATCTAGTATATGTAAATATTCATTATAAGAATATATTATATCAAAAATGTATAGAAGATATGAGATGATGTGATTACAGTGGAGGGCTCTGTATATATAGCTAGGTAGGTGCTCTTTCACGAACGGTCATCTCCACAGAGACATGCCTTTTCACTACTAATTATTAGTTAATTAATCATTATTCATTATTATTATTATTATTTACATTAGTTGAATTATTTATATATATATATATATATTTTATTCATAACATTGCCCTCCTTTTCAAAAAGCTTTGTCCTCAAAGCTTATTGTTTGACAAGGTGTGCAATTTCTTTTTTTGTCTTTTAATCTTTTTGTATCTTTTGGAGTTCTTCGAATTGCCATCTTCATAGATACATAATGATAGGATCCTCTGAGTGATAAATAAAATTGTTGCACTGAGAAGGGATCTGACCATCCTAAATCAATCTTTTGTGGAATCTTTCAGTTAATGAAAACTTGTGATGAATTGTTATCATCGGACTTAATTGTGCATACATCAGTATTCTTTGGAACATAAGTTCGTTGTTTCTGTTATGAGTGATATAGATTCGTAGATTGATTGAGATATTTGTTCTTGTGATTCAGATGTAGATAAGGAGTTCTTTTGGTTTGTCTTTATCTTATCATGTGAGGCAATATTTTGAGTTACTTCAAGTTGTGATGTTGTTGAGTTGGTTACAAAATCTTCACTTGGAATTTTTATCATCAGAACTGGAACATCTGAGTGTGTTTTTCCTTCAACTGGCTTGTCTTCTTCTTGAGTTGAGATATTCACTAGATCGTGTATGTTCCTTTCTCTTGAACTTGAATTTCTACATTTGAAGATTGTGATGCTTCTTTCCCAGTAAAGTGTTCTACCTTGTTTTCCAACGACTTCTTGTCCTTCTTAAGTTTCTTAATTTTCATTATGGTATTTAAGCTGAGAAACTTCTTCATTCTTGTCAGTGGTAATTTTGTCAACTTTTCTTTGCATATTTTGTAGTACTTTTTTACCTTCTTGAACATTACTTTTGAAATATCTTGTATATCTTCTAGTGTTAATGAATTTGGCTTCAATGTAACATGTTGTAGTGTTATTTTTTTCTTTTTGTTTGAAAATGTCAAAAACTTCTTTTTCATATTTAGGATAAAGGACCCTAGAGTTTCCATCCAAGGTGAGCCCAAAATAATGTCCCTATTGTAAAAAAAATAAGGTTTTCATGAAGAATTGCGAGATTAAAGTATAATCCCCAATACTTAGTTGTAGATTGCTTATGTCGTATTATTTGTCATTTGTTTCAACAAAATTCCTTTCAATTATATTTGATTTAGGAATTATTGATTGATTAGCACATTTAGTACCAACACAATCACTATCTTTAGAATTGGTTGTCACTTGTTTCAACAAAATTCCTTTCATTTATATTTGATGTAGGAATTATTAATTGATTAGCACATTTAGTACTAACACAATTACTATCTTCAGTAGGACTGATAGAGATTATAGTATATTCCTACAAGTGATCCTTTGATTTTAAATAGTTCACTAACACATTTACTGAAGGCTTTTGAAAATCTTTCATTATTGGTCTTCATTTTTTATTTTTCAGGATAACCTGTAGGGTTTTAAAAGTAATCTCTTCTTTTTTTTTTTTTTTTGATAATCTTAAAAACCTTTATAATAATTCATTCTATAACCCTTCTGTCTCTTAAAAGGAGCCTCAAATACTATTCACTTATATATAAAGAAAATATAATTATGCTTCCTTTAACTTCTTGCTTATTTTAGTTGTTGACTTGTTTCACTTATATATGGGTGTGTGTGTGTACTTTTCCTTGGTAATTTTTCTTTTTTGGTACTATAGAGATTATAATATCTCTTCCTACATGTGATCCGTTGATTTTAAATAGTGCATTAACACATTTACTAAAGGTTTTGGAAATCTTTCATTACTGGCCTCCATTTATTCTTTTTCAAGATAAGCTTTACAGTTTTAAAAGTAATACTTTTTTTTTTTAAATAATCTTGAAAACCTTTATAATAATTCATTTTATAACCCTTCTGTGTTTTAAAATGAGCCTTGAATACTATTCACTTATATATAAAGAAAATATAATAATGCTCCTTTAACTTCTTATTTATTTCACTTATATGTGTGTGTGTGTAATTTTCCTTCATTTTTTCTTTTTCGGAACCTTGGTAATTATTGTTGAATATAATTAAATTGAGTTTATATAAAACCAAATCCAAATCGACTGGAGGCGATTGCAATGGAACGATGCTTATCTTAATTTTAATACTTATTCCCTTGTTGTTGTCTTTTTTGTTGTAAATGGTTAATTTGTTTTTTGACTCAAAATAGCAAATTCTCCTAAATGGTCGTGACTATACGAACATTGGTCTGCTTACAGCAGGGTTGTATATTGTAAGAATGTAAAAGCCATTGACGACTTACACTAAGAGCATTGAGGGAAAATTGTGCAATTGATTGGCATGCAAGTAGAACCAGAATTGTGTCGATGGTAGTTAGGATTCTACAGAGTGTTGGCGGTGGAGAGTCGACTAGAATCCGGCAGGGCCATAGAACGAAATTTGTGGCAGGGGCGACGACGCATGGGGTATGAGACTGTGAGATGGGGAGTCAAGCTATTGGGGCCTTCACGGTGACGAATGTACAATGGTGGTGGCAATTGGTCGGGTTGCAGTTCAGGTAGCTGTAGGTAAGTTCCTTTTACTTTTTTCTTTTAAGATATAACTTTTATATCATTTTTTGTAATATAATTTTTTTTTAATAATTTTTTTCATATATATATATATATTATTTTCTTTTTTATGTTGCTCTTTTTTTATTATTATTTTTAAATGGCCAAGTGCCTAGCGAAATGGAGAAACTCCAAATTTTGTGGTGAAACGCTTCAATTATGATGGCAACAACTTTGATGAAGATCTGATGGCCGAAAGCTAGATCAGACTGGCTCTGTGTAGTGGTTGAGCAGCTAGAGGATCAAACAACTTTGATACCAATGTAATGAACAAAGTTCGTATATGCGGTAGAATACTCCGAAGATCTAGTATATGTAAATATCCATTATAGGATTGTATTATATAAGAAATGTATAGAAGATATGAGATGATATGGCTACAACTAAGGGTCTTGCATATATAGCCTATGTCACCGTGTTTGTATTCGTGTTTGAGTTCGGCACCTAAAATTTTGTTGATAAAATTTGGTATAAAATTCGACATATAAAATTTGAAATATTATATACAATTCAAGTTTAAGCAGGCTAGAAAACACATTTAGCCACAATTATTCACAAATAAATCATTTAGATTACCCCATAAAAAGAAAAAAACCACCAATAGCTTTCATTAAATCCATACAGACAATTACAAATTATTTCGCTGATCTGAAAATGGGGCACTTAAGGCTTCTTGTCTAACTTACAAGAACCTCTCCCACTTCCAAAGCTTTAAATTTTCCCAAGATTAACCAATGTGGAATTAAGAAATGCTTGAAAATATGGGTGTATGCTTGTATTTGTTTTCAACTGATTACTTGCTTTAATTTTTGTTGCTGTGCTGTAAATTAGTGTGCTGACACTGATGTATAAATACATATAACAGTAAATAAAACAACAGAGATGATGCAGGAATAAAACACACACAGAAATGACAATTTAATTAGGAGTTCACCCACACTTCTTGGGCTACATCTCCGTGAGCTCTAGTCAACTCAACTAGGCTCTCTGGGATTATGGTATAAGTCTTTTACAAGACCTTTGGCTCAACTCCTGCTGTTCTACACATAAACAGTGGGTTCAGACACCATTTTATCCTTTGGCTCTTGAAGCTCTGGCTCTTGGCTCTGGCTCTTGGCTCTTGGTTCTAGCTCTTGGCTCTGACTCTGGCTCTTTGGCTCTTAGTTCTGGCTCTTGGCTCTGACTCTGGCTCTTTGGCTCTGGCTTTCGGCTCTTGGCTCTTGGCTCTCGCTTCTTTCTGCCTTCTATCAGGTTACAACCCTCTCTGGGCTTTTCACTTGAACTCCAAGTGACTCCCTTGGCTTCCTTTTGCTTCTGCGCTGCCTCCTTCGCCTTGGCTTCACTTTCAGCAACAAAAACCCCCAACAATCAGCAACAACAACCAACAGTCTCCTCGTTCTGTTGTTCTGTGGATTTTTAAGCCCAATCAGCGCTACCTGTTCATTTTCCCTTTCGGGCTCTGCAACTTCCGGCTTTGGTCCGCTCAAATCCCTCTTCTAGTGTTCAATAATTATTGCATAACGCCTTTAGGGCAGGCGGCCACCTATTCCGTAATGGAATGGACCCATCGACGCTTGAAATCCTTCAAAAACAGTCGTTCTCTGGTTACACAGAGAACGTTATAAAACACAAAAAAATCCGCAGAGAACACTGTTCCGGGACTTTAATTTTTTCATAAATGTGCCCTAAACTCCAATCGGGTTCGCCCACAAGTCGCTGTCGCAAGTTGCAAATGGCCTGTTCCAAGGTTTTCCTTCATATTTTAAGAATACGTTAAACTATGAAAATAACATAGAAATGGCTCCCTCCGGACTTGAAACAATATATATTTCCATTCACGAACCCTTTCAGGTCTGGTTTATTGCATCGCGCATATATATATCTATATATATATATATATATCAGTGTTGATAATATCGCCGAGATATCGGCGATATTCAGAAATATCGCGATATTTTCGGCTTTTGAAAATATCGCGCGATTTCCGAAATATCGCCGATATTTCGGAAAATATTGCGCGACAATCGAAAATATCGCCCGGTGACTCTAAAAAATTTCTGCACAGCCTATAAAAATCCGATTTTGGTTTTTTTTCATATCATTTTCATTTCTGATTGCTGGAGAAGGAAGGGGAGAGCTATGTGGTTGCTGCCAAGGAGGGTTTGAGCGTTCTAGGCCCTAGTATTGATATGCTATTCATGGTAATGTTAAATTCTTAAATTTTCATCCTTTTACTTAAATTTTTAACATTACCATGAAATGACTCAGGATGTTTGAGAGTGGTTCCGGCCTCATTAGATTTCATATGGAGAAACTAGAATTTTAGATTTCATTCAAAATGCAGCAGACTTATCAGTTTTTTAGGATTTCAGGATTGGGAGATTGTAATGTTTCCAGGTGACACCACCTGCCCGGGCTACCCCTGCCACCAGTAGAGGATGTGGTCTACCTCCTATAGCTCCTACTTCTAGTTCTTCAGCTTCTAGAGCATAGCAAACTCCACTGCCAACTCCACCAGCACCAGCATCTCTACATCTAGAGGGAAAGGGAAAGCTGTGGTATTTTCTCGCAAGAGGGGCAGAGGAAATCAATAGGATTAGACTTAAGTTATTTTCTTATGTACTTGTTGTACATGAACAATGAACATTGAATATTCAAGAATCAAGACCAAGCATATCACATTCTAATTTCTAAATAGTAAATTTTGATTCTATTTATTTTTTTAAAGTGAACTATGAACTTTGAGAAGTAATTATATTTTAATTTGATTAGATAAGCTGCAACCTGCAATTTAATATGGATAAAAAAACTATATTTTGGTATATATATATAAAACCGTAAACGTGTCCCTCGTGTCTTGTTTCCAGGTCATTGTGTTTCGTATTGAATACTCGTATTTACGTGTCCTCCGTGTCTCGTGTCCTCGTGTCATGTGACTTAGCTTAGACAATATTGATGTATTGTCTCTGTGGATAGTGGAGTCTGAGGAGCCCCTCTTGGAGGAGTCACCTTCATGGTTAGAGCCAGTGGCAGATGATCCATTAGAGCAGGGGCAGCAAGAGGAGGACTCGAAGTTGGAGGAGCAGCAGCACTCAGAGGAGGAGCAGGAGGAGGAGGAGGAGGACACTGCGGGAGCATCAGCATCAACACCATCTGCTATAGATATAGGAGAGCATAGCCCCATACCTAGCACTCATTATTTGACATTAGGTGCAGAGGCAAACAGCTCATCATGTTTTCCCGTAAAAGGGGGAGAGGGCAGTGATTTCAGATAGATAGCTGCTAGTTTTATTTGTTGTGCTACATATAACTCATGATGATGAGATACTTTTATATATGTGATGTTATTTTGTATTGGTTCTCCACATTTGAGTCCTTGAATGGACAATTATCAGGGATCAGCAGGATTTAGTATCGCCTTTGATGTATCATTTCTATTTGACATCATATATATTAGTGTTTTCTTCATATTTATGTGCCAATGTGTTTATTTCATGTTGTTATTGCTTTATATGTTTAAAAATCTGAAAAAAATGAATATATTATGCATTTTTTATGCTTGTCGATATTTGCCGATGTTTTGCCGATATTTTCGCCAATATTGCCGATAAGATATTTTCTGGACCCTCGCCGATATTTTTCCGATACCGATATTATCAACACTGATATATATATATATATATATATATATATATATAACATATGGCCGCTCCTCTGTAAGGCTCCGATTGCGATCCGCCGATTTCAACGATCGCACCATCGCATCGCCCGGGGTCTCGCCTTTGCCTTGTGGTATTGCCGATTGTGATTGCCGATCGGATCTAGACCGTTGATTAGCCAGATCTGACGGTTCTTGTTCATTGCCTCTTTGACCTCTGATAGGCTCGCTTTTTGCTGTTTTCTCATGTTTTTAGCCTCTTTCTTAAAGAACAAAATGGGAACTTCTGTTTATGATAACTCCTTCATCTGAAGTCCGTTTTCACCCATTCAAGTTGCGTTGGATTCAGAATGAGGAGATCTTTGCAATGAGACTATTTCCGAGAGCAACCTGCGACTTTCATTTTCCTCTAATTTACAAAGGATTTGTGCCATTTGGCACCTTTTACTCCTTATATGAAGTCTTTTAGACTTAGAGGTTTATCCAGGATCCATTTTTGGTTCATGCCTTCCCACTAAAAGAACTTTTGGTCCCCAAAAGACTGATATACTGATCTAAACAGTAAATGAGAGTGACTCACCCTCTTCTTTCAGCCTCCCTACACTTGCCTTTGCATAGTGCCTCTGAACCAATAGTTTTTGACCACTTCCCTTCTTGGATGGGCTGGTCTTCCTGGGAAGAACTATCTTCCTCCTTGCCTTCCTACAGAACTTCTGCTGAACCGGTCATAGAAGGTGGTTTGAATTTCTTTGCCTTGATCATTGATCCAATGTGGCTCAAACAAATGTGAAGTTCATCTGCTCCATAAAACTTTCATTTGTACCTGTTTGAAAGGCTGCCAACAATAACTGTTAACAACAACAGGGATACAGACAACAACTGGATGGACTAAACTCTTGCTTCAACAAAAGAAACAGATTTCACATCTTGTGAACACCTCCTTGTCTTGTATCTGCATACAAATGATGGACTAGATAATAAGCGCACAACTAAGAAACCGGATTTGTCCAAAACCCTTGACGAATCGCGAATCGGTCGAATCCGACACGATTCTCTGCGGATTCGTGTCAAGATTTCAGGGCACATCGTGTCCTCTTGTGGCACGTCGTGTCCAGCAACAGGTCGCGAATTTCCAATCGTGTCTCGAATTTTATGACGAGTCCTGGTTTGTGGATTCGTTTCGAGGGCTCGGAACGCACTCGAATTTCATCAAAGTCGAATTTCTTCAAAGTGGGTTGTCGATTATTATTGGTGGCGTAATTTTTTTTTATGCACTGAGCACCGAAACCAAGTTTGGTTTATTGTCGTGCCATATTTCTCTCAATCCTGGGTTATACAAGAACACCTTCAGAAGTTGCCCATGAGATCCAATGATACTTATAGCTTTATGTTGCAAATCACCGCCAAAATTCATGTACAGGGCATGACTAATTAATGCAAAGGGTCGAATGTTTAAATCACTATCAGCGCAAATCTTCATAAGCAACATATCATTGCTAAGAGGGCCATACATCGTGTCAAACCAAGGAGAAGTGCGTGCCAAACTGCTTGCTCCGCTGGTATCAGCGTCGATTAGTGCTATGTTGAGCATCCATTAGCGGCCAACGCTTACATTTTGTATCAACGCCGAGTCTGAATGAAGGCCGAAACCAAATATTTCAGTTGACGGCAGATCGTAAGCTAATTATTAAGAGAAGGGCCAAAACAAAATTGTCTCATTGTCGTAAAGGGCAAACATTTCATTCAAATCGAAATGTGCTAATGGTGTAGTTGATGGTTGAATATGTTGCGAACAAAGGTGGACCAATATCAAGACAACACAATGCTATCGATTTGGGAGCCGAGTTGCCTCTATCGGAGCTAAGGAACCACAGTCACCCCTGCGCATTTGTTGTCTGAAGTGCAAACTTGACGGGATGTTTGAGGAGGTCGTAGCGACTCTCCATAATAACTAAGGGATCGAAAAACTGTTTCAAAAAGTTGCTCGAAGAGTCGAAATCTTGCTGGAATAGACTGTGGGTTCATGGAAACAAAAACTGTTGCATATTCACTACACAGGGGGTCGAATTAATTGTGGGTTGCTAGCCACAACCTTTCCCATCAACGATTTGAACTGTTGACGCATTCCTCCTTTATGTATTAAGCATGTATTTATTAAATTGAAATCAATAAATTTGTATCATTAATTAAAATTTGTGTAAGAAATATGCTAATATCTAATTTTTAATATATATATATATATATATATATATTTAATAAAATAATATATAACGTGTCCTAACGTGTCCTGTTCCGGGGGTTAGCGTGTCCCGAATCTGACACCACGAATCCCGAATCCCCGTGTCAGGTGACTTAGGCGCACAAACATGCCTTTAAACAAATGACCCTTCAGTCAAGCATGTAGAAAAAGACCATTATGACTCTTTTTCAAAAGATGAAACACTTCATCATTATCTCCATTTGGAGACCAAGTTAACTTTTCCCAAGTCAACATGGCATCACATGCATGTCAAAGCAATCAACCCCACAAGTTAATTACACATACATGTTCAAAAACAAGAAAATCATCAGCATCCCTATGTTCATGCATATCAAGCTTATGCATGCATTTCATCCTTCAATTTTCGTTTAAGAACACTGTACTTTCGAAGCTGAAATGAAATATAATGTAGATGCATCAATAGACATGCAATCTCAATCGGATAAGAATTCTAACTGTTCCTTACCAATCCCTTTCAAAAGTACTACCTTTGTCTGCACATCAGCATCATGTGAATCATTCTGAGACACGTCATTCATGGAATCTTCACTTCCATTTCTGCCATCTTCTCTTTCCACTTTCTTCACCTTTTGTGGAAGCATTGTTGGATTCAGAGTCCAACATTTTGCAGCAAGATGTCCTTGCTTATGGCAGCAAGTGCACTGCATGTGCATCCTCTTGACATCATGATTTTCCTTGTCCAATGGACCTTTGGCTGCTTGCTTCTTTTCCTTCAAAAGTTTCCTGCATGTGGCCATTCTCTTCCAACATCTAGAAACATCATGGTTATCCAAACCATAGAAGGAACATGCAACTCTTTCCTCATACTTATGTGGAAATTTACCATGCTTTGCAAAATCAAAAGGAATCTGTTTAGGACAAGATTTATACCTGCCTCTTTCACCTTTATTGCCTTCATGAGGAGGTGAAGCAAATGAAGAAGTGGCTCCCTTTGGAATTCCATCAATCTCCTCAAGGCTGTTAGAGTCTCCCCAACTCTCTGGTTCAAGTGCGTGCTCTTGAACCCCTGCGTTCTGCAAATGATGTTTCAAGCCATTGCCTTCCTCTTGAATACAACCTTCACACTTCTGAGGTAGAGGACATGAAATGAAACTCCTTCTTGGGACTGTTTCAATGGCCTTCATGGCAGCGTCAGAACTCTGTCCATAAGATTGTCCATAGCCAAGACCCAAATACTTAGGCCTTTCCTCAACCATTATTGGTTCAACAATACCTTGCGCATGCTTTCCCAAGCCCTTTCCTTCATAGCCCATCTTGGACATTAGCTTGGAACCTATGCCTTTAGTATGTTTTTCAAAAGAACCAATATATTCTCAGAAGAATTTGAAGACAAACTAGAATGGTTTACCTCTTCTTCAAGCTGATACTTAACTAAGGCTTCTTGGGCAACAAAGAGCTGTGTTTCCAACTCATGCATCCTTTTCAGGTTCATATTTGCATATGAAGTTGCCTCTCCATTTCCTGCAATTTGTTAGCAAGCAACTGCTTTTCTTCCTTCATGGAATTCATCTGCTTTTTAAGCATGTTGCTCTTCCTTCCATCCTCATACATTTCTCTCACCATATCTATCATGGTGGACAATTCTTGCTTCATGTCTTCATCAAGGAATCTTGTGAAGAACACATAATTTGAGGACCCACTTGTAGAAGTTGTCATTATGCCAATGAACAGAAAAAACTTCAACAAGATAAATAAAGAGCTTATTTAAGCAACCTCTTGCAACAAACCTATTGTGCTTTGGATTGCCTTGAGGTCCTTGGGATAGAACAATGCCTTCAACCCTTCTTCCTATTTGTCCTTCCTGGACTGAGTTATCAACAACTTTCCCTTTTCCTTTGCAAACTCAGAAAATAGTCAATCTACAAACAAGCATACATTAATCAGACAATCAATCCTTGACTGCCCAAACACTTTTCAGATAAGCAATCTCTACTCTGTCAAGCAAGCATTCTGATATAACCTTCTTAAAGGTGTGGTTAATCAAACTTGGCTTTGATACCACCTGATCTGAAAATGGGGCACTTTAGGCTTCTTGTCTAACTTACAAGAACCTCTCCCACTTCCAAAGCTTTAAATTTTCCCAAGTCTTATTGATTAACCAATGCGGAATTAAGAAATGCTTGAAAGTATGGGTGTATGCTTGTATTTGTTTTCAAGTGATTACTTGCTTTAATTTCTGTTGTTGTGCTGTAAATTAGTGTGCTGACATTGATGTATAAATACATATAATAGTAAATAAAACAACAGAGATAATGCAACAATAAAACACACACAGAAACAACAATTTAATTAGGAGTTCATCCACACTTCTTGGGCTACATCTCCGTGAGCTCTAGTCAACTCAACTAGGCTCTCTAGGATTATGGTATAAGTCTTTTTACAAGCTCTTTCGCTCAACTCCTGCTGTTCTACACATAAACAGTGGGTTCAGACACCATTTTATCCCTTGGCTCTTGAAGCTCTGGCTCTTGGCTCTTGGTTCTGGCTCTTGGCTCTAACTCTGGCTCTTTGGCTCTTGGTTCTAGCTCTTGGCTCTGACTCTGGCTCTTTGGCTCTGGCTCTCGGCTCTTGGCTCTTGGCTCTGGCTTCTTTTTGCCTTCTATCAAGTTACAACTCTCTCTGGGCTTTTCACTTGAACTCCAAGTGACTCCCTTGGCTGCCTTTTGCTTCTGCGCTGCCTCTTTGGCTTCTGTGCTGCCTCCTTTGCCTTGGCTTCACTTTTAGCAACAAAAACCCCCAACAATCAACAACAGCAACCAACAGTGTCCTCGTTCTGTTGTTTTGTGGCTTTTTAAGCCAAATCGGTGTTGCCTATTCATTTTCCCTTTCGGGCTCTGCAACTTTCGGCTTTGATCCGCTCAAATCCCTCTTCTAGCGTTCAATAATCATTGCATAACGCCTTCAGGGCAGGCGGCCACCTGTTCTGTAATGGAATGGAACCATCGGCGCTTGAAATCCTTCAAAAACAGTCATTCTCTGTTTACACAGAGAACGTTGTAAAACACGGAAAAATCCGCAAAGAACACTGTTCTGGGACTTCAATTTTTTCATAAATGCGCCCTAAACTCCCATCGGGTCCACCCACAAGTCGCTGTCGCAAATCGCAAATGGCTTGTTCCAAGGTTTTTCTTCGTATTTTAAGAATACGTTAAACTGTGAAAATTACGTAGAAATGGCTCCCTCTGGACTTGAAACAATATATATTTCCATTCACGAACCCTTTCAGGTCCGGTTTATCGCATCACGCATATATCTATATATATATATATATATATATAACATATGGCTGCTCCTCTGTAAGGCTCCAATTGCGATCGCACCATCGCATTGCCTGGGGTCCCACCTTTGCCTTGTGGTATCGCCGATTGCGATCTACCGATATCGGCGATCGCGGTATTGCATCGGCCCGGTCCCATCGCATGTTATGCTTCTGACTGCCTGCCGACTGCCACCGCCGATTGCGATTGCCGATCAGATCTAGACCGTTGATCGACCAGATTCGATGGTTCCTGTTCACTGCCTCTTTGACCTCCGATAGGCTCGCTTTTTGTTGTTTTCTCATGTTTTTAGCCTCTTTCCCAAAGAACAAAAGGGGAACTTCTGTTTATGATAACTCCTTCATCTGAAGTCCGTTTTCGCCCATTCAAGTTGCGTTGGATTTAGAATGAGGAGATCTCTGCAATGAGACTATTTTCGAGAGTAGCCTGCGACTTTCATTTCCCTCTGATTTACAAAGGATTTGTGCCATTTGACACGTTTTACCCCTTATATGAAGTCTTTTAGACTTAGAGGTTTATCCAGGATCCATTTTTGGATCATCCGCAGTGATACATCGTAATGGAATTATATGCTGATTAATAGAACTATAAATTGACAAAATATAATTGTTGTTTTAGTTAGTGAATTCTATTAATTCAATTGGACAAAAATTCGTTGTTCATCCTGATGATTCAACCCTCGTGATGGGTTGGTTGACAAAAACATTACTTGAAGAATATTGATTATTGTTCCCATTAGAAAAGTTTGTCAATCGGATAAAAAATCTTTCTCGTTTTTCAATGATTCCAAATGCACCAGTGCTCTAGTGGCCTAGTTATCCAACATCCTGGTGGCTCGTTATCCAACTCCCAAATGTCCAATTATCTCACTGGTTGGTGGAGTGAGCGAGTGTGATTATGAGTGAGGTATATTTTCGCATGGCGCCAAGTTTTAGCCTCAAATTCATTAGGGTTACCAAACTTACCATTTTTTTTTAAATTATAAACGATGGAAAAATGCCGAATCACAAAACCTTGAAATGAATTTCAATGATATTTTGGCGAATTTCATCGAATTTGTTCGTGTTCGGCATAAAGTTCGTGTTTGTGTTCGTTATAAAGTTCGGCAAATATAAACGAATTTGTTCGAATTGTTTTGAGGCTCGGCGAATTTCGAATTCGAAGGGGTAAATTCACCGAACCCGGTGACTTAGTATATAGCGAGGCAGGTACCCTTTCACTAATGGTCATTGTCCATAGAGGCATGCCTTTTCACTACTAATTATTAGTTAATTAATCATTATTCATAATTATTATGTAGAAAGTAAGGTTGTAATTATTTTGGAAATTGAAAGTAGATATTTTTTTAATGATGCATTCACTCATCTCCATAGTTGGAGTAGTTCTCTCTGGCAAAGAGAACTACCATGAATGGTCCAGGAAGATAAAACATACCTTGATTTTTAATGAGTTGTAGAAAGGGGTTTGTGAAGGAGGAGACAATCTTCCTAAGAAGCCCACTTCAGACAAAGAGCTCGCTATCTGGGAGAACAAGAACAACAATACCCATGCCTTGATTGCAACATCGGTCAATGAAGAGGTGAGTCATTATATTACACGATTCACAAATGCTTTCGAAGCCTTAAATAAGTTGAAGGATTTATATGATTCACACTTTGAGCGTGAAGTTCTTCAATTGGTGATCAAACTGTTCAATTTAGAATTGAAGGATGATGGTCCCTTTGCCTTAATCTTCGAAATAAAAGCCATTATGCATGATATAGAAGCCACCGGTATTAAAATGGATGTTACTCTCACAACTTTTGTCAAGGCATTACATCCCACTTATTCCCATTATCTTGAGTCATTACAAGATAGTGGCAAAATTAAGGAGATTTCCTTTGACTCTCTTATGGAGAAGTTTGTAGAAAGAGAGAAGGTTTTCGGGAAAAGCAAGATAGCTGCTCAGTCTCTTGAAGAAGTTGTGTGCCTTGCATAAAAAGAGAAGAATTAGGCACATGATTCTTCTAGAGGAAGGGTGGTCGATGAGGATGAGGAAGGAAGAATAATAGAGGCAATGGGGGCAGACATTTCCAAGGAAAAAGACTTGATCTAAGTTGCATATGGTGTAGTAGAAATAGACATGATTCTTCTACATGTAAGCTCTCATAGGGAAGGATTAGACAGGAAAGGGAAGAAGAGAAAGGACACTCATTGGATAAAGGGAAAGGTAAAGCACCCAAATCCGCTCATTATGTTGTGGCACATTGTAATGTTGGAGTAACTGAAGACTTATTTAATGCTTCAATTGCTTCATGGAAAGATGCTTGGTTGCATAATTCAAGAACAACTTGCCACATGACTTTTAGAAGAGATTTCTTTGAAGAATTCACTGACAATGTTGATTGAACAGTCTACCTTGTAGACAAGTCTACTTTTCGGTCCCTATCACAGCTTCTGGGGCTTTGGTTCTCAAAATTGAGGCTCAAAACAACTTGTTTTGTCATCTCTTTTTCATAGTCAAAGCCTAATCATAAGCTCCCTTTGTCTTCCATTCTTAGGGATATAGACAAGTTGAATAAAATATTGCATACGCAAGAATCGCAAGTTTCAAAAGGATGTCAAAACGCCGATTGCGATATAATATGCGGACCCGATAGCTCCATAGAATATACCTTTATGTATATCGCGTCCAGGTATCAGGGAAGTTACGCAAATCATAAAGGTTGTTACCGCCGAATCGCCGATTGCAATAAGACTTGTGAACCCGATCGCCGATTGCGATAAGTCTTGTGAACTCGACCGCCGATTGCAATATTAGCTGTGGACCCAGCAAATCTATTTGACGATGGTTTAATATTATATTGTGTTCGTTTCATCGGCAGTATGAATATCGACCATGTTACATCGGTAATATTAAGAGTTGCGATTGCGATTGATGATGTGGATGTGGGACCTCTTTGGGTACGGTCTCTCCTATAAAATCTTCCGTAAATAAAACAGGGTTATGAGTAATTGGATGAATATCCATAAGTTGGCCTCTCCTTTCAAATGAACATGTCTTTTGAGTATTGGGGAAACCCGTATAAATACAAGTTATATTATCTCACCTTGAGGAGAGATTAGGCATCGACATAGAGAAGAATTAAAGAAGTTCACAACTTGTGAACTTGAAGAGACTGAGGAAGCTGAAGGTCTAGCAGACGACAAAGGTGCAGCAAAAGCCGAAAGCCGAGCGAAGAATGACGCAGAAGACAGAGCAGGAGGACAATCTTTTGAACTGATTCATCTTGGAAGGTTCGGACCCGAAGTGAAGCCATAGTGTAGACAAGCGACCTGTTGCAAAGACTACAAGGACAAGATTTTGTAAAGAAGTCCTTGGAAGAAATATATTACAATCAAACATTTCTTGACAGAATAAATCTATAGGGTCGAAGCCCTTGGGGTTGGTACCTCAGAATTGGAAGGATTGGTGTCCTTGGAGTTGGTGCTCCTAAATTCAAGGTTGGTGCCTTAGTAAGATAGGGTCGGAGCCCTAGAGGTTGGAGCCTCATCAAAGTCCAAGTTGGTGCTTAGCAAAACTCATCAGATATTGTATTCAATCTTTTTCTATATTTAATAAAATCATTTCTTTGATTAAAATTGTAAAGAATTTAAACTGGTAATAATAACAATTGAAAAGAAATATTGATTCACCCCCCTCTTAGTATTTCCAACAATTGGTTTTAGAGCCAACTTCTTCAGAATCAACCTAACAATTGGAAGAAGGATTCTTAAGTTACAATGAAGAATCAAGAAATGACAGTAGGAAGGCTTCCCTTGTTCGATGGTACTAATTTTGGTTTTTGGAAAAAGAGAATGTCTTACTACTTAATGTACCTTGGACCTGAAGTTTGGAACGTTGTTCTGAATGAGTACAATGCCCATCCCACTCTTCCTACTGATCAAGATGAAAGGAAAGCATACATTGCCAATGCCAAAGCTCTAAATTCCATTACAAGTGGAATTACTGATTTTGAGTTTACGAAAGTCTTGAATTGTGACTCGGCCAAAGAAGTATGGGATAAGCTGGTTAGCTTATATGATGGGGACTCCAAGGTTAAGAAGGCAAAGCTTGAAACTCATAGGAGGCAGCTTGAAATTCTGAAAATGGATGATGAAGAAGATATTGCATCATATTTCCTCCGAGTAGCTACAGTAGTCAACTCTCTTAAAGGATTGGGAGAAAAGATTGAAGAAAGAACTATTGTACAAAAGGTCTTAAGATCTCTCCCAGACAGATTTGACTCCAAAATAAGTGCTATAGAAGAAATGAAGGAATTGGACACTCTCAAAATGGATGAACTTCATGGAATCCTCACTACCTATGAGATGAGAAAAGGAATCCCAAGTTCCAAAGATGCAACATTCAAGGCCTCAAAATCAAAAAAGAGAAAATGATGGAGTACCAGCAGTGACGACTCCGATGTTGAATCCGAATTTGTGCAATTTGTATGAAGACTAAAGAAAGGATCCAAGCTAAAAGGTAAGCATCCTCTTATTTGTTTCAACTGTGGAAGAATAGGTCATTACGGTACAAAATGTCCTCATAAGCATGACGGTGATAATGAGGAAGCAAGGTTATACAAAAAGAAGGGATTTACTAAGAAGAATTTTCTCTCTAAACAAGATGAATCTGATGAGGATGAATATGTGGTCATCAAGAAGAAATCATCCAAAGATATCTTCCATCACAAAGAAAGTAATGATGAATCAGATGAAGAAAATGACTATGCTGGAAGCAAGGAAGTACTATTTATGGCATTCACTGAAGATGATGAACCAAGACAGGAAAACGAGGAAGATACAAATGAATTACTGATAAGTACCATTGAAGAAAATGAGGAGTTACGAAAGAAGGTTATCTCTCTTAAAATGAACAAAGAGGAAGCTAAAAGAAGGGAGGACATTATATGTGAAAGACATGAAGCTGAAATAGTATCTCTCAAAAAGGAAGTGGAACAAATCAAAAGAATTTGGCAAAGTTCTCAAACACTTGATCACATTCTCAACACTCAGAAATCTCAAAGTGACAAGTCTGGGATCGGTTTTTCATCAAGTGCCAAGGATAATACAAGAAGCTATGCCGACATACTTTGTAGAAATCCAAAAGAAGAAAAATCATCTCATCAAAGGCCCGACTCAAATCCAAAGAAAGAAGAAAGAGCAACTCCTGGGAAGAAGGTTTATTCAAATCATGGCTATTATAACAGGTACCAAACTATCTTTCTTGGACAGTGTTATTATTGTAAAAATTTTGGTCATAAAGTTATACATTGCATGGCTCGTAAGAATGAAGCACCAAGATTGAAAAATCAGACAAACAAACCATGTAGTCTCAATGGGCAAGGACAAATCAAGACTTTCAACTCGTTTGATCCTTTAGACAAATTTGATCCAATCTGCTCATTGTGTAATGATAATGGACATAGCGAACAAAATTGCCCCTTCAAAAGTAGAGAAGCAAAAGATGAAAATCCCAATATGGATAAATGTGGTCTAGCTTTATGTGCTCACAGTGAGGAAAATCTTTGGTTTGTGGATAGTGGGTGCTCCAGACATATGACAGGTGACAAAAGGAAGTTTGTCTCATTAAACAAAAAGGAAGGAAATGTATCCTTTGGGAGTGGGTCTGCCAAAATTGCTGGAAAAGGAACTGTTACCCTTATTAATGGAAAAGGAAAGGCTCAAAATGCTTTGCTGGTAGATGGGCTCAAACACAATCTCTTGAGTGTTAGCCAAATCTATGATCAAGGACATAATGTTGTCTTCAGCACTAAAAATTGTGAAATAAGGAACTCTTCCTCAGGAGAACTTGTGGCAAAAGGAGTTAGAACATCAAATAATGTCTACATTCTGAACAAAATTCAAGAAGATAAATGTTATCTAAGTCAAACAGGTGAAAGTTGGTTATGGCATAAATGACTGGGGCATACAATTTTTGATAACTTGATCAATATCAACGAAATCAATGCAGTAAGGGACTTTCCAAAGATGTCAAAACCAGATGAAACTGTATGTGGCCCATGTCAACATGGCAAGCAAATTAGAACCAGCCACAAGACTAAGGAGTTCTCCACATCAAAACCTCTAGAGATCATTCATGCAGATTTATGTGGGCCAACCAGAACTCCAGCACTCCAAGGAGAAAGGTATTTTGCTTTATTTATTGATGACTATACTAGAATGACGTGGATATATTTCATAAAATATAAATTTGAAGCATTTGAATGTTTTAAGAATCTTAAAGCTCTTGTAGAAAATGAAAAGGATTCCAAAATTAAATGTCTTAGAACGGATAGAGGAGGAGAATTCACATCAAAAGAATTTGATGAATTTTGTAAAGAACATGGAATTGAAAGAGAGCTCTCCGCTGCTAGAACACCTAAGAAAAATGGGGTAGTTGAAAGGAGAAACCGAATTGTTCAAGAAATGGCCAGAACTATGTTACTAGCAGTTGACTTGCAGCCAAAATTTTGGAAGGAAGCAGTCAGGGCAGCCGTTTATACCTTGAATCGAACTCAACTAAGACCAAATAATGAGAAGACTCCTTATGAATTATGGAAAGGAAGACTTGCTTCAGTAAAATACTTCAAATGCTTCATAAAGATCAATGATGACTCACCAGGAAAATTTGATTCTCGGGTTGACGAAGGAATATTTCTTGGGTATTCTACCAGAAGCAAAGCTTACAAATGCTACAATAATCGACTACGAAAAATAGTGGAAAGTATTGATGTGAAGATTGATGAAGAGCTTCCAGAAAATAAAATTGAAGATCATGAAGTTGACCCCTTTATTGAAGAAAGTGAAGAAGAACCTAAAAAGGAAGAAAAAGATCAAGAAAAACAAAAACAAAAAGAATCATCTCAAACTCCTTTAAAAGTGAAATTCCTCCAAAAGAATCACCCGGAAGAACAGATTATTGGCAATGTAGATGAAGGAATACAAACCCGAAGAAGGTTGACAAGTACGCCAAAAAGAAATGACATTACTCTCCTATCTATGATAGAACCATAAAGTTTTACTCAAGCAAGAATCCGCATTGGGTGGAAGCCATGGAAGAAGAAATGTCTCAAATCGAGAAAAATGAGACATGGGAGCTAGTACCTCGTCCAAAGGATAAAAATATAATTGGAACTAAGTGGGTGTTCAAAAACAAAATGAATGAAGATGGACAAATCATCAGAAATAAGGCAAGACTTGTCTGTAAAGGTTATTCACAAATTGAAGGAATCGATTTTGAAGAAACCTTTGCACCAGTAGCTCGTATGGAAGCTATAAGGATGTTCTTGGCATTTGCATGCTCAAAAGGATTCAAAGTCTATCAAATGGACGTAAAATCAGCATTTCTGAATGGGGAACTCAAGGAAGAAGTCTACATGGAGCAACTAGAAGGTTTTGATCTAGTAGAAGGGAAAGACTTTGTATGTAAGTTAAAAAAGGAATTATATGGTTTGGCACAAGCTCTTAGAGCATGGTACGCAAGATTGGATCACTATCTACAACAACAAAACTTCAAAAAGGGGGTGGCAAGAAGTAATTTCTACATGAAGATGGATAAGGATAAATTACTAATCACCCTTGTATATGTTGATGATCTGATTTTTGCTAGCAATAATGATGAAATGAGCCATGAGTTTGCTCAAAATATGTCAAAAGAATTCAAAATGTCAATGATTGGTGAGCTATCCTACTTCCTTGGACTACAAGTATCACAAACCACAGCAGGCATGTTTATCTCTCAAACAAAATATCTCAAAGATATGCTTAAAAGATATGGAATGGAAGAATGTGCACCTATGAGCACACCGATGACCACAAACTGCAAACTAAGCAAAGATGATGATTCCCCCCCGGTAGATGCAACTCTTTACAGGTCAATAATTGGAGCTCTCTTATACTTAACGGCTACAAGGCCCGACATTATGCAAGTAGTGGGAATGGTGGGAAGATTTCAATCAGCTCCTAAGCAATCCCACATGTTGGCTATGAAAAGAATTCTCAGATACTTGAAAGGAACCCTTGACTTTGGTCTTTGGTATCCCAAAAGCACAAATACTACAGTGATAGCTTATACCGATGCTGATTGGGTTGGAAGTGTGGATGATCGTAAAAGCACCAGTGGAAATGCATTTTTTATGGGAGATTTCCTGGTAGCTTGGCTTAGCAAAAAAAAATCATCTATATCTCTCTCTACAGCTGAAGCCGAATATATAGCCGCAACTGACTGTTGTACACAAATACTATGGATGAAGGAAGCTTTGAATAATGTCAACATAGAAACTAAACAACCTCAGTAAAATTCCAGTGATGCACTAAAAAACCAAACATATACCAATCAAGTATCATTTTATCTGTGAACAAGTGGCTGACCAAAACATCATGTTGGAATATATCAATACCAAGGAACAGCTTGTAGATATTTTCACCAAACCTCTTCCTCGAGAAGCATTTGAACATCTCCGTCAAAAGATGGGGGTTATTGCTTTAGCATCACACTAAACCGATTCTTAAGATGCCACATGACAGGGGGAACAGTTCGACAGGGGGAGTCCTTGTGCACTCCTTTGCCATTGATGTCAAAGGGGGAGAGAAGAAGAATATTGCCACCAATGACAAAGGGGGAGATTGTTGATCTATATTGTCATTGATGTCAATATGGCAATATTCTGGAGAGTAAATAATGATGTGAAGCCAAGCAGAACAGATCCGTGAAGCAACAGGAGCAGGGAGAGTTCATCAGAAGCCATCAAAAAAGAGTTATCAGAGCAGAGAAGAGCTAATTGGAAGAAGAGCTATCGGAGCAGTGTATCAGAAGTCATAGGGGTAAAGAGAATCCACAGCAGCGACGAACCAAGACAATGCAGATCAATCACATATGCCAAGAGTAAGAGCCATATCGGAGGAAGTGACAGTATATAATATCGATAAAAATCTTATTGGTGGTTTTATTATATCAAGTTATGTAAACACTACTCAAACCCTTGATTGTGATATGAGTTATGGACCCGATGGTCCTATTACAACACACCCTAAAAAATATCGCATCTGCCATATCGCTAAACCTTAGAACCTTGTCACATACAAATCCGTTGATTGCGATATAATTGCGGACCTGCGAGACCATCACAATTCACCTTAATGAAATGTCGCATCCACAGGAATTGCAAGTTTCAAAGGGATGTCAAATCGCATCCAGTATCGGGGAAGTTATGCAAATCATAAGGGTTGTCACCGCCGGATCGCCGATTGTGATAAAACTTGTGAACCTAATTGCTGATTGCGATATTAGCTGTGGACCTGACGGATCTATTTGACGATGGTTTAATATTATATTGCGTCTGTTTCATCGGCAATATGAATATCGACCATGTTACATCGATAATGTTAAGAGTTGCGATTGCGGGACTTCCGAAAGTTGCGATTGCGATTGATGACGTGGATGTGGGACCTCTTTGGGTACGGTCTCTCCTATAAAATCTTTCGTAAATAAAACAGGCTTATGAGTATGTGGATGAATATTCATAAGTCAGCCTCTCCTTTCAAATGAACGTGTCTTTTGAGTATTGGGGAAACTCGTATAAATACAAGTTATAAAATCTGACCTTAAGGAGAGTTTGGGCATCGACATAGAGAAGAATTAAAGAAGTTCACAGCTCGTGAACTTGAAGAGACAGAGGAAGCCGAAGGTCTAGCAGGCGACGAAGATGCAGCAGAAGTCGAAAGCCGAGCGAAGAAGGAAGCAAAAGACACCGGGAGGACAATCTTTTGAACTGATTCATCTTGGAAGGTTCAGACCCGAAGTGAATCCACAACGCAGACAAGCGACCTGTTGCAAAGACTACAAGGATAGGATTTTTGTAAAGAAGTCCTTGGAAGCAGTGTATTACAATCAAACATTTCTTAATAGAATAAATTTATAGGGTCAGAGCCCTTGGGGTTGGTGCCTCAGAATTGGAAGGATTGGTGTCCTTGGAGTTGGTGCTCTTAAATTCAAGGTTGAGGCCTTGGTAAGATAGGGTCGGAGCCCTAGAGGTTAGAGCCTCATCAAAGTCCAAGTTGGTGCTTGGCAAAACTCATCAGATATTGTATTCAATTTTTTTCTATATTTAATAAAATCATTTCTTTGATTAAAATTGTAAAGAATCTAAAATGGTAATAATAACAATTGAAAAGAAATACTGATTCACCCCCCTCTGAGTATTTCCAACAGGGGTTAGGGTCAAACCCCATACAGATCCAGAGGCATCTACAGGATATATGTAAGCATTAGACAAGGTGGTACTTGACAGGGAGGAGTGTGCTAATCTGCGGCTTGAATTAGGTAGATACTTTAGTTGCATTGATTTGTTTGGTTCTTTGCATGCAATGGAAGATAAATACAGATTTGATGCTCTCACATGGTGGGAAGCATATGGTGGCATGGGACTTTTGCCAAAATTGGAAAAAAGAGTTCTGTCGCAGGTTGTAAATATTTCTTTTTCAGAGAGGTGTTGGAGCACGTACAACTTCATACATAATGTGAGAAGAAACAGACTCAATGAAAACTGAGCAGAAAGTTTGGTTTATGTGCAGTACAACTTGAGGTTGTCGAGTCATTATTATGATCGAGCTTATGAGGATCCAACATATAAAATTTGGGAGAACCACCCAGAGGACGATAATTTGGAGGATGGCACTATACATCTTGAAGAATTAGAAGCAGAACTTATGAGAGATGAATATGAAGCAACAACAACCATGCCACCCCCACCATCCAGTAGTAGTGCCAATGCTCGAGTTCCAAGTATCGTTCCTTTGCTGTCGTCGCCTCCATGTACATCCTCACGTGGAGGGCATGTGCCTTCTGGTCCTGGTCGTGCGACTGTGCGGGAGGAGACTCCAAGAAGACCACCACGACCTGCTCAGAAATTAGATATTTCTCGTGGCGGCAAGAAGCTGTAGATGATAGATTTACTTGTCTTTTCTAGTTTCTAGTAGTTTTAATAACTGTTGACTCTTTTATATTTATTATGATATTTTTTGTAAACAATATATGAAGTTTGAAGTTTGAAGTTGGCAATTATAACTCATTGGTAATTAATTATGAATATGATGCTTCGTGAAAGTTGAAATTTGTTTCATTTAATTTCATTTCATGTTAGATATTCTTTGTTGTAATGATGATACTTAGCTTACAAGTACAACTTCGGTGATCAATTATGATAAATGTTATATATTGAATTTTGAAATCTTGAAACTTGAAGATTGATGAATCATGAGACTCAATATGTTGTATGTTACTAATTTGTGGACGTGGTTGATGAAATTATGACTTCTAGATGATTGTTGTTATATGGTTCAATCTATGTTTTTTATGCTTTTTATATCTAATTCATCATTCTACATGCTTTTGTTGACATACATGCATCAAAATATATAAAATATATAAGAATATATATTATATAAAAAAAAAAATTGAGCTTCTAAAAATGTCGCTCTCGCTTCCGTTCCCAAGTAATCTTGTCTTGGAGCTTCGAGCAGTTGTGAAGAAAAATCAATCAAATGAAAAAGGCATATAAAAAAGGGTGGAAAAACAAAGGTCGGGGTAATTTATGTACCACGATTTGCTCCATCCTACACTCATACCCAAGTGCGAGCTTCCCTTTTTATAGCTACCCTTGTACCATGGCATATTGTTTGGAGCTTTCCCCCAATCCCCACTCCATACCATCATTATATCACTTGCCACCTACCACCTGATAGATGTACCATGGACTTGTCACCCCCTTTAAAGGATGAAACCACTTAATAGGGTCCTTGGTTAACCCCTTTATTAAGCTTGGAGACACTTGTACATACTTAAGCCCACTATGGATAATGGAAGGGCATGTCACCATGAAGTGGCCCATTGATTCCATGATTTGAAGCTCTTTTACTTGATTATTCTAATGATTTGTTGTATTGGAGGGAAAAGGGATGCATTGAATCTTATGTAGGATTGCAGGGGCATCTCCATTTGGGCTTTGGTCTCCCTATTCAGGGTCCAAGCCCTCCAAAGGGCCACATTGCCACTTGTAGGGTGAGTGTTGAGAGCCATGGGCCTCCACCATAGCAGAAAGTACTTCATCGATTCTAGCGCCACACAATTGTTGATTTGGGGTAGCATCGGATGTGCTCTAGACACGAAAATTGGTGGAGAGGCTAAAGTACATGAGGTCACCAATACCCAGAAAGGGTTTGGGCAGATTCTAATAGTTTGGGAAATACTAAAATAATTAATATTTTTAATGGAGTCCCTAAGTCTAAATTTAGGGAAAATAAAATATTAATGTGAATTAATGTAAAACTATGTTAGAATGGTCCAAAAGTCATGGATCAAATCAGATCTAATTTTAGCCGTTGATTAGGGACTTAATCTCGGTCGTTAATTTGTCAATGAGAAAAGTATAAGAGGAGGCTTGAGGGTCATTTGAAGAACACACCAAGGGATCAAGATTTTGACTTTCTGGGGCTGGGTTTGCTGAGAAAGTTGAGAGTTGCAGCTGAGGGGCAGTGAATACAAAAGCAAAGAGGCGGAAATAGCATCGGGAGGATCAGCGCAGTAGCCGGAGAGAGGGACGTAGAAGCAGCCAAAGGTTCACGCAGAGCCAGCGAAGAGTTGCACAGTGCCTTAGAGGGTCAGCGTGGGTGACGTAGAGGGTCAGAGGACTAACGCAGTGCCTCCAGAAGCTGACGCGGGCCAAGCCAGAGTGACACTGGGCTAACGCTAGGCCAGAGAGAGGCTGAAGATGGGGTTTTGTGGAGCAGATATTTCGGCTAAAACCCCGGATAAACGCTGGGGTTTCGTGGGGCAGATTGGAGCTGTGGAGCTGCCGAAGTGTTTATCCGAGGTTTCCGCCGAAATATCTGCTTCCAAGTAGAGAGGTACTACTTCTGAGATTTTTCTTTGTTGGGTGAGCCAGATTTGGCACTCAGATTGCATTATGAAACTGCTTAATAATAAAACCCTCAGATAGATGCACCGGTTTTCCTGCATTAGGTTTTTCCGGGGACATTAGTCCAAAAACAACGGTGTCACTTGTGTGCTTGTTTGTGTTTCCTTCAGTTGATGATCTGTAATGTGTTGAGCATGCACTTGTATTTATTTCTAGTATTTACATGGTAAATAACTTGTTAATTAACAGAACAAGTAGGTAGGAATAAATCAAAAAGTACATGAAGCATCTCTAACGGGTTAGACTTAGAAATTCCAACATGGTATCAGAGCATGGTTGCAGATCACAGGGGAACTGAGGACATCAGCCGAGCAGAGCAACAACAACAAAAAATAGTTGACCTGAGTGACAGACGCTGTTCCTAGCAGAGTAGCAGCAAGGCAGGGGTGATGCAGTGCCTACGTCATCAAGATTGAGTGAGGAAGAGGTAGTGCAGAGGCTGAGGGAAGCAAAGATAGGCTCACACAGAGCCACACAGAGGCCAGGAGGGCTGTCGTAGTTGGCTGAGAAAGATGATTTGCCAGTGCCGAGATTGCGCAGAGCCTAGGAGCTCTAACCTTCAATTTGCTGGGGTTTAGGAGGTTGTGGGTAAGTTGCAGAGTGGAGCTGGTGGGGTACTGTAGTCAAAACAGTACCTAACAGGGCACGACCAAGGAGGAGGGAGTTGCTATTGAGGGTTTCTAGCCAAGAAATCTGGATCAATGGTGCAGCGACACTAAGGATCAGAGTGCGGTCATCTCGACATTGGCAAAAGGGTTTCCAGGAGGGAAATTGAGGCTCAGAGGGAGTCATACCAAGAACTTCCAGGAGGGAAGTAGAGGAGTAACGAGATGGCGATGAACAGGGTAAGAGACCAGGACAGACTGAACGGAGCCTCAAACTTTGTAGTCTGGAAGGCCAAAATCCTATCCGTTCTAGACAGGAATCGTGTCAAGCACTTCGCCTTGAGGACGATAGCTAACCTAGTTGACCCAACTGATAATGACAAGTATGAGGAGGCAATGGTGAGGGCTAAGAGCATCATTCTTGACGGGGTCAAGGACTATGTAGTAGCACATATTGTCGAAAAGGAAACGACAAATGAGATGTGGGAGGCCCTAAAGAAATTGTACTAGCATACTTCTGTGCAGAGAAGGATGTTACTAGAAAATCAATTGCAATCATACTAGATGCAGAAGGGAGAACAGATTGACCCTTTCCTCAGTCGATTGAAGGAGATCAGGGATTAGTTGACTTCCATAGGAGCCACGCCAGATCCAGAATTGATGGTGAGAACAACCTTGAACATAGTCTCAGAAGACTGGAAAGTGTTTGTCCAGAGCATACTGGGCAAGGCAAGCCTTCCAGATTGGGAGGAAATGTGGGCAGCTCTTCGCCAAGAAGAGATCAGAAGGCTGAGCAAGGCAGGAAGCAGTGGCAAGGGGATTAGAATCAAGAAGGAGGAGGAGGTGGATGTTGCCCTATAGCATCTGAGGGAAAGAAGGAGAAACGGAAGAAGTAGGACCTCTCCAAGGTCAAATGCTTCCACTATGGGGAGTTGGGTCATTATGCGACCCAGTGTCCAAGGAAGAAGAGCAAGGGAGAGGCCTCCGAGACCAAGGCTATGCCAGCAAGGGCAGAGAAGGAAGTGGAGACAGACGATGATTGTGCCATGAGTGCACACACGCCACTTGAGCAGAAGTGGGGAGACATCGAGTTGTAGTTAGACAGACTACAAGCGATGAGGGTCAGGATCCTCGAGGTACCCAGCCTCTTGGATTAGACCTTACGAGAGCCCCGAAGAGGAGTAGCAGTACTAGTGAATGTCAGTAGAGACAGATGCGGATGGAGCGACAGAGGGAGCTACAGTGCAAGATTCCCAGGACAATGTGAGGCAGCAGTGCAATAAGCACGGGAGTGTTGCACCAGTGCAGGATGGCACAGAGAGCTGTGCAACGATGCGAGATGCATGGAGTTGTTGGAGTAGCGCAGAGGTCAAAAAGGGAGCACTTGTCAGTGACAGAGGGAGTTTCAACATCAAGGGTGTCACTAGCCTGACAGAGATGTCAGAGTCGGGAGATCTGTTACTTACTTCTCAGTAATTGAGTTGCATTGTATCAGTTAGCAGTGGTAGTGCTATGGGCAGCACGATGCAACATGATGAGAGGGGTTACAGTGCAGATGCAACAGTGGCAGTGGCAAGGCCATGGGTAGCAACACGGATGCAGAGGGAGTTGCGGGACGAATGCATCAGTGGCAGTGGCAGGGCCATGGGTAGCAGTATAGGATGCAGTAGTGCAGATGATGGGTAGCAGGTTTAGCATCAACACAGGGATTGATGCCAGATGATCAAGGTGATACTCAGTGAGGAGTATTGCTAGAGCACAGTCCTCGCTAAGAGGGAGTGTTGATTTGGGGTAGCATCGGATGTGCTCTAGCCACGAAAATTGGTGGAGAAGTTAAGGCACATGAGATCTCCAATACCCAGAAAGGGTTTGGGCAGATTCTAAACAATTTGGGAGATATTAAAATAATTAATATTTTTAATGGAGTCCCTAAGTTTAAACTTAGGAAAAATAAAATAGTAATGTGAATTAATATAAAACTGTGTTAGAATGGTCCAAAAGTCATGGATCAAGCCAGATCTAATCTTAGTCGTTAATTAGGGACTTAATATTGGTCGTTGATTTGTCAACGAGAAAAGTATAAGAGGAGGCTTGAGGGTCACTTGGAGAACACACCAAGAGATCAAGATTTCGACTTTCTGGGGCTGGGTTTGCTGAGAAAGTCGAGAGAGTGATCAGAGTTGCAGTGGAGGGGCAATGAATACAAAAGTAGAGAGGCAAAGATACCACCGAGAGGATCAGCGCAGTAGCTGGAGAGAGGGATGCAAAATCAGTCAAGGGTTCACGTAGAGCTAGCCAAGAGCTGCGCAGTGCCTCAGAGGGCCAGAGGACTGACGCAGTGCCTCCAAAGGCTGACGCAATGCAAGCCAGAGTGACGTTGGGCTAACGCTGGGCCAGGGAGAGGCTGACGCTAGGGTTTCATGGGGTAGATTGGAGTTGTGGAGTTGCCTGAGTGTTTATCTGGGGTTTCAACCGGAATATCTGCTTCCGAGTAGAGAGGTACTACTGTCGAGATTTTTCTCTGTTGGGTGAGCCAGATTTGGCACCCAGATTGTATTCTGAAATGGCTTAATAATAAAACCCTCAGATAGCTGAATCGGTTTTCCCACATTGGGTTTTTCCAGGGACATTAGTCCAAAAACAACGTTCACTTGTGTGCTTGTTTGTGTTTCCTTCAATTGATGATCTGTAATGTGTTGAGCATGCACTTGTATTTATTTCCAGTATTTACATGGTAAATAACTTGTTAATTAACAGAACAGGTAGGTAGGAATAAATCACAAAGTACATGAAGGGTTTCTAATGGGTTAGATTTAGAAATTCCAACAACAATGTTTGCTGGTGTTCCACTTTTTGGATGAGGATGATGCACCTGACTCACCATGCATAGCTGGCTCCACACTTGCACCATACATTTGGCAGATTTTCCAGGGTCCAGATGAGGATGTGTCGCACTGCAAGAGAAAAAGGGAGGGTTTATGTCATCATCCTAGCCCTTACAGATGGTTTACAAACATTATCGATCCACTTGGAAACCCATGAGGATGTCCTTATGCCCCCACACCTACTTGGGAGCACCGCATGTGACTTGGAAAATAAGGAGCCAACCCCTTGTCCACTATGTTTGGAGTCCATGCTCTCACCATGGCACATTTTGGACTTCGTTAGGCCTTCTCAATGGCTCAATGACTCATTTTATTGATTATTTTGCCCTCTTGATAGACTTATTTTTATGTTATTGAGTTATCTTGGTGGGCTTGTCATCAAGGGATGTTATTATTAAACATTATTTTATTATTTGGGGCTTAATTAGGCGTAATTATGCAAATCAAACTCTTTAGAAATCATATAAATTGATGAAAGATGATTCATTTCTTTTGTCATCACTTGGATTAGATTAATATTTCTTGAGAGATTTTCATACTTTTGTTGGGGTGAACTTTTTAGAGTTTCTTGATGCACTATGATATTTGGATTTTCGCTATTGCTTTGGAGCTTCTTTCTAATGCAAAGTTGATGAATGGATATACACTCTCTATCTTGTAAGTGAACTTTTAATGTTATTCTTGTTATCTTACTTGTCAAACGCATGTATATTGTTATCATTATTCTTGTATGGGTTAATATAATGCGAAATTCTTCTGAGGCCTTGAATAAGTGATTTCATGCATATGTTGATCTTTGAGGGATTGGGTGAATGTTGTTGGAGGCACCTCTTAGGTTGAAAGACCTCGAAACTTCATCTCTTTGGCAAATTTGAAGTATAAATCTCTAATTACCTAGTTGCTACCCTTGAATAAGCTAGCAAGGGTTAATTAGGGCTCTTTAGCTCATGAAATTCCTCGATCTAGGTGTATCTTGACTCCACGAAGCCTCCAAAGAAAGGCACTGATCCTCGCATCCTCTTGGTGGTCAAATTTATCTTTCTTTTGTCATTCTTCCAAATTCTAGGCCACCCTAGAGTGTCACCTAGGGCATCGCACGAATTGCATTGTAGCCATCCAAACACCTTGATTTTTGGTCCATTACCGCACTAGGATTTTCTCTAGAGGTCCTCCAAGTTTGAGCCAAATCCGACGGTGGAATTCCAAGATATAACAAGCCCTAGCAGAAAGACCAAATCTTGGCCTAGGTTGATTTGGGTTAGTGTCCTCATTTGGATCATTGCATTCAAATCTTAAAAGAAAATTAGCCCTTTGATCCTATTCTCGTCCCCAATTAGTTCAAGCCCCTCTTTGAGTGCTCAACTCCATACCCTTGATCTAGTTTGGGTCAAGTTGGCTTCTCTGTGGTCTTGCAACCTTATAACTCAAATTCTGCAAGGATTGCATAAAAGCCATCTGTCCATAAGGATTCTATTTCTTAGATCTAGGAAGTCTTTGGTCAAGCGATTGTCCCTAAACCTAGGCCTAAGTATCCTCCTAGCCCTTCCAATACAGCTCATCACCTTGCTTCTTAAGCAAGCCATATAATTGAGTCTCTCTTGTGAATAGGATCTCGGAATCAGTCTTTATCTGATCATTGTTATATTCATCATTGTGATTTCTCTTATACCAGGTCTCCTTCCATCGGTGAAAGTCTCTAAAGAGAAGGGAACCATCGCTGAGGTGACAGTGGGCTATCGCTCGATTGTTGTCCCTTGACCTAGCAGTTGCCATAGAGGGTCCTCTAGACTCTTGCTAGTTTGAGCAGTAACATGACCCTTATTGTAAAATGAAATAAACAAATCAATTTTTAATTGTAAATTTTGGGATAGAAACACCTTTAAATTCCAAGTCGGCTTGCCCCAGTGGACATGTATATTCGCACCCCTCTGAATTATATAAATAGAGGGTGGACGAAGCACATTTGGACACACACTTGCAAGGTTCTGGTTTGAAATATTGCAGAGTAGATGGTGGAAATCAAGAAGGCTGAAATCTAGAAGATGATCTGCTTTGGTACATCTCTTATTGCTGGTCTCTTGCTGGTAAATCTGCTGAAAGGAAGTTTTGGCTTGGCATCTAGAAGAGGAATTTCTGTGGCTATGGGTTTTGGATTTCTCATTTGATTTGATTATACAAGTATAGATTTTTTTGGGTTTTCCCCTGAGGGGTTTTGCCGTTGAAAAGAGCCTATATCTTGTGTTCTAGTGTCTTATTTGATCTTCATGTTTATGGTAATTGCTTGATAACGGAAAAAAAACATACTAATAAAACTGCTCACAGTCTCACAAATAATTATTATGTAATGGAAATCTAATTATAGGTTGATTTTACCAATAATGGAGCGACAATGATTTTGACGGAAAAGAGAAACATAATAATAAAACTGCTAACAATCTCACAAATAATTATTATGTAATGGAAATCTAATTATAAGTTGATTTTACCAATAATGCAGCGACAATGATTTTACCAATATTGTATCGCTAGCAATGTCAAAATAGTCTAAAATGTGCGAATTCGGATTTCTGGTCTTGAGCTTGAGATAGTTCATTTGAAGAGTCGACAGCCACCTCATTCATTCAATCCTCACACTGTGACGTCCGGAGCCAATCCTTAGGTGATCTGCCCTACCAAATCAAAATGGCCTTCTAAAAATTTCCGCCAGGAGGCTTGGAATCTAGGGCCCACAAAAAGCTACACAGGGCATTGCTGGAGATAAGCTCACATTCAGGGCAGGAATATGCTTTGTGGCGTGCACAGTGTCACCAGTCGAGGACGATATTTATCCTCGCGGGGAATCATAGGTAATAATAAAATACTCCACAAGGGCGTATCTTGTTAATTGACATATATTTCCATATTTTGTTCACCATTCATTTTTACCTTCAAGAGACTTGTTAAAAGCAATTCATTTAAAGTCGTGAAAGCCAATCCAATACACTTCACATTTTGATTTAGTCATTTTTGAAGCAATTCAGTAATGTCGTAGAAGCGAATGCTTGTTAGAACCAATACATTTAAGTCGTAAAAGCAAATCCTTGTGTGTTTTAAAGTCGTTTATAGATGTAAGTTGCCTAGTGTCACCCCATAAACAAAGTCACTTAGGTTGCTTCCGGTCTTCTTGTAAAGTCATTTGTTTAGTTAGTTAGCGGGTGGAATAGTTACCTTTAACACTCCTTCATTATCTGTTGAGAAATAGGACCACAATTGAAGTAGTAAACATTGTATCTGATATATACTATATACTATAGAGACAAAGTTATGGTGTAGTCTAACAAGGCGATATATGATAAATATTACTTAGTTTTAGTCAGCAGTCAAATTATTGCACAGATGGGATTTTCTCGTCCCACAAACGAATTAAGAGTCTCACACACTAATTTGATAATTTGGTATTTGGCTTGGCTGTGATATTATTATTATTATTTGAGCCATCATATTAGAATAGCATCATAGCATCAGAGTTTTGTTTGCACCACACAGACTAACTAGTTGAACAGTAAACTGGAATGGAATAGAAGTAAGTTGTTTGCACCACACAGACTAACTAGTTGAACCGTAAACTGGAATGGAATAGAAGTAAGTTTGAATGTAGTCTGAGGTGACTTTTTGGCCTGTTTCCGAAACAGATTTTCTCGTTGGTTGATTTTGCTTGCCATTGACTGATCACTGGAAGCACACTGCTTTATGTTTCTAGTAAATGACGTAAAATTCATTCTTTACAGAGCTGCAGAACGTAGTAAAAGGCTGGAACTCAAAATATGGGATTTGTCCTTACGCCGTCCTATAACTGCTGTCAGCTTTCGAAGATTATTGACTACGCTTTTTGAACCATTGGATCCCGGTGCTAAGAAATGAAAGCATAAATACTTATGGTTTTTATGCAGAAAATATACCTATAAATAAACAACTCTTAGCTGTAAACCTGTATTTGTATACCGGCTTCTTATTTCAGAAATTCAGCTGAACATCTTATTTGAAAAGAAGAAACCATGGATTATGAAACTCATGTAGTATTTAAGCACCTTGCTCTTTTAAATTTATTTTGGCAACCTATTACTATATCTCTGCTTTACCATCTCTCTTTTTGCCCCCGAATCTGCTTTGATCTGCATAATGATGGTTTGTCTTTTAATGAAATGTACATATTATTTTGTAATAATGTTTATTTACAGAAAACTTAATAAAATATGTTGAGGAGAAAATATGTTCTCACTGTTGGATTCAGCTAACAGAAATGTGTATTATTACCAGATCTGGACAGGAGCTGGAGCTACTCCAAAAGAAGCGAACACATTACCCCAACTAGTTTCAGAAGGTCGTGCAATTCGCATTGATTTCAAAGAACCATTTACATTGATGGGAACTGTTAATTTCTTTTGAATCGTGGGATTTATTTTTTTAAAGGGGAGGTATCTTCTAGTTTCAGTGAGAGGATAAATGAGCTGTTGCATCTATTTTTTTCAAGAGAAAAACCTCCTAGTCTCATTAGGAGGAATAAGCATTGGAGCGGGGCCATCTGTTATTGTTCTGTTTTCATTAAAATGATCGTTCATACGAAGATTTTGTAATATATTTATAATTTTTATAACAAGAGAAGCTTGACCCGATGTAGAGTTGCCAGCCTTGCATGGGAATCTTTATTGGGTATTAGCTCGTGTTCTATACTTGTCCTTTGAAGGGTGCATGATTGGAATTCCGACAGCGGATTCTCCATATTGATCCTGTCTATTGAATTAAAGCATTAATCTAGAGAACAAGTTTATGAAGGATTCAACTCATCTTGTCCGTCATTATATTATTCTTGGTTTACACTTGTGTGTTATAAAAGCTAGTGAGAGTGGAAATATTTTGCCTATCTGAATATATCTTACATAACAATTTGCACTCATTTATTATCTTTCAACTTAATGTTGTTCCTTCTAATTTGATCAAACGTGATATCATCTTAGGCTTGAACTGTGAACATACAGCCAAGATAGGTGTAGGATCACTAGGAGGACATTGTGTTAGTTATATATGACTTGTGATGTGTCAATTTAGCATCATGAACATTTGAAAGCCTGCTGTTACTCTGGTGAGCTAGAAAACTCAATGCAAGGCTACATGAAGATTTTAACAAAAACCACTATATAACACAAATATGTTAAAGCCTCGAGAAGGATACTTGGCAAGACGCGATACAAAGATGAAAGAAGGAAGTCGATACTTAATAGACTTTGTGTCATGCTAATCAAAGCAAATAAAGTACCAAGGAAGATGCACTTAAGAAATTATCAATGTAAAAGATGACGGGTGAATTTGACATATATTGTTTGCATCACATTATTAGAAGGTTTGAATAATATAGTAGGCAGACTAAACAATAATAAGTAATTAGCTAATCTACAAACATATTTAAAGGAAGAAATCATTTGACTGAAAGAGTGACATTAAAAAGGTCACCTATATCACTAGCAAGTTAAGAAAGATCGTTACTCCACTTCGTTAATTAATTTATGGATCTATATGTTATTTGTTTAAAATTATATAAATCAATAGGTTAAAGTTAAGTTAGGTTACCATTGAGATAACTCTGAACAAGTCTAGAAAACCTTCTAAATATTTTGGTGTCTTTTGCTATAAGATAAGCAATTAGGTGACTAAAATATTTTGGATAAGTGCTTGTGTTTGCTATTGGTTCAGGCAACTCTTGTTGAGTGATTTGGAGTGCTACGTTAAGTCATCAAGCTTTATGGTTGACACACAATATTTGTGCTAAAGTAGGGATAGAAAAATGTGGAATTGCATGATTGACTCTAATACAAGGTCCTATGAGCACAAGAGGCGTAGAGGCCATGTGGAACATCCAAACAACAAAAGGGTATTGTTCGTAAGCTGGTTTTTCTAAGGAGATTCACTAGGTAGGAGAAATGTATTTTAAGAGTAGTATCATGTGTACTTGAACTATGAAAACCAAGAATATGCATATTTTGGTTAAAAGGGGGTGGTGAGGGTCTCTTCTTTTTGGTGGTGCAAAGAAAGTACTTGTTGGCTTGGTATAGTTTACAAGGTTTATGGTGTTAAGATACTACGCTTGTTTGGTCAATGTTATCTAACTTCTATGTTAGAGTGCACAATCTTGAATTTTCTAGTGCAATCAAGACTAATGTAATTTTTGAAACTGATAACTACTTCCAATGATACAATTACACTTCTTTAGCACATTCCAATCATTAAGCAATTATACATGAAAAGTTTCAACCATTAATTTCTTTAATAGAGCAATAGAGAGGATTAAACAATGAGACAAGAGAGACCAAAATTTAGATCAATGATCAAGGCAAAACCCACAAGGGGAAAACTCAGAGATCTTTCCTTGTGAGAAAGTTTAATTCATCAAAATGTACATTAAAATATTCTAGTCAAAATTCTAATTTCTAACCTCAATAAATGCCAAGTCAAACTAGTCAAAAGGAGAGAGAAATAGTCAATGCTAATCCAAGTGGCCCAAATTTTGGCCTAGAATACCACTATCAAAGTTCAGTGAAATCACACAAGTTGACTTGCAATTAACACTCAATCAAGCTAACAAACATGAGTAGAATTTTAATCAAATAGAGTCAATAGACCACTAAAACTTTTGGCCTCCAAGATCAGTCAAGGGCTTGGTCAAACAAAAGTCAAAAGAGTTGGTCAACACAAATAATTCTTCCTCTTTCTCCTCTGCATGTGCTGATTGTTCTTATTTTAGATCCAATTGATGTGATGGATGAGATTCCAAATGAGGTCATTTGAACTCCAATTTATATGAGTGCGAGGACGGTTTTAACCTTGGGGTCAAACCCTTTCGATGAGGGGGGATAACTTGAGCAAATGAGGTTGACTTGGTCAACATAAATATTCATATTTTCTTCTTTGATTTGTTACTGAAAATATTGATCAAAGCTATCAATTTCCAGCACTCCCTCTTAGCTAGGAAGGTACTTTTCATTCTCTCTCTCTCAAGTCAATCTCCTTGACCAATTTGATGGTCTCTCGGTAATAACCCAAGGGAGAGATCAGTGGTACAAGTCTCATCATAAGGAAATATACAAAGCATCAAACTCATCCCATAAGCCAAAACCTAATGGCATTAAGGTCAACGCCCAATTGGCCATGGGATCAATTAATGAGGCCAACCTCTCCGACCATATGAAATGGTTTCTTAGTGAACTAAAATGGCCCATGAGCACATAAATTTAGTGTCTCGGATCATAACAATGGTCTCTTGGTCAAACTATATGACCACAGGGTCCATCTCCCCAACTATAAATAAGGTCTCTTAATCCATCACCCAAGGGTGGAATCCCTATCTCAATATCAAACTCCTTGACTATATAATCTATCAGTCAAATACAATGACCCAAGAGAGGGAACTCAAAAGCAATGTCATTGACCAAACCCACTAGTCTATCAGTCAAACACAATGACTTAAGGGATCAATCCAAGCCTCAAAACCAAACACCCCAACCATATTAATTTCTCAGTCAATCTTAGTTACCTAAGGGAGTAACTAGGAAAATATTCCTAACCATAAACCTTGGTCTCTCAACTAGGCCCAAGGAAGATTGTCAATCACTTGATGCTATACAATCAATGCTCCCTCTCTCTCAAAGAGTGATTCACAACAACTCCAAGTCCTCTTAAATAAGCAAACCTCATTTAGGACAATAGTTTTGTCAAAACATCAGCAACCTACTCATCGATAAGTACATATTCGAGCCTCACAACTCTTTGAACAATATTTGGATGTAGTGATACTTGATCTCAATGTGCTTTGAGTTGCCATGAAAATTTTGGTTCTCAAAAAGCTTTACACAGGTTTGATCATCATAATATACAATGGTCGTTTCCAACATTTGATCAAACAAATTAGAAAACAATTTACGAAACCACACAACTTCACAACAGGTTGAACATGTAGCCATATACTCAGCTTCAGCCGTACTAAGAGCAACATAAGTTTGCTTCTTACTTGACCATGAAATCATAATGAAGCCCAAGCTAAAGCAAAAACCAGAGGTGCTCTTTATATCATCAGTGCATCTAACCCAATCAACATCAATAAAATCATGTAGCTGCCATTTTCCAGTAGAAACATATCTCAAACCATAATCAATGGTGCCATGTAGATATCTCAATATATGTTTTGCTACAACCTAATGTACATGTCGGGGCTCAACTAAGAATTAGCTCAACATGTTCACAACATAATAGATATTCGGGATGGTGTTCACCATATAGTTCAATGAGCCAATCAATTTTCAATACATAGAGAGTTCAACCAAATCATAATCACAATCTTGGAGCTCCTTCAAATTTGTCATCATGGGTGTGTCCATGGACTTGTAGTCCATCATGCCAAATTTCTGAAGGATCTTAATGGTGTAATTTCCTTGTCCAACAAATATTTCATCGAGCTTTTTCCATATTTCCAATCCCAGATAGTAATGCATAAGACCAAGATCCTTCATCTCAAATTCAAAATTCAACTTCCTCTTACACTGGTTAATGATGTTCTCAACCCTTATAAGAAATAAATCATCAACATATAAAAGCAAAATCAAGGGCTTGCCTTCAACAACTTTGAAGTACAAGTTTGGATCAACATTTCTCTTCTTGAAGCCAAGACTCGCCAAATAGTCATCAATGCGAGAGTAACATGCATGAGTAGCTTGCTTAAGCCCACACAAGGCTTTCTTCAATTTACGCGCATGTCTATCATGAATCTCAAAGCCTTGAGGTTACTCAATATATACTTCCTCTTCAATGACTCCATTCAAAAAAGAAATCTTGACATCCTTTTTATGCAACTTCCAACCTACAATAGAAGCAAGAGTAATAATAGATCTAATAGAGGAATACTTAACAACTGGAGAAAATGTGTCTTCATAAACTTTCCCTCTTTTTTGAGAGAATCCACGAGCCAAAAATCTTGCTTTGTACTTCTCAATGCTTCCATTAGCTGCATGCTTGATTTTGTAAATCCATTTGGAAGACAACAAATTTTCCTTCAGGTCTTGGCATGATTTCCCATACATCATTCTTCAATATGGATTGTTATTCCTGAAGCATATCATCTTTCCATTCTTGATGTTTAGTGGCTTCTTCATAGGTGGATGGCTATACTTAGTGATCATACACATCAATGTTGCATAACTTGAATACTTCTTCAGTCTCTTGCTTTTTCTGAAGGTCCCACGAGGCGTTGCATGTCCTTTAGCATCCTTCAAAGTTCTTTCAAGCCAAGCTAGTCTTTTTCTAGTCTTAGGTTCAATGAATCTTGGTGAGTCAACAAATTCATGTGGTTCATTAGAATCTTCATGAGGATCTTGTTCATTAAATTTTAAATTTTACATCCAACGAGTACTCGCTCAAAATTTGAGTAAAACCTTCGGGAGATAAGTTGAAAATACAAGTTGAAAAAATAGTTTTTTCTTTCTTCCCTCTAAAATTTGATGATGTAATATAATCTTATTTTATTATTTCCATTGTTATTTTATAATTTCCTTAGGAGGCCCATTTTAGACCTCAAAATTCCCCTAATGTACATTGTGTTGGACAATTTTCCTCTTACAAAAGGAGGCTTGTTATTTATGACCTTTTTTTAGTTACATTACCATGGGTAAATAACATGGGTGGATAATACCATGGGTGAGTTACTTATAGTCTTTAGTTACATTACCTTGGTTAAACACCACGGGTGAATTTCTGTTCGGATCATTCCTCCCCCCTTAGGAAGCAATGGTCCCCATTGTGTGAAGTTCCCTTCGGAGAAGCCTTTGTTGAAGATGAGTTGTGGATGATGAGATGTTATTGAAGGCAAGGGTTTTGCATGGTTGACCCATAACCAAGGGTTTGTGGATGACCCGTAAGCGTGATGTACGAAGACCCAAGGATAGAGACACCTTGTAATGCTTGTGAGCCAACTGTGATATGACAATGTGTGGCCAAGAAAATGGATTTCGATGGCAAGAGTTGTGCATGGTTGACCCATAACCGTGATGAACGCAAAGTCAAGGATAGAGATACCTTGTAATGCTAGTGGGCTAATTGTGAGGTGGACAATGTGTGGCTAAGCAAATGGACTTTGTTGGCAAAGGTTTTTTTGTGGTTGGCCCGTAACCATGATGAACGAGGGTTCGAGGATAGAGATACCCTGTAATGAACCTCGAGATCTCTTGTCGATCTATCTAGTAGAGATATGGTGGCTTATCCTTGTAAATTCTCATAGGACCCTTTGCAATAAGTGTATCAAGAAATCCAAGTGCCTCTGCTATGCTTCAATGGAACATCCTTTATAGGTAAGCCATATACGTTGAAGTTGGGTCCCCTCCATTTTCTGATGCTGTTAAATTTAGCATGAAATCACCAATAACCACCACTAGAAATAGCACATGCTTTACTAACTGAATGTGGGAGAAATGTCGTGCAACAATTGGAACACATGTTAGGCCTGATAATAGTACAATACATCCCAAAAGAAGACCATCTGATTGTGGTCTTCCATTCCACCACTTAAGACCTTCAAAGATTGTTTGCCGACAGTGCCAGATAGACATAGTAACAACAAAAACATGTGAAAAACCTTTCCATGGTTTCATTCTTAGAGCGATTTTACTGTTGTCTTTGTAAAGAAGCAATGAAGGAGACACGACCAATAATAGGATGACAATAGCCCACATAATAGTCTTTGAAGTGAGAACAAGCATTGACAATTTTGCTGCGTACAAGCACGTCAAAATCCAAACTGCCTTGGGACCAATTTGATTGTCCAAAGCCAATCTTCTGACCAAAGCCAAACCTAAAATTGTCATTGTGATAGGGTAAATAACATCATCCTCAAAACCAAACTAATAGATGGTAGTATAGCTAATTAATTGATTGTCAATATAATATACTAGCAATGTGTGGATTATAAGACCACATTCTTTCATGATACAAGCTTTGGAGGAAGAAGTGCTAGGCCTAGAAGCACCATGGCCAGCAAAACACTTGCAATGATGAACTTGTAAATGGATCTGAGTACCATACCAACTAACCAAATATTGAGATCCCAGTAGTTTTGCACAATAAACCATGCAATTGGAAATCTTGGTGAGATAACAAATATGAAATAAGATGACAGATTCTTCTTGATAAAAAAGGGGATATATAAAAACTAGCAAGGCTTCATTTGCAAGCTAATTGCCATGTCATTTTTCATCTTTGATCTTGAAAGACGACTGCCATGGAAGAGAATACAGCTAGTAAAAGACACAGATAATCGTCATAAAATAATAGGGTGCATGATCCATTCCCATGATCCCCAAGGTCCATATTACAGATGTTGTGAATGGAATACAAGCGAATAGGAGTCACTCTAGGGTTACGATTATGGGCGGATTCTCAATTGGAGCCACAAGAATTGAAACGAAGTCCACACATCTGTTAGAAAATTCGCTTCGCAACACACAAGCATGGCTAGTATGTACAACGACCAAGAAGCTATGGCAAAGAGGGTCGAACCCTTGAGCACGAACGCTGACTGTAAGACAAGTAGGGTTGACTAGATGCGAAGGCACCTTGGTTGAGCTTCAAGTGGTTGAGGATGTAAGAGACCATAAGCCTGACCATCAAAGTCACCATTACTAGAATACCGCCCATTTCTACTAGGAGGGATACCCAAGGCAATGGTGATTTGAGCATTGTAGTAAACTAAAAATTGTCCCTCAATCAAGGTCTTGTAGACTCTTGTTGGAATCATTTGAGAGCATAATTGAGTTTTGGAGCCTTTCTCTTTGATGCAAAAACTTGATATTCTTTGAGCAACCTTTGAAGAGAATTTAAAATAGTTTTGAGCAGACTTTGGATCAACATCTAAAAGAGCTTGTCTAATATTTTGAAGAGCCTTTTGGAATGACCTTGAGGTGTTTTTGAAGTGTCCTTGAAACAAATCTTGAAGATTCTTTCAAACATCTTGGGACATTTCTTGAACAATGATTGCAACAGTCTTTACCATAGCATAAACACTCTTGAAGTGAAAGGCTTGGAGACAGTTCTGGATCAATTCTTAAGTGACATCCTTGGAGACATTTTAGAAGGCTATTATTTATTCAAGAATTGAAAATACTTGTAGCTGTGGTAGCACTTCTTTTCGACCCGTGGGAAGTGTTTTGAATAGTTCAACCAGTTCACTTGGAACATAACTCCGAGCACTAGTGAAGGCAGACCTATGGAGGTTTTTTTCTATTGAAGACATCTTGTGAACCATATTTGGTATCTTGTTGAACAATTTTTGGAGTGAATCTTGCAGGTTTAACGAGTTAAGGCTAAAAAATATTGGAAAGTACCTTGTGGAAAGCATTGCATTGAAATAGCCTTGGAGCATCAATCTTGAAGCATCATCAAAGCAATTTTTGAAAATTGTGTTGAAGACGACTTGTTTGGAAGCAGTGTAGAAGTTGATCTTGAAGTCATTATTGAGACCTTGATGCATAATTGAAGCCATCATGGAGTGACCTTGAAGAAAATTGTTTAGGGAATATGAAGAGACTTGTAGACACCTTCTATCAATGATAAAGTTGTCCTTGATGAGCTAATCAAGGGAATTGTTGAAGGAAAACTTGAAGATTCTACCAGGGCTTGTTGCTAAAGACATTGCAAATCTTGAAGAACCATTCAACTTATATTGAAGAGTTGAAGCAGATTGATAGGGTTGGTTCCCTAGAGGATCAGAGTCCTCAAGAAGACCAGGCTGGAGCCTGTATTAGTGTTTAGTCAATTTAATGTCTTAAATTGCTCTACATAAATTATCAATCCGGGTATCGTAAACTGATGAAGTGTGGTGCACTATATGTGCTTAGTTAACCTTTCTCTTACTTCGTTGTTTTACAGTTTATGATGTTTTTTGGGGTTTTGTTCTTGTTGGTTTTCTAAAGTGTTTAATGCAACTAGTTCAATCGAAATAAAATGCAATAATCAAATAATGAGAGAATGACTATGAGACCCAGTATCCTTGCTGCTTCAGCAAAAGGACAAGATGATTCTATCACGTCATTAGTTCATTAAAAGGCTATGTGCATCACTAATCTACAATCAACTTGAAAGCAATTTATGTACAACTAATATACATGGTGAAATAAAATGCAAAAATAAAATGACATCTATACAAGGCAGGGGCCCCCTACTACCTATGAAATCAAATGCTTAAAGGAAAATAAAGACATCAAATAAAGGACTAATGACATCGGCCCAGTATCTCTGCTGCTGATTAAAATGAAAATGAAAACTTAATCTAAGCAATATGAAATCTAAGTGACACTACATAAAGGAGACAAATCACACTACTTTAACCTTTTCTTAACCTTTTTGCCTTTTAGCTAGATTTATCATGTGAGAACAGTTATGAACAAGTCAGCAATGTGAGTCTTAAAGCAAACTCAACCAAGCTGTACTAAGTGATATTTTGGCTCCAATAAAGTTATTTGATTATGGAAAAAGAACCATCAATAGATGAACAACTTGATATCTAAGAGCAGAAAGTAAAGTGCAAGTTAAAGAAATGATACTAATGAAAATCAAACTACAGAAAAATAAAGGTCAGCAACATAGACAAGATGATCACACATGCCACTAGTCATGAAATCAAAGCAAAATTAAACACACTTGCATGAATTAAAATTGCATGAATGAAAAATCTAATCTACCTTACATTCTACAAAGCAATATTTACAAAATGAAATCTACTCTACCTTACATCCTAATATGCTCCATGACATCTACTTCACATCTCCTTCCATGTTGAGAACATCAAAGCTTTATTCAATTTCTTCAAAAGTACAAAGTACAAAAGCTTTCAAAAGCCATCAAGGAAGAACTACAAACTTGAGAACTAGAAACTAAAAGACTAAAAGGGACTAACTAATGAAGGAGAGAGATCTCCTATTTATACAAAAAGATGAGAGCCATCTCATTAATGATAGTCCATGAATCTCTCCCTCTACCTCTAGAGTCCTAATCAAAATAGGAACTGATAAGACACATGTCTTCTTAGAGTTACAATACAATTAGGAGATGTGACACATATCCTCATGATCCCATGATTCTTTCCATTCAAATTCGAATTTGGCCTTGGGGTGCCACATAAGGGTCTTCTAGAAGTCTCCTTTCAACCTACACATGTCAACAACCTCAACCCATTTGTTAGGTATAAGCATATGCACATTATTTTCTAATTTTTAACCACAAATTCACTTAAAAGGCTTAGAAATAATAAATATTGGAAAAACATAAAGGTGGCCCAATGATAATGAAAGTGGGATGAATGTGGTGACATAGTAGTGAAATGGAGGTGAAATGGAGGTGATATAATGGACATAATAGTGAAAGTGTAATGGAAATGAATGACATTTTCAAGACTCAACATACCCCCCAACTGAAGCTATTGCATGTCCTCATGCAATATATATTACATTAACTCTTTTGATCCTTGAGCTTTGGCTTAACTTTGCATGATATCATTTGATAACTTCATATTTCTGCAAAGTGTTTTACTTGAATTGCAACATGGTTGGTTCTTGTGTTACAACCAATTTTTTTATTGTTGCCTTCTATTTTGATCTTTGAACTTTGCATAATGATATTTTGATTATTGTTGCAAAGTATATCTTTATTGGATTGCATGATGGTTGGTTCTTGTGTGACAACCATGATTTTGTTTGTATCCAATTTATCCTTTAAGCACTTTTTCAAAAGCCATTGTATGCTCATAATAGCAATGTAATAATTAATATATGTTGGAAGTATGTGAGCTCCTGAATATGATATGGACATGGCAAGATATGAATATGAATGTATTCCCCCCCCAACTGATGGTATTGGCAATTTTATGAAATGAGGAAGAGAAATGTTTTTCCAACAATTATCATTCTAGCTTTTTATGGAATTCTATGGTCAAAAGTTAGAAAATGCCGTACCTTCACTTACCCTTTGGAATGGATGAGTTGTATGTGTAGTGGCTGAAAATTTCTGATCATATTCTTCTTCAAGTGGCTGAACAAGAGGAGTCATGGATAGAGAGATAAGATGACTTTTTATTGCTTCTACTAAAACTTGTTGAATCTGCTCCAAAATGCTGAAAATAATAGTCTTCATGTCTTCAAAACTCATTGGCACAATTCCTACTATGTGAAAAGATGTTCTGATGTCGAACATAGTAGGAAATTGTTGGCTTAGTGGCCATTAATGGATGCCACTAGTCAACACGAGAACTCTCACCATTGATGACAATGAGAGTTAAGATGCCCAAACACATCTTGCTAGGTATGAATGAATTTGCTGATGTCGAGTCACCTAGAAGATCTAACGAACAAGGGACATTAATGTATTCCCATTGTTTGTCAGCGTGAGGACTTGCCATTAAGACATGCAAGCCTCAAGGTGTTTTTACAAAGAAATTAGACTCAAAGGACTATGGACTCAATAATTTGCATTGAAGCAGGGCTTATTTGCGGAATGAAAATGACAAGGAATGGAAAATGAAAATGGAAGATGGCAATGGAGAGTAGAAATGGCAATGGGCAATAAGCATATGAATGAGCCTCTTGCTTTTATTTGTGGGTTATGAATGGACAAAAAGAGATGGAAAGTGTATGTGAATGTAAGTGGAAAGTATGGAGTGGAATGAAGTGAATGGTTTATTATGAAGTATGGATGTGATGGATGGATGTGATGGAGACAATAGTATCTGAAAGTTTTTCAAGTGTTTGGATCTGAATTTGCATCAACATATTTCCTCTTTGTTGCTGATCATTCTCTTATGAAACAAATTGGTCTCTTAGAGAGACACCATTCTCTTGTAGTCATTTGTCCTTCCTCCTGAAACCTGCAAAAAACTAATACTTCTTCTGCAATGGAATGTAAGATTATCAAAGGAGAGAGGTGATCAATCTCTCTAGTTATGATATTTACACACAAAACTAAGAATTTGTATTAATGAAACAAGTTCTCAAAGGAAAAATCAAAAGAATTTATACCTTCTTTGGAATTGGTGCCCAAGTTGAATGTTGCTTCTTTCCAGCAATTTATTTCATTATTTGCCATTTCAAACTCTAATGATAGATTTCTCATTGTATAGATCTTGTTGAGATCTTTCCAACGATACTTAAATCATCAAAATCTGATTTTGTATGAGAAAGATAGGTTGATTTGAACAATGAGGTTTTTCTGGCTGCAGAATTGGACTTTAGCTGCGGAATGTGCACAGTTCTGTAGCTAAAAATCTTGGATACAAAGTTAACCATTCATTTTTCATCATCAATCCAAAATTAATCAATACCTTCAGAAAAGTGAGAAAATAACTTGTTCATTTCATTGATTCAAAATTATTATTTTTTCTTGACATGCAGCGACTCAGTGTGGCGACTTAGTGATAACACACAATTTGACTTCCTTTTGACCGGGGTCTTTTTCATCAAATTTGACCGAATGAATAGGACACCATCCATGTACCAACATTCCCCCAGCTACCCATGTGACTTGTTTTGCTTGATGACACCTGCAACCTAGAGTTTAACAAAACAGCTGCGGAAAGTTTGGGCTGGCTGTGGAAAGTGCAGTTTGAGAATTTTTTTTTTTTTTTTTTTTTATTGTCTGCAGAGCAAAATAGTTTTATTGATGAAAAAAAACAGTCTATAACCATTATCATGACTATTTGACCCTTTCATAGACTTAAGCCCTTCCGGTTCTACCTTTAGTTCAATTTGACCGTATTTGCCTCCTCGTTGACCACGGGTTTTGATGACCGGTTTGGATGAGCTGGAAGGACACACACCATGTCCTTGATCCCACAAACTTGCCCATGTGGCTCTTCTACCCGGAGGACACCTGGAACATAGCATTTAAGAAAACAGTTGCGGAATCTGGGATTGGCTGCGGAAACGGGGATCAGCTGCGGAAACTGGTGCGAGCTGCGGAAACGCTGTGTGACATTAATAGTTTATAGCATCAGCCAAAAGAAAGTTAAGGTGTAAATGAACTGATCTTCCATATGATAGCCTTTTCCATTCTCGTTGCCTATATCAGTTCATACACCTATGTTGTAAGGTCCATGATCACACTAACAATATCTCCACTAGCAGCTTTTAGAGGTTTAACTGCCTTAACTCTCGATACTCCAGCTTGGGTCATTACCAGTTTAATGTCTTTGGGCTCCACAAAAGTGTCATCTACTTCCTCATCTTCCTCCTGTGCAGCTGTAGATGTTCCTTTTTTTTTTTTTTTTTTTTTTTTAGCATTACATGACTCATATCAGGCGCCTTGAACTTCTCAGCTACTTTTGTCTGTAACTGAACTCAAGTCCTCAATCTTAGTTTCGCCAAACACTATGTAGGTATCTGATGCAGGACTTCTGAAGGCATTAGGCTTTGAGATAACAAAGAGAATCTAAAGTTGAAACTCCCGCTACCTAGATCACTTGGTTCACGCCACGTCTATCAATCGGTTGTGAAGAGCCGTATCCAACCAGATCACATAATGGAGAGCCGTGTTGGATTGAAACTGTTGTTTAACGGTTTTAAATGAATTGCAATGGGTGGCATATGGGCAGAGAACGTGGTAGAGGTGGAAGCATAGAACCAAATTGGAATTCCCCTTCTTCAGGCACGCCGGTTTCAATCACACATTAAACTATCAGTTAATTAACTCACGTTTTTCTTCACGCGGCGGCAAAAAAGAGGCTCTAAAGAACTGAATATTTCTCCCAGACCGCCACAAATTTCTTCAAACGGTTTCTGGGTTATCTAATTAACCCACCTGGAAAAAAAACCCATATTTTAGTTTTTCAAAATTCGTCTCCATTTGGTCAAATCGAATGTTTGAAGTTTGACGTTTTTTCTGTGTTTACGTTTTTCTGAGTTTTATTGTTCTCACTGTTCTGCCTTTTATGAATTTGCATTCGTTTTTCTTGTTTGATCTACTGTTTTGCAGGTGTGTTAGACAGGTTCAACCCTACTTAATATAATACAATCCACCTGCAACCACAGTCACACCAGGTATACTGTTGGTCAGGAATTGAAGAGGTGAAGAACATATTGCAACAAGCACACTAAGGATTGATGCTGCTTGACCACTTCGACCAACATTAATTCCCTCAATCACAAGCAAGTCAGTCTTACAGTAGATAGCAAAATATTCACAGTTGTTCTTAAAGACATTGTACAACCCAAATCCTTTCTGAAATAAGTATGTCGCTCTATGCACCACAGTCTCAGCTGGGTCTTCATCAGCGAGTGTGCAAGTTCCACCTCGAACTTTTGCAAGAAAGAAGGAAGATTGACAGAATATTCAAAACAGTACAGCGCTCCTCCATCAAGGAAACAATCAAGGCAAGAACAGATTACTCCATTTTTGTCTTGTTGATAACCGCATATCTAATTACAAGAATCATATACGATATGTATGAAGAGAATACATGAAACTGATAGGAAGGAAGCAAGTATTAACACTCCAAAGTCCTTAGGGTCTGAGACAATCATTCCCATGACATAACCCAGCAAGCCCATGCATGATTGAAGAGAGTTTTGAACCCAAATTGAAACCACACATGGCAACAAAATCCACCACTGAATCCAAATGGACCAAAGCTTGATCAGGGAGGTAGATTTTTTTATTGAAGCCATAGCGAAAACTAGGAATGGAGATAGCTATAGATTGTGTTTCTTCTCTTTTTTTTTCTCTTCATTTTTCTTGAATCAATTGAAGTGATAAAGTTTATTTTGTCTCCTATTTTTTCTTAACAATTCTTTTTCTGATCCTCCAGATCACACAAAGTGCAAGAGGAGAGCATACTCAAGAATCATTAACTTCTTTTTTTTTTACATAACAATCATTTTTCTGATCCTCCAGATCACACAAAGTGCAGGAGGAGAGCATACTCAATAATTGTTAATTTTTTTTTATTTTTTTATTTAGATGTAAGAAATAAGGTCTCCTAATTACACTTCCCCGGCAACGGCGCCAAAATGTTTAGTCAATTTAATGTCTTAAATTGCTCTACATAAATTATCAATCCGGGTATCGTAAACTGATGAAGTGTGGTGCACTATATGTGCTTAGTTAACCTTTCTCTTACTTCGTTGTTTTATAGTTTATGATGCTTTTTGGGGTTTTGTTCTTGTTGGTTTTCTAAAGTGTTTAATGCAACTAGTTCAATCGAAATAAAATGCAATAATCAAATAATGAGAGAATGACTATGAGACCCAGTATCCTTGCTGCTTCAACAAAAGGACAAGATGATTCTATCACGTCATTAGTTCATTAAAAGGCTATGTGCATCACTAATCTACAATCAACTTGAAAGCAATTTATGTACAACTAATATACATGGTGAAATAAAATGCAAAAATAAAATGACATCTATACAAGGCAGGGGCCCCCTACTACCTATGAAATCAAATACTTAAAGGAAAATAAAGACATCAAATAAAGGACTAATGACATCGGTCCAGTATCTTTGCTGCTGATTAAAATGAAAATGAAAACTTAATCTAAGCAATATGAAATCTAAGTGACACTACATAAAGGAGACAAATCACACTACTTTAACCTTTTCTTAACCTTTTTGCCTTTCAGCTAGATTTATCATGTGAGAACATTTATGAACAAGTCAGCAATGTGAGTCTTAAAGCAAACTCAACCAAGCTGTACTAAGTGATATTTTGGCTCCATTAAAGTTATTTGATTATGGAAAAAGAACCATCAATAGATGAACAACTTGATATCTAAAAGCAGAAAGTAAAGTGCAAGTTAAAGAAATGATACTAATGAAAATCAAACTACAGAAAAATAAAGGTCAGCAACAAAGACAAGATGATCACACATGCCACTAGTCATGAAATCAAAGCAAAATTAAACACACTTGCATGAATTAAAATTGCATGAATGAAAAATCTAATCTACCTTACATTCTACAAAGCAATATTTACAAAATGAAATCTACTCTACCTTACATCCTAATATGCTCCATGACATCTACTTCACATCTCCTTCCATGTTGAGAACATCAAAACTTTATTCAATTTTTTCAAAAGTACAAAGTACAAAAGCTTTCAAAAGCCATCAAGGAAGAACTACAAACTTGAGAACTAGAAACTAAAAGACTAAAAGGGACTAACTAATGAAGGAGAGAGATCTCCTATTTATACAAAAAGATGAGAGCCATCTCATTAATGATAATCCATGAATCTCTCCCTCTACCTCTAGAGTCCTAATCAAAATAGGAACTGATAAGACACATGTCTTCTTAGAGTTACAATACAATTAGGAGATGTGACACATATCCTCATGATCCCATGATTCTTTCCATTCAAATTCTAATTTGGCCTTGGGGTGCCACATAAGGGTCTTCTAGAAGTCTCCTTTCAACCTACACATGTCAACAACCTCAACCCATTTGTTAGGTATAAGCATATGCACATTATTTTCTAATTTTTAACCACAAATTCACTTAAAAGGCTTAGAAATAATAAATATTGGAAAAACATAAAGGTGGCCCAATGATAATGAAAGTGGGATGAATGTGGTGACATAGTAGTGAAATAGAGGTGATATAATGGACATAATAGTGAAAGTGTAATGGAAATGAATGACATTTTCAAGACTCAACAATTAGTGAGAGGGTTGGAGCCTTATAGGTTGGTGCCTCATAGAGACAATGTTGGAGCCTTGGAAGATAGGATTGGAGCCCTAGATGTGGGAGCCTCGTGAAGTCCAAGTCGGTGCTTGGCAAACTATAGGTTAGAGCCTGGTGGATTGAAGATTGGAGTCTTCATCTAGGGTTGGAGCCCTGATCTCTTATTGTACTTGGTTCATTGTATAGAGGATTGGAGTCCTCGTCATTTCTAATTAATAAAATTATTATTCTATCATTGTTCATTTTGTGTTTAATTATAAGTGATCTTAACTGGTAAAAATAACAATTAAAAAGAAATACTGAATCAACCCCCTCCCCCCCCCCCCCTCATTATTTCCAACAATTGGAATCAGAGCCAGTGCCTTCTCTCAAAGCCTAAAAGCTTGAAGCTAGATCCCTAGAGCACAAATGGCAAAGCCAAGGAAGAAAGCTTCCAATCCTTATAAATATGTCTCTTCTTCAACCATGAAAACAAAAAATAATCAAATTGAGAAAGCTCCATTGTTTAATGGAAACTTTGATATATGGAAGGCAATAATGAAGAATTTTTTAATGGCTCAAGGTTTTGAAGTCTAGGAATCAGTGATTACTGAAATCACGATGGAAGAAGAATCCAAGGAATATAATGCAAGAGCGATAAAAGAAATCTTGAGTGGGCTACTAGATCCTATAAAGGCCAAAGTGGAAAAATGTTCATCGACAAAAGGTATGTGGGAAAAACTTCAAGATCTTCACTCAAAAGGAGCATTGACCATGACCTCTAGTGAACAAGATGATGGAAAGCAAGAAGGAAATCTAGAAACCATAAAGGAAGCTAAAAATAAGAGTGAAGACATCAAGAGCAAGACGGACCTAGAAGAAAATGAAGAAGATCTCAAGGAAAAACTTGTAGTTTCCCTAGAAGATATAAGAAAATTGAATAGGTAAAATGTGGAGCTTAAGAAGCAAGCACAAGGTGGTGACCATGACCTCGACCAGACAAAGAAGGAAGTTGACCCATACAAGCTTTAAAGAGATAAGAAGCTCACCAAGCTTAAGGCAAAAATTCATCTAAACAAGAAAATGCAACATGAAGAAGTCATATCCATGAAAAATCAATTGGATAAAGCAAAGAAAGGGAAAACACTTTGTCAAGCCATCTTGAACAAAGACACAAGGACTTGAACAACCTTGAAGTGAAAAATAGTGAATACAAGGAAGAGGTCTCCTACCTTAAAACTCAACTAGAAGAAGCAAAGAAACAAGCACAAGTAGTTGAAAAGGTGATGTCAGTTTTGGCACTCCTAGAAGGACAAATCGATGAAGTAGAAAAAGAAAGAAATTCCATGACATGGAAACTAGAAGAAAAGGATGAAGTCACCACCAAATTAAAATCAGAAATTACCTCTCTTAAAGCCCAATTGTGTGAAGCAGTGAGAATGAAGGAAGAAATGGAGAACCATCTAGCAAAGAAGGATGAAGAATGAAAGATGATGAAATAAGAAATTGATCTCCTAAAGAAAGAAGTTGATCATTTGAACAAGAGCTGAAAGATCTCTCAAACCCTAGATGACATCCTAAGTCATCAAAGATATCCTCTCGATAAATCAGGTCTTGGATATGCAGATGAACCCTCCAACCAAAATGATTCAAACCCTAATTCTTCAAACAATAAGGATGTGGAGAAGCTTGGAAGAAAAATGTTGATTTGGGGTAGCATTGGATGTGCTCTAGCCGCGCAAATTGGTGGAGAGGATAAAGCACATGAGATCTCCAAACCTAGAAAGAGTTTGGGTAGAATCTAACTGGTTTGGGAGATAGTAAAATAATTAATATTTTTAACGGAGTTCCTAAATCTAAATTTAGGAAAAATAAAATATTAATGGGTATTAATATAAAACCGGGTTAGAATGGTCCAAAATTCATGGATCAAGCCAAATATAATCTTAACCGTTGATTAGAGATTTAATCTCGGTCGTTGATGGACCAATGAGAAAATTATAAGAGGAGGCTTGAGGGTATGTTGGAGAACACACCAAGAGAGATCAAGAACTTGATTTTCTGGGGTAGGGTTTGCTGAGGAAATTGAGTGAGTGATCTGAGTTGTAGTTGAGGGGTAGTGAATACATAGCAAAGAGGCAGAGTTAGTACCAGGAGGATTAGCGCAGAGCCAAGAGAGGACACAGAGCTAGCTAGAGGGCACACAGAGGCAGCCAGGAGCTGACCAGAGCTAGAGAGGGCCAACGTGTGAGACGCAGAGGGTCCAGGGGCTGACCCAGATGCTCCAGAAGCTGACGCAGAGCCCAGAAAGGCTGAAGATGGGCCAAAGAGGCTGACAATGGGCTAGAGAGGCTGATGAAGGGCATAGAGGTAGCACTGGGAGCATTTCATGGGACAGATTGAGAGCTGGAGAGTTGGATAGGGTGATGCAGTCCCTATCAGAGTGACGTAGAGCAGCAGAAGCTGCATTGTTGTTGTGGGATTGGTCATCCGATGTTTCAACCAGAATATATGTCTCCGACTGAGAGGTACTACTACTGAGGGCATTCTTTGTTGCGTAAGCCATTTCTGGCACCTAGGTTGTATTCTGAAGCTGCATAATAATAAAACCCTTTGAATAGCTGCATCGGTTTTCCCGCATTAGGTTTTTCCAGGGACATTAGTCCAAAAACAACAGTGTCACTTGTGTGCTTGTTTACTTTCAGTTGATAATATGTATGTGTTGATATTGTACTTGTATTTATTTTCCGTATTTACATGGTAAATAACTTGTTAAGTAATAGAACAAGTAGGAAGAAATAAATTAAATCGTACAAGAAGAATTTCTAATGGGTTAAACTTAGAAATTCCAACATGGTATCAGAGCGTGGTTGTTGAGCACAGGATAATTGAAGGCATCAGCTAAGCAGAGCAATAGCAGCAGAAAACAATTGTCCCGAGTGACAGAAGTTGTTCCTAACAGAAAGCAGCAAGGAAGGGGGTGACGCAGAGTGTCTGCATCATCAGTTTGAGCCAGGAGGATTAGCGCAGTGGCATAGAGGAGTAGACCTGACCTACGTAGTGCCTGGTCATCTTTCTAAGCCAGGAATGATTGATGTTATGGCCAAGAAGTGCAGAATTTTGTCAGTGTCGAGATTGCGCAAAGCCTGGAGGCTCAGTTCTTCAAGTTGCTGAGGTATAAGGGGCTGCAGATAATTTGTGGAGCACAGTTGGTGGGGTAATGTGGTCAAAACAATACCTAATATGGCAAGACCAAGGAGGAAGGATTTCCAGAAAGGAAATCGAGACTTAGAGGGAGTCGAACCGAGGACCTCCAGGAGGGAAGTAAAGAGACTTAGAGGAGTCAGAGGAAGAGCAGCAAGATGGTAGTTAAGGGGCTAAGAGATCAGGATAGACTAGACGAAGCTTCGAACTTCGTAGTCTAGAAGGCCAGGATCTTGTCCATTCTAGACAGGTATCGCATCAAGCACTTCACCATGAAAACAATAGTGATCCCAGTTGACCCAGCTGAAAATCAGAAGTATGAGGAAGCAATGGCCAAGGAAAAGTGCATCATCCTTGATGGGGTCAAGGATCATGTGGTGCCACATATTGCCGAGAAGGACACGGAAAATGAGATGTGGGAGGCCTTGAAGAAATTGTACCAGCATACTTCCATGTAGAGGAAGATGTTACTTGAAAATCAGTTGCGGTCATACCAAATGCAGAAGGGAGAGCAGATAGATGTCTTCCTCGGTGGATTGAAGGAGATCCGTGATCATCTAACTTCCATAGGGCCACGCCAGATCAAGAACTGATAGTGAGGACCGCATTGAACACAATCTCAGTGGATTGGGAGGTATTTGTCCATAGCATACTAGGTAGGTCGAGCCTTCTAGATTGGGAGGAACTGTGGGCGACTCTTTGTCAAGAAGAGATCAGACGGGTGACCAAGGCGGGGAGTAGCGGAAAAGGGGCCAGAATCAAAAAGGAGGAAGAAGAAGATGCGGCTCTTGCATCTGCGCTAAAAAAGGAGAAGAGAAAGAAGAAGGACCTATCTAAGTTCAAATGCTTCTATTGTGGGGAACCGGGTCACTATGTGAACCAATGTCTGAGGAAGAAGAGTTGATCCAAATGGATCCTAGGAAACCCTCTAAGTCTTCTAAAGATCAAAACTATCACATGAGAAGAAATTTTAGAAAAGCCGGATAACACTATCGGGAGGAAAAAACATAAAGAAACCAGTGAAATGAAGCCTATCGGAGGTCATCGAAGCAATGCACAGGAGTCGTCGGATTTGGCTGATCAACAGTCCAGATCCGATTGGCAAATCGAAATCGGCGGTGGCAAGTGGAGGCTATCGGCGGAGACCACATGGAATATGCGACAGTGATCAGCGGGGTCAACGAGGACCATCGATTAAGCGTGCAGATCGACGACCCAATTTGAATCGCAATATCATGTCAACAAACCACATAGGAGCACTTACAAATGGCCTGGGGATATGTGCGATATGCGATTGCGATCAATCGCATTGTAACATCGCATCAGAGCATTACAATGGAGCAGGGCTGATACAAACATAACTCGCAATAGCCAGACCCGATGAAGATATAGGTGATATTTCATATATTTTGTGATCCGGAAAACGACATTTTCCTTTGTATTTGCGTTTTTCGTTAAATAAACGAAATACGAAGGAAATGTGCGATGCGATGAAACCGGACCCGAAAGGGTTTATGAATGCAAATAGATAATATTTCAAGTTCGTCTAAAGCCATTTTTCGGGGTTTTTCAATGTTTTCATGTATTTTTAAAATACAAAGGGAAATCACGAAACAAGCGGGATTTCGGGCAGGCCGTAGGCGGTAAGTGGTTTTGGCCGGGCTCCGCCCAAGCCCATACATTGGCTACCATGTGTCCAGGCACTGGAGAGAGAAAACCACCCTTTTCAGGCGGTTAACTCCCGTACACATGAGCCGCCCGAAATGAACCTCAGTCGTTGGATCTAGATCTCTCAAATCAATGGTGGAGATGCGATAAGCGATATAAAGGCGGACCTGATAGGATTTATAAGGAGAAATTTATAATATTTCAAATTCGATAAACAACAGATTGGCGGATTTTCATAGTTTTACATGTATTTCTCTGTGTAAACAGAGAACGACCATTTTTGGGATTTCGAAGGCATCGATGGACCATTCCGTTACAGAATAGGTGGCCACCATCCTTGAAGGCGCTTAGCAATGATTGCTAACACTCAGAGGGGGATTTGAGCGGACAGAGGCTGGGAAGCCAGAGAGCCCGAGAAGGAGAAACGAACAGACAACGCCAATTGGCTTTAAAGCCACAGACTGACAGAAACAGAGACAAGCAGTGCTGAGACAAAGAGCAAACAGAGACAGAGAGTCAGTGAGGAGAGTCTGTGTACTCAGAAAGACTTGGGGGATCCAAGTAAAGACTTGTTGTTTTGTATCTATTGTTTGAGACTCAAATTGAGCTCACTTTTGTAAAAACTCTGCTTCTGAAGACATAATAGAGAGGTCACCACTGAAGGCTGGACCAGGAGATGTAGCCCAGGAGTGTTGGGTGAACTCCTTATTAAACTTGTTGTGTTTATGTGTGTTTGTCTATTATGTTCTTTAACTGCTTCATTGTCTATGTATTTCGCAATCTTAGTGATCCATTGCACAAAGTAACATAGGAAAATCCATTCACATGAGTCTGTAATACCTTAATAATTCTTTAAGATCTCATTATCAGATCAAGTGGTATCAGAGCTTTAGGTTTGCTAAGGTTAGAAAAGCTTGTGCTGGATTGTTGAATGCTAACTAGTTCAAAGCTCAAATTAGGAGAAGGAGAACTGGTTGAGGTCAATCCAGAAATTGGAAGAGTCTATCCTCGGAGGAAAATGGTAGAAGAGATTCCCTTGGATTCAGACTTTTAGTTCATGGATAGTTTCATGACCATGAGATCCATGGTAGAAGAGATGTATCGATAATTTAAGAAAGGTCGGGGTGAAGACCCTTCAACATCTCAAACAGGCAAAGGAGTAGAGGAACCTCTTCTAGTTTCCCATTCAGGAGGCAAAGGGAAAGGGGAAGAGCCGCCTCCACCAACACCTCCTTCTAGCCCTGAAAATAAAAAGAAGAAAACATCTTTGATTAAATTAGATGTAAAATTTGACTTGCCAATATGATGGGGAATTAAATGCAGAAAAGATAGATAACTAGATTAGACAGATTGATGTATATTGCAAGGTGCAGAACATCGATTCAGAAAGGAGAAAGATTCAACTGGACAGCCTTCGCCTTGGAGGAACTGCCCTAGTGTGGTGGGAAGGCAGGACACAAGCTGATTTGAAGAAGCATGGTAAAATTCTTTCTACCTGGAGCGAATTTGTTTCTGCCATTAAAAAACAATTCTATCCACTAGCTTATATGCAGCAAGCAATGATGAGTTGGAAAACTCTTCGCCAATTAAAGGGGCAAAGTGCACAAAGCTATACCCAGGAATTTAGAAAAAGAGCTTTAATTCTAGGCATTTCTCTAGACTCACCTGAAACTTTGTTGAAGTATATATGTGGTCTGCATAGCTATTTGAGGCACACCATTCTCATGTTTAACCCTACTAGCATAGATGAGGTATCAGTTCAGGCTACACATTTGGAGGCTAGAGGCAAGAATGTGAACCCAAAGATTGGGGGATCATCAAAACCCACTACAAGCAAGAACAAGGAAAAGAGGAAGTATAAATGGAAAGAGAGGAAGGCAAACGTTGTACAGAAAGACAAACCTTCATGCACTCACTGCAAGAATGATGGACATGATAATGAACATTTTTGGTCTTTGCATCCGGAGCTGAAACCCAAGAATTTCAGTGGTAAGAAGATGAAGACTGCTGCTGCTATTCAGAAATACTTGGGGTCAGACTCAGGTGATGAAACAACAGTCACAGCCACAGGTATAAAAGGTAAAAATTCTGAAGCATCTACTAGTAATTCTGCACAATCTATTGATAATGAAGAAAATGAGAGGAAAAGACATGAGTTTTTTCATATTAGAGTTATTTCCAAGCATCAAAAGATTGATACTTTATTTGATAGTGGATCACAAATAAACTTGATTTCTGAAGCAATTGTAAAGAAGTTGGGACTACTAACCACACCTCACAAGAAGCCATATCCATTAGGTTGGGTATGTGATAAAGCAAAGCTACAAGTGACTAGACAATGTAAACTTAGGTTTGCTTTTGGGTCAACTTTTGTAGATGAGGTTGAGTTAGATATAGTTCCCTTCGATATATGTGGTATTGTTTTAGGACGTCCTTACTTGCTTTTCTATAAAACTGAAAATAAGTCTCAACTCACAAAAGATGGAATAGAATATATTGTAAGAGCTCACCAATTCAAAAATAACTACACTCTCATAAACTCAGGGCAGATGAAAAGGATTGTAAATTCATGCAAGCAATTTTTACTAATGGTTGTAAAGAAAAAGAACCCTGATAAAACCAATGTATTTGAAAGCTGTGATGCTAAACAGAAAGCTGATTTAGAAAAAGTTGTTTTAGAATATGATATCCTATTTCAAGAACCTAAAGGTCTGCCACCCTGTCATGCGGAAAGAGTCGTTAGTGCGGACACAACCGACCTCCCTAGAATCCTAAGACTTTCTAGTGACAAACAAGACAAATAAGAGCAATCCTTCACTAAATATGCCTTTACGATATGAGAAATCAAGTGTTTAGATCCTACCTGTAACCCAACGCTGTTGTAGTAGTCCAGCTTCGTTGATCCAGATGAGCTCCTCCTTCTCTTCTAAACCTGCATTCACTAACAATCAAACGATTAAATAGCACCTGAATATCACATAAAATAAAACATATTTAACATATAGACCAAGGAGTATATGAAACAACTCATAAATAACAAATTGTTGAGAAGAATGGACTTATTTGTATTAAAAGGTAACAAAAGGAACCATTACAACCTGAGCCTTGGTGTTGTGCAGGTCCTTCCCAGGGTCCACAAGAGTTCTCCTTTACTCTGATCAACTCACCCACTTCCAAATGAAACAAGTAAAGATGGTAATCTCTCCCCACAAGCTTCTACAAGGAAGTCCTAATTCCGGCAGCATCTACCCTTAGGAATGTTCAGCTTTCAACCTTCCTCCCTTTGGCCCAATGCCTGTATTTATAGTGCTCTAGAGGAAGTTATTCAGGTCCACCATCAATGGGATAAGCCCCTCTTTGGATGGGATAGCTCCCCTCTTGATGGAATAAGTTCCTCTTTCTTTGGGTACATGAACCATCTGGAGGCGCTTCATACACGTCAAACAAACTTCTAGAATGCTCTAGAAATGACCACAAGTAACTTTTTTAAGATGAAACTCGCGCCTTTTGACCTTTACAGGGGTACGCACCCACCCCTTTACATACAAAGCGTACAAGTACGCAGGTATTGTGAACTTGGGTTGCGTACACGCAGGTAAGGCTAAGAGAAACTGCGTACCAGAGATAATTGACTTTAAATGACTTTTCTCTCTTTCTTGATGTTTGACATGAAGAGCAGAGGCATGAGACTTGCCAAGGAGGATAGTATGACAGTGGATGGAGCCATACTAACTGCAAATAGTCATGGTGACATTTTTTAGTGTAACAGATTGCCCCCTAAAGTGCGAAGCCTGTAGTAGATTAGGGTTTTATATGATCTAGGAAGGGTGAAGTACTTTATCATTTTAAGGAGTATCTTGCGGAGGGCCTGTTCAGAACCTGCAAATATTCAACACAAAATACATATATAATATGATATTATCGCTGAGGTAGGCATTCCCATACTCAGATTGAAAACTTTAACTAACAATCTAACTACTGCTCTGATACAAGAATGATTTTGCAGTACATCACAATCATAGACTTTTGTAGACACAGTATGGACGCAGCCATCTGTTTATGGTTAGTCTACTATATAATGAATACAAAACTCCTCGCGGCCTGGATGGTGGAAACTAGATCCAGGGTCTTCATCTCTACTTCCTGAATTGGTACGATTCTATCCATGTGAATAAATGAGTTGATGTCGAACATGGTAGAAACCACTTGATTACCAGTCGATGATGTAAACTGTTAACAAGTGTGAGAGAGACCACCAGTGATGTCAATGGTTCTCAAAGTACCCAGTACAATCCATGAAATGTGAATGAATGGGTTGATATCGAACACGTCACGGAATCCTTTGATCGAAAGTCAATGATGTAAACTGTCGTCAAACGCGAGAAACCTGCCATTGATGCATGCAGACTTCAAGGTACTGACGATTTCTAAGTCATCTCTCTAGATAATGCGCTGATGTCGATAGAAAGCGACCCGTTGCAGGCAAGCCCACAACACGAAATCATTGTTCAAGTTGAAGAAATGTTGCTGTAAGGACTGACTCAGGGATGGTCAAAATGGATGACAAGTATTTTGCATATGAATGGTTTATTTGCAGAGACCTCTTGAACACATAACGACACGACAGATGGCTTGGCGACGATTGACCCAAAGTTAATACCCAGAAACGATTGAAGATTTTCAAAGTGGTTTGATCAACTTTAAGGCAAAGGATTTCCCAACCCAGGTGAATGAAAAGTGTCGTGTTCAAGAGCGGTGATAAGGTTCTTCTGTAACAAAGGATAACAAATAGGTTCATTCTTCTCTCTTTTCCCCCACCATTTCTGGCAAGTACCTCTTTATTTTTTACAAGCTTGAGGAGGATAACATATGCTTGATTATAAGCTCATCCTTCGGATGAGTCCAACTTAGTTTAGATTCAGACCCTAAGAAGGAGTGGTCCATTCCTGTTTGTAATCGAACAGGTCCTTTACTGTGAAATTTTAACGAGTCCAGTATAGGAGAAACTCGGCGTTTTTCAATTTTAGAGAGTCTGAAAAAACTAAAGAAGACTCCAAGGTGAACTTTTTCGTAAATTTGTGTCTCTCAAGCCCGAAAAAGTATAAAATAATACCTGAGAGAACCGCTTGATCTTGCGACCAAGGAGTACTTTCATGATTAGTGCCTTTGACCTGAAAAGTAAAAAGCGATCAAGGGCACGTCGTTTTATTTCCAGTATCGAATTTGAAACGACAAAAATCCGGCAATCTTTTCTTGTTTTTACGGTCAGAAAAGGGCTATAAGAGGACCGTCTTTTGATTCCATTTTAACGAGTGTAAAAGAAACGCTCGGCAATCTTTTCATGTTTTAGGAGTCAGAAAAGGGCTTAAAAGATGACTCTGATGTCTTGGTTCGTGAAAAATGATGATTTTACCCTAAAGTCCTTTTGTCCTGCACAAAAACAACACATTACTCATACCTGTTTAAGATGGGCAAAAATACATTGAAAAATATCCTTTCATGGTGAAAAATAAACAAACTTAGCATTCATTTATCCAAAAAACCTATAAAAAGACTTTTTACCATGTCATTTTTACCATTTTACTGTTGAGGGTGAGAAAAGGGCTTTTGACAAGAAACTTCCCGTGGACTTTGCGGAGAATCCGACCGTCGGAATCGAGCGCCGTCTCTTTCAGGTATTTCACAACATCCTCCTCTTCAATTTCATCTGTTTAGAATTCCATTTTAAGTTTTAGTTTGATTTTTTGGAGGGTTTGGGGTTTTAGGGTCCGCTTTTCGGGGTACGCAGGTGCCCCATGGGTGACTTGCGTACCCCGACATTTTCGTATATGGGAAAATGGTCGGAGTACGCAGCCCACCTTCAGAACAGCTGCGTACCCATGCTCTGTTTTCTGAACGCGGGGTGCGTACTCCGCGCAAAGCGGATTTTCAAAACCCAAACTCAAAACCTAACCATTTAAATTTGATTTAATGAATTCTAATCAATGGTTTTTGGTGTGTAGATTGCCCACCATGCTAGATTGGCGCGAAAGAGAACACGAAGATGTCGATTTGGACGCAATAGGTCATCAACCTTCCCTTGATGCTTTAAAGGCATGCGGTCTCTACAAGTACTGGGCCATACCTGGCATGAGGGCCCAGGTGCCATTCTTAGAGTGGCTGGTTGAAAGGTGGAACATTCAGGATCAATGTTTCTACATCGGAGAACACCAGCTCGAGATAGAGCCCTCCGACATATATTTTCTCACTGGCTTGCCTAACAGGGGCGAGCAACTGTCTCTATTCGGGACTAGGCCGGGTGGCCAATCCCTTGCTAGTCTCCGGCTAGAGTGGTGCAACAATCAAAACCAGGAGAAGGGGATAGAAATCAAATACATATCCCGACCTGAACTTATGGTAATTGCCTTTACAGTTACCAGACTTTGCGGTGCTGCCGCTTTGCACATAGCCACTGGTTCCCAAATGTGGATGGCTATAGATTGCTTCCGAGGCACCATTTTCAACTGGTGCGATGCTGTGTTGGCCAATATGAAAGGCCAACTGACTAGGGCAAAGAACGGACAATTGAATACCTTTGGATATGGGCCTTTAGTTGTGAGCTTTGCCTTAGAGAGAGTTCCAATGCTGATCCCCCAGCATCTTACTGTTCCAGTTGGGCCTCCTCGGGAGCCTAAGTTGACGCGGTGGGTTTCAGTAAGGGCCCGGCATCCTGATGAGGGAGCGGGAGTTGTCCGATTTCCTGTGGGTTACTTTCATTGGTTGGAGAGCCAGGTCTTTGCGATTCAGGATTTTCCTTATGCCGGAATGGATTTTCTCAATGATCTAGACATGGTTCTTCCACAGGGAGAACAATGTGACGACAGAGGTACTTCATTTTTCACAAGTTTTAAATTATCTATTTTTTTTGTTTTTTATATATCGTCTCAAAACTGACAGCAAAAATTTTCAAAATGCAGATGTAGGCCCACGGCGTCCGGCCAATCTCCGGGCTTTTGAGAGGAGACATCCAGCTACACCGGCACCGGCCCCACAGGACGCGGCTGCAGAGACACTAGTTGAGTTGGAGTAGGATCTAGAGCGTCTGACGGCGGGTATACCAGAGACTACTATAGATGATATTCCTATCAGACTTCAGCGCTACGTAGTCGCAGTCCCAGGACCTTTTAGGAGGTTTTTGTGTAGAGTAGCCCGTGCAGTGGTGTCGTATAGAGAGCACCACCAGTGATTGGATGGTCATTTGTAGACACATGTGACATTTTGGTTTTTTGTACTTATCATTTTTGCCGATCATAAGGTGTTTTTCAACCTATGATCGAAGACGATGTATATTTTTTGACACACTCCTATCTATATATATCATTATTACCGGCTTATTTTGTTAAACATGTGTGATGAAATGTTTATAAATTCACATTTATGATTGTTACAAATGTCTATTTAACATTCGAGACGCCATTGCATCTGCTAATGTATTTAAAGACCTTGGAATATGCTGATATTCAATGTAATCAAATTCACGTTCCAAGAGACGCACCCTCAAAAACAATCTTAATAACACTGGATTTCTAATGGCATAGACTCTATTATGTTGTAATACAACGAGTTCAGAATCTAACCTCACTATCAAACTACGAATCCCAAATGAAATAGATTCAGATAATAATTCAATCACTGCACTGTATTCTGCAATGTTGTTTGTTGTTTGACCGAGGCTCACCCCATGCATAGAAACTAACTCGTCAGAGGGCGAATAGATAACCCAAGCTGCAGAAGAGATATTCCATGTACTACGACAAGCACCATCAGCAAATCCAATGTACGTTTGGAGAGGCGTCGACATCTGCAATATCAAGAGTAAAACCAAGATAAGCCAGAATAACGACGAAAAACACACTCTCTAAGCTAAGCACACTGTCTAAACTAACAAACACACCAGCTAGAAAGAAAATTAACCTAACTAACCTAATTGAATCTCCATACCCACCATTTAAGCATAATACCTCTTTAGGTAAAGTCCATTTCTGGGCTTACCCAAAGAGTCCCCATCAAAATCTACCAGCTCATAGGCCCCTTTTGCTAGCTTTCTCTTAACAATGTAGGGTCCATGCCACATAGGAACGAATTTTCCAGCACCTAATTTATCGTTAGCTTGATCATATAACAACACTAGGTCTCCTTCCGAAAAATTTCGAGGGGTCACATTCCGATCATACTGAGCTTTCATTCGTTTCGCGTGAGTCTCGATTGCTAAAGCAGCTTCACGTCGAGTCTCATCTAATTTGGCTAAGTATAACAGACGCTTCTCCTCTTCGGAAGTAGCTGGGAGTAATTCGATAGCCATTTGAAGTGATGGGATTTCGCATTCAATGGGCAACACTGCTTCCAAACCATAAACTAGTTGGAAATGAGTGAACCCTGTTGATGTTTTCACTGAGGTTCGGTACGCCCAAAGCGCTGAAAATAACATGTTGTGCCAATTCGACCGATGAATACCAATGATTCGTCGGATCATGATAACTAGAACTTTGTTGATGGACTCAACCAAACCGTTTGCTTGGGGATAATAAGGAGTAGAACTATCATGGCGTAAACCAAGCTGGCTTGTAAGTTCTGTCATCATAATGTTTCGAAAATGGCGCCCATGGTCAGTGATTATCGCTTGTGGGACACCAAACCTAGCAATAATATGATTGAATACGAAAATCGCAGCTGTCTTGCCATCTGCCTCGAATGTAGGCATCGCCTCGGCCCACTTAGTAAAATAATCAACCGCAAGGATGATATATGCATGCCCCCCGGCCGAGTGAGGGTTACATGTAATAAAATCGATACCCCATTTAGCAAAAGGACCAACGGCAATTATAGGGTGGAGAGGAGCAGGTGGTACGCGCATCTTGCGATCAAACACTTGACAGTTGTGGCATTTTCGGACCGCAATGATACAATCTTTAAACATGGACGGCCAGAAATAGCCAGCACGCAACACCTTCTGAGCTGTGGCATACCCAGACATATGACCGCCACATGCTCCATAATGACAGTCATTCATAACCCTTTCTGCCTCTTCATGAGTTAAGCAACGATGAAAAACCAAGTCCGCCCCACGACGATAAAGAGTATCTCCAATAATTTTGTACTGTTGGGACTGGAATCGAATTTTCCGACGTTCCGACTTTGAAGCTTCGGGCCGAAAGGATTGGGTTGGAGATAGACGATTATATCCCCATACCACGGATCTAAAGTGCTGATGAGAAACTGAGATTCGTCCGCAATGGGTTCCTCTGCCACAGTTTCCGTGTCAGCACGCGGGAAGTCACACATCAATTCCGCAAAAACTAAAGATTTCTTAGACTTAGATTTTTCAAACTCCAAGTCGAACTCTTGCAAGATAACAATCCATTTAGAGTACTTGCCCCCTAGCAATTGTTTAGTCAAAACATAAATCATAGGGTTGCAATCCTAAATGACTGTAGTTTTACGGAGAAGAATGTAATGACGAAAACGTTGGACAGCTTGAACAGCTGCCAGGGCCAATTTCTCCACATGCGAATATTTTAGCTCAGTGGGATTTAACGTCCGACTAAGATAATATATCACATGTTCTGTTCCGAATTCGTCTTCCTGAACTAAGACCATTCCAATGGTGGAGTGGGAGGCGGCGAGATACAAAAAGTAGTCCTGGTTGTAGTTGGGAGGATGCAGCAACGGTGCATGGGTCAACGCGTGCTTAAGTGCATCAAAATATTTCTGAGCTATCTCATCCCAAGAGAATTGAGCGTTTTTTTTCGACAACCAGGTGAAACCCTTTGTAACCTCGGCGTAGTTAGGAATGAATCGACGTAAAAAGTTTGCTTTCCCCTGCAAACTTTGGAGTTGGCACAAACTCGAGGGAGGAGGCAATTTGATGATAGCTTTGACCTTTGAGGGATCGACGTGGATACCGGCTTTTGAAACGACAAATCCTAGCAATCGTCCCACTTCGATGCAGAAGACACATTTGTGTGGGTTCAACCGAATTCGATAATGCCGACACCTCATAAAAATTGCTCGTAAATGGACAAGGTGATCAGCTCGACGTAAGGAGTGAGCAGGCAAATCATCGAGATACGGTTGCACAATGTGCTTGATGTCATGAAATGCATAAGACATTGCCCTTTGGAAAGTGGCTCCGGCATTCTTAAGCCCAAAAGGTAATTTGCAATAAGCAAATGTCCCCCATGGACAAATGAAAGCCGTTTTTGGTTGATCGGCAGGTAGAATATTGATTTGGTTGTAACCGGAAAAACCATCCATAAAGGAAAATATTTCACTGCCAGCACAATCATCAATTATTTGATCGATATAGGGCGTGGGATAGTTGTCTTTTGGACAAGCACGATTTATATCCCTATAGTCGATACATATTCTTATTGTTCCTTGTTTCTTGTTAACCGGAACAATATTCGATACCCAATCCGTTAACGGGATCGGATAAATGAAACCTGCTTTCAACAGCTTCTCAACTTCTGCTTTAATCGCAGCCGCTTTCCTAGGGTGTATCTGACGCAGACGTTGGCGAACGGGTTTAGCGTCCGGGTAGGTTTTAATCTCATGAACAACAATGGAGGGATCAATTCCTGGCATTTCCTCATAGGACCAGGCAAACACGTCGCGAAATTCTTGAAATAGGACCTTGTATGTTTGAATTTCGTCATCTGTACACGAGGCACCTATATGAATGTTCTCAATAATTCCGGTTTTGACTGAAATGTCAATGGCAATAGTTTGGGAAATGTTTCCCAAATTCAACTCTGAATCAGGATGTTTCATGGGATTCTGGGCGCCCTTGACATATTCAGCTGTAAAAATTGATGAAAAATCATTTTCAAAGTCATCACCCTCAGGTAAAAACGAAGATCTATGATGAAGATCTTCCCATGGTAGATCGTCTACACTTAGGATTTCACGAAGTTGTTCGTCAGATGACACAACTTCAGGAAACGTTATCCGTTCTGAGGTTGATGTGAAAAGTGATTCCTCACGGACCACATTCATTTGGTCGATTTGGGTTGAACGCGAGTTGGTAAAAGACTGCACGGCTTCATAAGCAATTTCATATGGACTCAAAGGCATGGCATCACCGAATGAGTCTATCTCAGATTCAGATGGGACAATCCAAGGATCATCGTAAATAATAGTGTCTGAAGTAATCATATGAATGAAAGCAAATGAAGGGTCTGCGTTGATTGGAGGGAAAGGAAAAGTTCCCAGTAAACTGGAATCTTTAACTAATCCTACACCAACATCCTTGTAAGGGATAGTCGTTTTACCGACATGCTAGATACTCTCTGAAGAGGCTGGGTCGGATGAAAAGTAAGCCAGCTGGTCTATCGTCACGATCTTACCATTGTGTGGAAACTTTATAACTCTGAAGACCGATGACACGACCGCTGTCATAGCGTAAGACCAACTGCGACCCAAAAGAAGGTTGTAGTCTAGAGGGGCATCAACCACCTCCACATCCAGACTAACGGTTTTTCCTTCAACCCCTATAGGCAAATCCTGTAGAATGCCAAACGGATGGAACCCACGGCCATCAAAGGCCTTAAGAATCGTCGGGGATTGGTTTAGTGAAGGAGAACCAAGCGATCTCCAACACTGAATCGACATAATACACGTAGAAGCTCCTTCATCAATTACAGTCCGATGAATAGGCCTGTTTTTTACTATCACTGGAATCTGGAAATCCATCTGATGAGGGAGACGCGGTGTACTATTTTCTAGATCAAAGATTATCAGGTTCGGGTCCTGAATATCAACAGCTCCTATAGCCGACAAAAGTAATTTTTGTTGTGCTGGACATGATTGAAGCACTTCCAAAGCCGACATTGCTGAGGGTGAAACAGCTAAATCCTCAACAATATTATAATTCTGAGCTGCTCTCGCATGTGGATTGAAAGCAGACTTTCGAAGTATACCCTTGGCGGGCGGTTTGATTACCAAGTCCGGGTTAGGTTTCTCGATCTGTAGTGGATCGGAACCGGGAGCTGAGGTTGATGGATTAGAATGAGAAGATTCTGCTTCTTTGCCATCAACAGGACTCTTACTACCATAATCTTGCGATCGAGTCACAATCCATACATGAGACATCATCAATATGGGTTCTTCACTGGCATTCGAGGAAGAACCTATCATTTTACTCTCCTGCTTTGGAAATGGATCTTTCAAAACAGCAGGAGTTGGGGAACCTTTAACGATTTTCACAACCTCTGCCCGATGAGGGCAATCTCTTGTGAAATGATCTTCTTCACAAATTAAACAAGGATAGCGAGGTTTGCGCTTTTCGTCGTTAGATTCCGACTTCTCTTTTTTCTCCTTTGGAGCCTTGTCTGCTTTATCTTTCTTCTTGCCTTTCTTCTTACCACCGTTTTTTGATTTAGCTGTAGATGACTCTACAGCGTGAACATTGGTGGGCTCCAATATTGTAGAAATAATGCTACAACTCCTGGGGCTTCCTATCTCTAATTTTATCAACCCGGTAGTTCGTACAAACTTGGAAGCGACAGTGCTGTATGCACAAGTACTAGCTCTTGTCGCAGCTGTCACTTGGTCAGCTGGCACAAGTCCGCTAGGGCTCAAGCCAACTTCTATATGGTCTCAGAAGAAGCTTTCTTAATGATGGACGAAGGCTATCTCAAAGGAAATTAATCTACTTGGCGAAAATGAACTGAAAGCAAACCAAAACATGGGAACCCTAGTAAACCCTAATCTGACTAGTTTAACCTCTATGGTGCAATAGTGAGAGTGAAAATGTCTAACAACGATGCCATTACTTCTAGTGATGTGAAATGCATGAACTCAAACTACTTCCATTGAAAAGAACATTGTTTTTGTATTTTTGCTTAAGTGGTTGGAGTGATTATGGTTTTGTTTCTTATTAGGGTTTGGCTGTGCAGAGGTGGTGCGAAGGGAGAGAAAGCTTGGGAAAGGTCAGGGGGGCTAGGAGAGGTCCCAGGGGATCCCTAGCATCAGTCCATAGAAGTCTACCACGTTCAGGTGCTCGGCAACCGAGTTTGCAGGCTTCTACAGGATGTCTGCAGGGGATCCTACAGGAAACTCAGGAATTCTACAGGAAGTCTGCCAACTTCTACAGGATGTCCTACCGTGGGAGTTTTGGGTGATGGTGAAGTGATGGAGCGGTATGGGTGGATAGGTAAGGTGGAGATGGAGCTGGTGATGGCTTAGGGGTAGAGAAATAAGATGGAGAAAGAGTGCACGGAGTTGGTTGGTGGATAGAAGGATGGAAGCAACGAAAGGTCAAGAAAATGGAGCTACGTGGGCAATGGAAGAGTTGGAAGGTAAACGAGCTGAACAGAGGTCGAGTAGGTGGCTTTAGGCATGGTTAAGAAGAATAAGAAGGAAATGGAATGATACTGAGCAGTGTAAATAAAACAAATTGCTTATGTCTTGCACCAAAAACGAGAATCCATGAACCTGTGCTACCTGTGCTACCTGTGCTATTAAACCAATGAACAGCAATGTAAATCGTGAAGAGAAGTCGTGCATGGAGTTGGAATGAAGGAGTATGGCTCAAGATCAGAGTGCATGGATGGATCTATAATTAAAATGACTATGTTGCAGCTTGCATGAAAGTAAAAGACTGCGTTTTTTTTGGTGGTTGGTACAGACTGCACCCCAATCTCTAAACAGAGATGGCAGTGAAGGCACTATCAACCTTTTCTTGGAGCTCCAATGAAGTACAATCCTCCTATTCTAATCTAAGCAACTGAAAGCGATTTAACCATAAGCTAATCCTACTCAATCTCATTAAAGAAATCAAATCAACAGACTGTGTTCTTGAAATACATGTCAAAACAAAGAAACAAAGTGTTGAAAAGAAAGGCAAATAACACTACAAAGAAGAGGAGGTCTATTGCTCTCAGGTTGGGCCCTAACCTGAGAGCTATAGCTCCCTTAAAAGCTCAGAATTAGATCCAAATCTGCTTGCCTTTATTCATAATCAAGAGTCTAATGTCATGCCAAAACTGGCTTACAAAAACAAACACCGAGCTGTAGCTCGTGCTCAGAAATTACAACAGTAGTTCAAAAGTTCAAAAAGCTCCTATCAAAGGCTACGGCCTTCATATTTATACACAATGAAGATCAAGCTGGCTTCCTCCATTCGTGGAGCTTGGCTGTCCAACTGAAAGTCAAACTGCTGATCCTGTAGAATCCGTTGGCTGCCTTTAAGCTCGGTGGGGAGAGCTGTTGGAGCTTGGAGTTAAGGTGAAAATCACGAGGAAGGTCATCAAGACTGTGGACAACCTCCCTATGAACCCGCAATGTCACCTTTGATGTCTCCATTTGCGTGGTCTTTTGCTCTCTTTAATGCCAAAAACCTGAAATCATCATGTATTAGCCACATAGATATAATGCTTGCCCTTCTTCCTACAAATAACACGAATATACTAAGAAATGAATGCATAAGTGATAAAAGATGAATGGTTGAGCAAGGTAAATAGGCCAAATGAGCCCAAATTGTACCAAAAATTGGGGCTCATCATCACCCCCCAGCTAAAATATTTGCTCATCCGTGAGAAACTTATTCCAAATCTTCATCCTTCATTGCTTTTACTGCTTCCCTTACATCCCAAGCCTCTGTGGTAGTGTCCTCCTTGCTGATATGAAACCCAGCTTTCCTGTTCACCTCTTCCCATTGTTCACTGTCATCCTCCTCTGTATTGCCTTCAGTCAACCCTAGCAGTAGTGGTGGGCTGAGTTTAAGGCCAATCCAGCTGGCCTGGAGGCTTTGCATGGATTTCTTGTAAAGGTCTACCCTTACCAAAGCTTCCCTCATCCGAGTTGGGGTATGGTACTCTCGGATTTTCAAACTGTGTGCCAAGGTTATCCATCTGCGTGTGCATGCTTGGGCAGCACTTTCTCCTAACAGTCTTTCCATGTCTTCAAAATGAGCTATGGCTTCGGCCTGTTGGTCCATAAATCTCAAGGAAGCTGTGGGATCAGTAGACAACTGTTGGTGTGCTGAGATGAGTGCAACCGGATCCTCTGGTTCTGCTCGAATGAACAGTGGCTCGCTCAATTCTCGGTTCATGACCGATTTTGCTTCAGTTGCTCTTTGATCCTCATGGTTCAACCATGAAGCGAACGCCATCAATTGCATATCACCCAAGGCAATATTGGGATCCCAGGAGACTTCATTAGGCAAAGCCAAATTGTGGAGGTAGAACTCTGCTAATTTGGCTTTGTCTTCTGACGAACTAGTACTACACAATTCAGAAAATTGCTGTGGGTTTTGGATCTGAGAAATACCTCTTTGTGCCAAGGTATTTATTTGGAACTGCAGCCATTGATCTTTTAAGTACAAACCATAGGATTTTGCAGGTTGTCTGCACTGTATTGCCTCCATGGCGCAGCTGGCCATGCAGGCCAATTGTGCTTCCTTTTGCTGCAGCTGTTCTTTTAGAGCTTGCACTTCAATTTGTGCTTGTTGTTCTGTTTCCTGTAGAAGTGTCATTGGCTCCTCAAGACTGGTGGTCATCTCCTTTTTGCCTTGTTGTTCTTCTGTGGTGTCTTTGGAGGATGTACCTGCCCCTGCCCTTAGCTCCTATAGCTGCAATCTCAGCTTCTGGTTTTCTTCCTGTAGAAGCACACGTTGGCAATTAGCCACATGTTTAGCCATGGTGAATTCACTCCTGACCTCCTTGAGTTGCTCTTGTAAGGGACCTATGTCCGCCACACCCTTTGACTTGGCGATCTGCATCCATGTGTGGGTACGGACTCTTTCTTCCTCCAATGCCAAAAATAGGGGTACAGTAAATTTCTGCGGTATGATTTTGCCCGCCTCTAAAAAGGTGTAGTATGAACTTAGACTAGGCTGAGGGCTGGGCTCTGGTATATGTACTCCTTCTGCCTCTTTAGGTGGCTCTACCTCACCCTCCCTTGGTGGTGATGAGGGTCCTTCTCCTTCCCTCTTCTCCGTTTCTTGTAGCCCGGCCAGAGTGTCCTGTAGAACATTTTCAGCCTCCTGTAGCCGAGCTTTTTCAGTCAACAGGTCTAACCTTTCTTGCCACGTATTTTTCTTTGGACTCCCCTTCTCATAGGTGACTGTTATCCTTGAGGGGGACTTTTCCTTGGGAGAAGCAGGGGTATCTTCGATGACAATCGGGCTGCTGGACGGAGGCTGTGGCTTGCCCGTCTTTATCCTAACACTTCTTCGAGCTTTAAAGTATAGAGGGGTCTCCCTCTTCCTCTTTTCTTTTGGCTTAGGTGGCGTGCTGAGGCCAGCTAGTACAGCTGCTGCCTCCCTTGCTAGAATGTCCGCCTTCTTCTCCTTGGGTTTCACCTTTTCAGGGCTTCCTGTAGAAGACCTTGTTTTAGCCAATTTCGGGCTTCCTGTAGAAGACCCTTTCTTTACCAATTTTGGGCTTCCTGTAGAATCCTGTTTCTGCTTTCCTGTAGACACAGGTGTCGCCACTTTGGCTTGCTTTGCTGCATGGGTTTTGCTTTTTGGTTGGGTTGCGGGTGCTGATGAGGTACTTGGGCTGATGTGGACCATCTCAGCTTTGTCCGTTCTGCTCTGCAACCTCTTTTCTCTTGCTGACAAGATGGGTGTGTCACCTTTTTCTTTGTCATCCTTTTTCTCATGCTTCTTCTTTTGTTCTTTCTTCTGCACTGTGGTCGGGGTCTTCTGGCCTGTTTCCTTCTTTCCCTCGGCCACTGATTCTTTTTCCTCACTGCTGGAGGAACCACTTTCTTCAGCCAGCATCCTTATGTCTCCGTCTCTTGTCAAATTTCTGAATGATTCCCATGAGAGGGGAACCTTATATGAATGGAGCACATCCTCCACAAGAAGTTTGATCAACCCATGGTGGGCTACCTGATCTGGTATGCCTTCTTTTAACTTTGTGGCACACTCAATTAGAGACTGTAGCAGGAAATAAGGGATGCTCAGTTTCTGTTCTATAGGAAGATCAATCCGGTGCCTCAATTCAGTGAGCAACCGAAAGTGATACGCGTACACGATGCTAAAACGGCCTTCACAGGTTATATACTTCATGATTTGCAGGCTAACCTCATTCCATGGTGGCAGCAAGCTGGTTCTTCGCACCCCATTTTTGTCCTCCGAGAATTCCTCCTCAGGTGGAAAGAATTCTTTCTTGGCCTGCTGGCTCAACTTCCTTTCTTCCTTATCCCATGGCAAACCCATTGGAAGTTCAGTAATTCGACTGATATATTGCGGGGTGAGCTTGAGGCTTAGGCCCCTAAAGTTCACTGTGGCCAGTGTCTTGGATTTCGGCCTCAGAGCCTGCAAAAATTCTTCTGCCACTTCATCGTCGTAACCCTGCAATTTGTCACAAAAAGATATCCATTGAACCCGTGTGAAGAGCTCCACCACCTCCTGGTTTTCCCTTAACTTGGTTGAATCAGTGGGTTCTCGTCTAATAAACCCACCCGGCATGATAAAACAGTTTCCTTAACCAGAGGTGGTGATTGTGGAAGAAATTTGGTCTACTGAGACAGAGCGTAGGATTACGCTTCTGTCATGCACATAATCCACAAAACTTATCCCCGAGGAACTTAACACAGTTTAATTACCCTGACATCCTGTAGAATGACCGTATAGGCACAACAGACAACAATTTCACCATTTTTCTACGACCAGACTGTGGACGACAATTCTGCCACCTTTAAAAACCAGTTGCATGAAGAGTTCAGGGTTACCTTTTTAATCTGCCACCTTTTTACGTGAGGCACCCGTCTTCTTGTAGAAACTGCGTTCCTGTAGAAACAACGTTCCTGTAGAAACAGCGCGCGATTTTCGGGAAAGACTGCAGTTGGTCTGCGCTCTGGGTGTGCTTCACAAGCGTTCTGATAGCCAAAGGCTCGGCGTATCGAACTGCAGAAAGATCAGGATAGCCACTCGAGTTCAAAACGGTGGTTGATAAATGCATGAGGGCAATCTAGCCGATTAGATTTTGAATTGGCGGAATCCGTGGCGCGGGGGTCAGCTGTCCCCGCTGGACCGTTGGGCGACGTCATCCCATCATTCAACTGCGCGTTCACTTGCTGCCGCATCAATTCCCGCAGATCTTCCGCCGCCTCTTCTGTTAAACTTGTTTTTTTTTCGACAGGATTGCTCTCACGTGCGTGCTGCCCATTCTTTTTGTCATGGCCGCCACCCAAACATCCAACTAGACCATTAACTGGCCGACGTGGCCGGCCAAATGGCCATACGGCCGCTCAACCCATTCACCTTTACACTTTGCAATCAATTCAAAGTAAAATTCATGCAATTTGATGGAAGGAAGGGTCGAGACACTTACCTGCGCGGTTGCACACGATGTTTCGGTTTTTTGGACGCTGATGAGTGGATTTACCTGCTGCTAGCGAACTTACACAGGCCCGGAGGTCCATGTTTACAGGCTGCCGACGATGGATTGGATGCTTTGGTTGCATGCGCCCGCGTTTCATTGCATATGGCCGGTGCTATGAATGGTATCCACTCTAGCGGGCTTAACTGTTACAGGACTCCCGCGGGATGTCTTGTAACAGTTCTTCCTCCTTGGGTGCATGCTGCACGACGAAGGATCTGGCCTCACGATCATGCTCCCGGAGCTTCTGGATGACTGGGATGGATATGGTATGAGATCTCTAGCGTTTTTTCATTTAAAATCGGCTTTTTCTTGAGAACTCATCGATCTGCTTGCTGGTGCAGGTAACTTTGTTGCATGTCGACAAGGATGGTGGAACAAGATAACAGCAATGTGCAAGGGTGACAACAGTGGCTTGCATGCGTCCAAACCAATCCTTAGCCGTTAGATCTCCTCATGAAATGAATTCTGGGCCGTTCTGAGCTTCTACAGGAAGTTTCCTGTAGAAATACAGAGCTTCCTGTAGAAAGTTTGCGCTTCCTGTAGAAAGTCTGCACCTTCCTGTAGAACATCTGCATCTTCCTGTAGAAGACTCAGCCGTGATAACATTGCACATACCTTAGAAAAAGAATGAGTATTCTTGGAGGAGGTGCTGGTGAGGTCTCTTGACAGCATGATGAGGACCCTTGGCTTTGAGTTGAGAGGCTTCCTCTCCTCCATAGAATACCTGCAACCTGCATGTAATTTTACAAAATGAATCCGCTGACCTTGTTTTTTTTTTCTTTTTTTTTCTTTTTTTTCTCTTTTTTTTTTTTTTTTGAAAGATAACAGGGGCGCCTCATTGAGGTTTTCACCCTTGCCATCTGCCTTAAGCGCCTCAAAGAGGTTTTCACTCAAGGATCTTTTTTCAATCTCTTTTTTTTTTTTTTTTTTTTTGAAAGACAATAGGGGCGCCTCAATGAGGTTTTCACCCCTACCACCTGCCTTGGGCGCCTCAGAAAGGTTTTCACCCAAGGATCTTTATTATTTATTTTCTTTTTAGATTCTTCAGGGTATGCCCAAAGCAGAGGCAGAACCCTTCTCTATGACCAACACTGCCTTCTCCATAGTTTTGATGAACTCTTGTCTTGAGAGAGGCTTCCTGTAGATCTTCAATCGATGCCCATTGACAAGCATGGGGATGGCTTCCTCATCAATGGTCCGAATAAGAATAGATCCATTGTCATGACATTTTTCCACTGAATATGGCCCTAGCCATCTGGTTCTCAGCTTCCCCTTGAAATCTTTGTATCTGGAGTCATACAACAAAGCCCAATCTCCCGGCTGAAATTGCTTGTCATGGAGATGTTGGTCATGCCACACCTTTCTCTGAAGTTGAACCACTTCTGAGTGAAGTAGGGCCTGCATTCGGTGCTCATCCAGTCCATTCAGCTGCAATAGCCTTTCTTGTTTTGCATGGCTGAGATCTAGATCCAGCTGAGCTGCCATCCTCAAAGTGTTGTATTCAAACTCAATGGACAGCAAAGCTTTCTTCCCATAGACCAGCTCATAAGGTGTGAAGCCGGTGGTGGTCTTCCAAGTGGTGTTGTAAGCCCATGTGGCTTCAACCAGGCGATCTGCCCAGTCCTTTCTGCTGCTGCTCACCACCTTAGTCAAGATCCCTTCTAATGCTCTATTGGTGACTTCCACCTGCCCATTTGCTTGAGGGTGATAGGGGGTGGAAGTCCTATGCTTGATCTTGTGATGAGCTAGTAGATCTTCAACCAGGTTGGAGGTGAACTGGCTCCCTTGATCGGTGACCAGCTCTCTTGGATAGCCAAACTTATAGAAGATGTTTTCTCTTAGGAACTCGGCCACCTTTTCTTCTGTTGCTGCTTTGATTGTTTTGGTCTCTGCCCACTTTGTCAGGTAGTCAGTGCACACAATGATGTAAGACCTTTGCCTCGAAGGAGGGTTGATTGGGCCCACAAAGTCCATACCCCACTTCTCAAATGGCTCAAGAGTCACCTGAGGTTGGAGAGGCATCTCATCCCTTTGGGTCGGTTTCCCCATTCTTTGGCATTGGTCACACTAGCTGACATATCTTCTGACATCTTGATGAAGTGTGGGCCAATAGTAGCCTGCCTGCAGGATTTTGAAGGCAGTTCTCTTTGCTGCAAAATGTCCTCCACAAGGCCCATCATGACAGGTGAGGAGGATATCAAATACTTCCTCCTCCCTTACACAACGCCTTAAGATCTGATCGGGGCCAAGCTTGAACAGATTGCCCCCGATCCAAGTAAATGAGGCACTTTTTCTGATGATTCTGCTCTTCTCTCTTGAAGATAGGTGCGGGGGGAACTGTGCTGAAACAAGGTAGTTTGCTATATCAGCAAACCATGGAGAGAGTACTGAAATAGCAAACAGATGTTCATTGGGCATCTGGTCATCCACTGTTCCATCCTCATCTGCAGACAAATCCAATCTAGATAAAAAGTCAACAACAACATTTTCTCTACCTAGTTTGTCAACAATGGTCAAATCAAACTGCTGCAATAAAAGTAACCATCTAATAATACGAGCATTCACATCTGGTTTATTCATTAAATATCTAATTGCAGCATGGTCTGTATGTACAAAGGTTTGATAGCCAGTGATATAATGTCGGAACTTGTTCAGTGCATGGACCACAGCCAAGAATTCTTTCTCGGTTACAGTGTAATTCAGCTCAGCTTTTGACAAGTTTTTGCTAACAAAGTAAATGGCATATGGAAGTTTTTGCTCAACTTGTCCTAAAGCTGCACCTATGGCTTTGTTCGAGGCATCAGTGTGGATGTGGAAAGGTAGGGCCCAGTTTGGACCTCTCAGGATTGGGGCTGACACCAACTTGTCCTTCAATTCATTCAAAGCCCTCTGACAATCGTCAGTCCATTTAAACTCCACATCTTTTGCCAACAGGCCAAACAATGGCGAGGCTAGCTTGCTGAAGTCTTTAATGAATCTCCGGTAATATCCTGCTAATCCCAAGAAACTCCAAACATCCCTTACCTTTTGAGGAGGTGGAACCTTCTTGATGAGAGCAATTTTGTTAGGATCCACCTGTAACCCTTGGCAAGAAATGGTATGGCCTAGCACGGTCCCTTCAGTCATTAGGAATTCACATTTTTCAGGACTAAGGGACAAGTTCATCTCAATGCATTTGGTTAGGACTTTTCCCAGATTGGACAATGCTTCCTGGAAGTTGGCCCCATAAGGAGTAAAGTCATCCATATAGATTTCCACTGCATCATGGACCAGCTCCGAGAAGATGCTTAAGACAGCTCTCTGGAAGGTAGCAGGAGCATTACATAGCCCAAAGGGAAGGACTCGGTAGGCAAAGGTGCCCCAAGGACAAGTGAAGGTGGTCTTATCTTGGTCTTCCGGGCTGATTTGGATTTGGTTGTACCCGCTAAATCCATCCAGGAAAGAGAAGAACTTCTTTCCTGCCAGTCCATCCAACACTTGATCTATGAAAGGTAGAGGGAAATGGTCTTTCTTGGTAGCTTTGTTCAGTTCTCGGTAGTCCACACAGATTCTCCATTTCCCATTTTTCTTGGGAACCAACACCAGAGGGGACACCCATTCACTATCTGAGATGGGGTAGATGAATCCGGCATCCAACAGTTTTTGCAATTCTTCCTTGACAATGTCCTTAAGGGCTGGATTCATTCTCCTCTGGGGTTGCCTAACCGGCTTACAATCCTCTTTGATGTATATGTGATGGGTACAGACCGAAGGATGGACTCCTTTCATCTCCTTATAGCTCCAAGCAAAAGCATCTAGGTGACTGGCCAACAGGCTACACAGCTCCGTTTCCTGGGAAGGAGATAGGGAGGAGCTGATCTTTAACATTCTCTCAGGGCCGAACTCCACATTCTTGACTCTGGGAGTGACAGGGTTGGTTGTACAAAGATCCACTAAGGTGCTAGCTTGGGCATCCTCCACCAATTTCTATAAGGATAGTGCACTGGAAGGTGGATTCTGGATCAAGGTCTCGATCAAGTCATCCTCGGTTGGGGGGTCTCTTCTAGTGGTATCTAGGGTGCACAGAGGTGCTGAGTACACCTCGTCTTCCTCTCCTTCCTCCAACCAGAGTGGTAAGTCATGCTCTAAGGAGGGTTGGGCAGGAGGGTATAGGACTAGCTGCTTGGACATAGGACCATTTTTTATGGTCATATTTCCTGCACGACAACTTATGTAAGCATCTGCAGTGGCTAACCAAGGCCTTCCCAAAATGAGAGGATATCCAGTAAGCTTTGCCTTGGGTTGCAGAACCAAGAAATCTGCAGGGTATTCCCAAGAGTCGATAGAGACCAAGACATCCTCCACAATCCCTTCGGGAGTCACAGTGGAGCGATCTGCTAATTGCAGTACTGTCGAGGTCTTCCTCAAGGAACCCTGAAGATTGAGTTTGAGCATGGTATCCCTAGTCATCACATTAATGGCAGCCCCCAGATCAATCAAGGCGTGTGGTATGATGGTGCCATTGATGTGGACATCTACTACAGGACTTCCAGGATCTAGGTACTTTGGGCAGATGACTTGTCCTAACATAAGGTCAGACAGTTGTCCTATGACATTGATGGTTGAAGCATCTTTCTTCCGCCTGCCTGGGTGTTTGAAACACTTTTCCTTAACCAGTTTGTTGTATATTGGCACATCCTTGATGGCTTGGAGAAGTGGTATTTTCACACACAACTGCTTGAGCTCTCCCAGAAGCTCATCCTCCTCTGGGGTGGGTTGTGTGGTGGCTGTTAGTCTCTTAGGAAAGGGTGGAATAGCCTTTGGTTCACTTTCCTGTTTATCTTCCTCATCCTCTGGGGGAGGAGGTTGGCGATCTGGTAGAGTCTTTCCAGATCGAAGATTGATCTCCTGGATCTCCACAGCATAGGTAGGGCATGAGGTTTCCCCAGTGTATACCTGCTGGGCCTGTCTATTGTTGGGGTTTGGGTTCGGTTGAGCAGGCATTTGAGGTTGCCTTGGAGGAGCAGGAGGTAATGGCTGAGGTTGAACTGGTGGTGGAGGCAAAATGGCGAGAGGAGTATTGTACTGGGGCCTCCACCCCGATTGAGGTGCATTCCACTGAGGCTGTGGCTGGGCATGTGAATGATATGAATGAGAAGTAGGTTGAGTAGGGTACTGAGGTGGATAAGACCATGGAGGAGGCATGGACCAGGAAGGATGAGTAGGGGGACCCCAGGAAGGCATAGGAGTCGATTGGTTGGGGCTGTAATAAGCTTGAGGTGCCCCTTGCATCCCCTGCTGGTAAGTTCTAGGTCCTTGTGGCCTTCCTTTGGTTGAGGTAATAGAGAGGTTCAGTGGGAGCTTCTGTCCCTTGGTACATGGCTTTAAACCCAGGTAAGGTTGGACACTGATTTGTGGGATGGTCCTCCTCACAAACGAAACATACTTCAACCGAATGCAATGGGCATTCGTTCTTAGGGTGTCTCCTTGTGCAGCTAGGGCAGAAGACAGCCAAGGCTTTCTCAGCTTCTTCTTTCTTCTGCTGGATCCTGAATGTGTCCAGCTGCATGGCAATGGTCTGTCTCACCTCACTCTTAAGATCTTCTAATTGATTTGCAAGCTCATGTTTGGAGAAAGGGGCACTAGTTGAGAGGAGGTTTCCTCTACCTCGTTTCCGTGCTGCCCTGGAGTGGTTTCTAAACACAGTCTTGATGTCCTCATAAGGCAATTGGTAAATGTCCCCCCCAGCTAACATGTGAAGGGTATCTAAGAGGTCTTCAGGGACTCCTCGGAGAAGGACCAACTTGAGGGATTCAGGGTCAAGTGTGCACCTGGCCCGCTTATAGCTAAGTTGGAACCTCTCCTCATAATCCTCTAAGGACTCATCATTTCCCATGGTCATCCGAAAGATTTCTCCCATGGTTTCCTTGGACCTACAGTAATCCCTGTACTTGGTGTTGAAAGCTTGCTGCATCTGAGCCCAAGTGGTGATACTATTCCCAGGTAAGCCCATGAACCAGCGTAATGATGCATCCTTAAGAGTGGAAGGGAAGAGTTTCAGCTTCTGCTCATCTTCAGTATAGTCATAGGTTCTACAAAGGACTGCAAACTCAAACAGGAAGGTATCAGGATCTTCAGTAGTCAGTCCATGGAAGAGAGGTAAGGTGGAGGGGCTAATGTTTTTCATTTTCATCTCTCCATTGGTCTCTCGGATGGGGAAGGCACCTTCTATTCTCTCATCTTCTCTTCTATTGTCAGCCATAGCTTTAGATGGGATGGTTTCTAATTCTTCTTCTGTTATAGGATCTTCGTATATTTCAGGAGGTTCACCTATAGGTTCTTCTGGATCACTGTCACCGAAGGAGAGAGAAGGGTGACTCAGTGATGTGGTGGGGGTGTTGGGTAAGAATTTCCCTGTTTTATCTCGATTCCTACGAGGCATGAAATGGAAAGACTTTTTTTGATTGCTTTTGTTTTTCTGTGGTACCTGCAAAACTAAAACAGATTGATCTACAACTAACTATAAAGATGCAGAATTAAACTGAAAGTAGGAAAGAACTAATCTACTTTGCTCAAATGAAATTGCAGGAATGGAAATGCTAGTCTACGCTTGCAGAAATAAAATGCTAGTCTATGAAAGCAGGAAATGCTAATCTATGAAAGCAGGAAATGCTAATCTATGAAAGCAGGAAATGTCTATGCTACTTTTGCAGAATGGAAATGAAATAAACTACTTAGCAGAAGGCAAGAGTAAGAAAATAGAAGAAAAGCAACAATTTCTAATACTCTGACGCTTCCCCGGAAACGACGCCAAAAAGATGGTGGGCTCCAGTATTGTAGCAATAATGCTACAACTCCTGAGGCTTCCTATCTCTAATTTTATCAACCCGGTAGTTCGTACAAACTTGGAAGCGACAGTGCTGTATGCACAAGTACTAGCTCTTGTCGCAGCTGTCACTTGGTCAGCTGGCACAAGTCCGCTAGGGCTCAAGCCAACTTCTATATGCTCTCAGAAGAAGCTTTCTAAATGATGGACGAAGGCTATCTCAAAGGAAATTAATCTACTTGGCGAAAATGAACTGAAAGCAAACCAAAACATGGGAACCCTAGTAAACCCTAATCTGACTAGTTTAACCTCTATGGTGAAATAGTGAGAGTGCAAATGTCTAACAACAATGCCATTACTTCTAGTGATGTGAAATGCATGAACTCAAACTACTTCCATTCAAAAGAACATTGTTTTTGTATTTTTGCTTAAGTGGTTGGAGTGATTATGGTTTTGTTTCTTATTAGGGTTTGGCTGTGCAGAGGTGGTGCGAAGGGAGAGAAAGCTTGGGAAAGGTCAGGGGGGCTAGGAGAGGTCCCAGGGGATCCCTAGCATTAGTCCACAGAATTATACCACGTTCAGGTGCTCGACAACCGAGTTTGCAGGCTTCTACAGGATGTCTGCAGGGGATCCTACAGGAAACTCAGGAATTCTACAGGAAGTCTGCCAACTTCTACAGGATGTCCTACCGTGGGAGTTTTGGGTGATGGTGAAGTGATGGAGCGGTATGGGTGGATAGGTAAGGTGGAGATGGAGCTGGTGATGGATTAGGGGTAGAGAAATAAGATGGAGAAAGAGTGCACGGAGTTGGTTGGTGGATAGAAGGATCGAAGCAACGAAAGGTCAAGAAAATGGAGCTACGTGGGCAATGGAAGAGTTGGAAGGTAAACGAGCTGAACAGAGGTCGAGTAGGTGGCTTTAGGCGTGGTTAAGAAGAATAAGAAGGAAATGGAATGATACTGAGCAGTGTAAATAAAACAAATTGCTTATGTCTTGCACCAAAAACGAGAATCCATGAACCTGTGCTACCTGTGCTATTAAACCAATGAACAGCAATGTAAATCGTGAAGAGAAGTCGTGCATGGAGTTGGAATGAAGGAGTATGGCTCAAGATCAGAGTGCATGGATGGATCTATAATTAAAATGACTATGTTGCAGCTTGCATGAAAGTAAAAGACTGCGTTTTTTTGGTGGTTGGTACAGACTGCACCCCAATCTCTAAACAGAGATGGCAGTGAAGGCATTATCAACCTTTTCTTGGAGCTCCAATGAAGTACAATCCTCCTATTCTAATCTAAGCAACTGAAAGCGATTTAACCATAAGCTAATCCTACTCAATCTCATTAAAGAAATCAAATCAGCAGACTGTGTTCTTGAAATACATGTCAAAACAAAGAAACAAAGTGCTGAAAAGAAAGGCAAATAACACTACAAAGAAGAGGAGGTCTATTGCTCTCAGGTTGGGCCCTAACCTGAGAGCTATAGCTCCCTTAAAAGCTCAGAATTAGATCCAAATCTGCTTGCCTTTATTCATAATCAAGAGTCTAATGTCATGCCAAAACTGGCTTACAAAAACAAACACCGAGCTGTAGCTCGTGCTCAGAAATTACAACAGTAGTTCAAAAGTTCAAAAAGCTCCTATCAAAGGCTATGGCCTTCATATTTATACACAATGAAGATCAAGCTGGCTTCCTCCATTCATGGAGCTTGGCTGTCCAACTGAAAGTCAAACTGCTGATCCTGTAGAATCCGTTGGCTGCCTTTAAGCTCGGTGGGGAGAGCTGTTGGAGCTTGGAGTTAAGGTGAAAATCACGAGGAAGGTCATCAAGACTGTGGACAACCTCCCTATGAACCCGCAATGTCACCTTTGATGTCTCCATTTGCGTGGTCTTTTGCTCTCTTTAATGCCAAAAACCTGAAATCATCATGTATTAGCCACATAGATATAATGCCTGCCCTTCTTCCTACAAATAACACGAATATAATAAGAAATGAATGCATAAGTGATAAAAGATGAATGGTTGAGCAAGGTAAATAGGCCAAATGAGCCCAAATTGTACCAAAAATTGGGGCTCATCATCACCCCCTCAACAAATCGGCCACGGTGACAACTTCAGGAGACTTGCCCCGAGATCCAGGGGACTGTCTCGGTAATTCAGCCACAGTTAAAGACTTTTAACTACTGCACACGCAAACAAAGTAAAATCTCAAAGCAAACTGCCTAAAGTCTCTAAAGAACCAAACAAATTTGAATCACACGCCTAAAGAATCTAGGGCGTCAAACCAAGCACAAACAGTAGCCTTCCGACCAAAAACGCTAGTTGGAGATGAAACCCAACATCGCCGGATTCAGTACAGAAGTGGCGGGTGGAACAGTTACCCCGGCAACCTGCGTAATGAATAGACCGGCACAAGTTCCTCCACTTTAACCATCTCAAGTGAAGTGAACCCCCCGGAAAATCCAAGTGAGTCTAGCCGACGTCTGCTCCAGGTACAGTGGGATCTTCCCTCCACCGTCACCTCGGTAGAATCCTAAAGATAATGGTCACTAAGGTTACCAACAACAACAAATGCACCTGGGGGAACAGTCTACACTCCGACAGCACGCAAGGGCAGAGTATCTAGCTCAATCCCCTTGCCGACTCCTTGACAATAATCCAAGGTTTACCGACAAGTGACCCCTGGCTCCTCGACAATGGTTAATCCGAGGTTTACCGTTTGTAATACGTGCGTGTCTGGCGTCGTTCCCAACGAGGGAGGATTGATCCCCTCACTGGTTCGGACACGAGCTCGTGCTTCTCCTTTAAGAGGAGCTTTCCCAGAGTACAAATGAAACAATTGGATTTATTCTATCACAAGATAAGCTACTTGTTTGGTTTTGTTGTCTTAGAGAGTTTATTACTCTCCTACTCCAAGACACTAGCCTGATCTATATTGGTGTTTCAGAGCCCTAGTAAATAAAAAGTTACTACGTTGATTTTACTTTAAGCGTTAATTTTATGGCTTTCTTTAAGACAAAAGGTAGTGGAGATGAAACTGGTGGTGTGTAGACTCGACTCGCAACCACTACAAAGATGCACCTAAGATGATTTACACTACTTTTCTTTTTCAATGAATCTCCTAACTAAGAGAGTTGGAAAATGCAAATTTTATAGAAAACAACTTTCTTGGCAAAGACAATCAAAGAAACAATCTCTTTATCTTTTCAAAACATACAACTCATGACCACTAATTACTTCACGAAATTTCCTTTCTTTCCCAAAAGACTACAAATGCTACCAAAGAAAACTTTTTTCCAAAAGAATTCTTGTGTTTTTTCTATATTAATAAAGCATGTAAAACTATTTATCAAATCAAATTTAACAAATCTAAGACAATCAAATCAAATTCACTCAAAAGCAAATTAAAAGGAAATTTACCTAAAAGCAAAAAATAATGAGGATAAAAGCCTACAAGGATAATTCCCGGATGTTTTACTCAGTCAAAATGCAACTAAGGATCAGTTCATGCAGAATCATAAACTAATCAAAAAAACAAAATCGAAATCTTTTTGTTCTTTTTTCTCAAGAATGAAATTCAAAGCTTTAACCAACAAACTTTTCGAGATTCGCAAAGAGAAGACACAAAGGTAGGTTTCTCACAAGGGTGAATTCTATGACAAGCCCGACTCTTAAGAGGGTTGAAAAAAACCAGGGAGATCCAAAGTTTGACAACCTCTAACGCCAAAGTCACTACAGGACCAGTTAAAAATCAAACCCTAAGGCAAAATCTCTATGAATTCCACCAAAACCCTCGACACTAACGGGACAAGTTCAGGTGAAGATCTCTGACAGTAAACCAATGGATCTGGGCAGTAAAAACAAATTAAAAAACTAAAACTAAAAGGCAAAAAGGAGAAAATGAAATTTTCTTAGTTTTGACAGGGGTACGCAGGCGACCTGTTTACACAGGTGTAGGTACGCTCTGTGCACAAAGCGACAGTGCGTACAGGTACGCACTGTGCTCCACTCAGAGGCTGCGTACTTCGAGCAAAACAAAGAAAAACTAAAATCTAATTTAACCCTAAGCTAGCCCACCCAAACACACAGTACAGCCAAAAACCAGAAAACAAATAACTTTTCTCAGATCAAAAGTTCATACAAAGGAAAAAACATTCACATTAATGGAGTCCCCAGTGGAGTCTCCATTTTGTCATTCGGAAAGAGTCGTTAGTGCGGACACAACCGACTTCCCTAGAAGCCTAAGACTTTCTAGTGACAAACAAGACAAATAAGAGCAATCCTTCACTAAATATGCCTTTACGATATGAGAAATCAAGTGTTTAGATCCTACCTGTAACCCAACGCTGTTGTAGTAGTCCAGCTTTGTTGATCCAGATGAGCTCATCCTTCTCTTCGAAACCTGCATTCACTAACAATCAAACGATTAAATAGCACCTGAATATCACATAAAATAAAACATATTTAACATATAGACCAAGGAGTATATGAAACAACTCATAAATAACAAATTGTTGAGAAGAATGGACTTATTTGTATTAAAAGGTAACAAAAGGAACCATTACAACCTGAGCCTTGGTGTTGTGAAGGTCCTTCCCAGGGTCCACAAGAGTTCTCCTTTACTCTGATCAGCTCACCCACTTCCAAATGAAACAAGCAAAGATGGTAATCTCTCCCCACAAGTTTCTACAAGGAAGTCCTAATTCCAGCAGCATCTACCCTTAGGAATGTTCAGCTTTCAACCTTCCTCCCTTTGGCCCAATGCCTGTATTTATAGTGCTCTAGAGGAAGTTATTCAGGTCCACCATCAATGGGATAAGCCCCTCTTTGGATGGGATAGCTCCCCTCTTGATGGGATAAGTTCCTCTTTCTTTGGGTACATGAACCATCTGGAGGCGCTTCATACACGTCAAACAAACTTCTAGAATGCTCTAGAAATGACCACAAGTAACTTTTTTAAGATGAAACTCGCGCCTTTTGACCTTTACAGGGGTACGCACCCACCCCTTTACATACAGAGCGTACAAGTACGCAGGTATTGTGAACTTGGGTTGCGTACACGCAGGTAAGGCTAAGAGAAACTGCGTACCAGAGATAATTGACTTTAAATGACTTTTCTCTCTTTCTTGAAGTTTGACATGAAGAGCAGAGGCATGAGACTTTCCAAGGAGGATATTATGACAGTGGATGGAGCCATACTAACTGCAAATAGTCATGGTGACATTTTTTAGTGTAACACACCCAAAAGGGAAATAGTACATGATATTCATTTGCAGCAAGATACTCCATTGCCTAACATCGGAATGTACAGGTTATCCGTTTTAGAGAATGCAAAGATCAAGAAGCAGGTACAGGAGCTGCTCGAGAAAGGGTTCATAAGACCAAGCACATCACCATGTGGATCTCCAATCCCGTTGGTGAGAAAGAAAGATGGTTCGTGGAGGATGTGCATTGCTTACAGAGCACTGAATAAAATAACGATCAAGAATAGTTATCCTCTTCCTCGCATAGATGATCTATTAGATTAGTTGAAAGAAGTTGTTTACTTTTCCAAGTTGGACTTGCATAGTGGCTACCATCAGGTTAGAGTTGCAGAACAAGATGCATGGAAGACTAGTTTCAAAACAAAGCAAGGGCAGTATGAATGGTTGGTTATGCCTTTTGGCTTAACTAATGCTCGTGCCACTTTCATGAGAGTTATGAATGATGTACTCCGAACTTTTATTGATGATTTTGTAATTGTATATTTAGATGACATTCTTGTTTTTAGTAAAACATGGGAAGAACATTTGAAGCATGTAAAGCAGACTCTAGATGTTTTGAAAAGAGAAAATCTCTATGTTAAATTATCAAAATTTGAATTTGGAAAAACATCTTTGAATTATTTGGGTCATATTGTAGGGGGTGGTGAATTGAAGATAGATCCCTTCTAAGGTTGAAGTCATTGCGAACTGGCCTAAACCCAAATCTGCTACAGAAGTTAGGAGCTTCCTAGGAGCAGCACAATATTGGAGAAAATTTATTTCTAACTTTTCCTTGATTGCAACTCCCTTACATGCTTTGACAGGATTGAACAAGGTGTTTCAGTGGGGAGGCAAACAACAGAAAGCCTTTGACACCTTGAAAGAAAAAATTAGTATAGCACCAGTACTAGCATTGCCAGATCTTCAAAGATCATTTGAGATTGAAACAGATGCCAGTGACTATGCCATGGGAGCAGTGTTGAAGCAACACGGTAAACCCATATGTTATCATTCTGAGACATTTAATTCTGCAGTAGTTAATTATCCCACATATGATAAAGAATTGTATGCATTAGTGTAGAGTGTGAAAAAGTGGAAGCATTACCTATTGGGCAAGGAAACAATTATACCTACAAATCATCAACCACTTCAATATTTGCACTCACAAACTAAATTGCAGCAACCAAGACACTATAGGTGGATGGGTTTTCTACAACAATTTCATCTTGTCATCAAATATAAGAAGGGAATACACAATAAAGTTGCAAATATGTTATCAAGACCAATCATAAATGCATGTACTATAATTAAGCATAATTCAGTATTGCATGAAAGCTACATTGAACAATATGCTCAATATGTAGATTTTAAAGATGTATATGAAACTTTAAGTCATGGCAAAAAAGTAGAAGAATTGGATTATCATGTTAAGGACCAACTCTTATATCATTTGGGAAAGTTATGCATTCCTCAAACTGAAAGAGTTAACATAATCCGAGAAGCACACACTTCTCTAATATCAGGTCATTTTGATGTAAGTAAAACAGTCGCATAGCTGCAAAGGTTCTGTTATTGGCCAAGAATGCATGAAACAATTTCTAGATATATTAAAGGGTGTACCATGTGTGCTAAAAGCAAGCCCAGCAATAGAAAACTAGGCTTGTACACTCCACTTCCAGTTCCTTCTCATCCTTGGGAAAGTGTTTCCATGGACTTCGTTGGGGGATTGCCAAAATCTAGAAAAGGTCATGATTATTTATATGTTATTGTGGACAGCTTCAGCAAAATGTGTAATTTAATACCTTGTAATAAGCAGATTACAGCTGAATAAACATAAAAGTTATTCTTTTAGCATGTATGGGTTCATTTTTGGTTACCCACTTATATTGTCTCTGTTCGAGATTCCCGATTTGTTGGGAAGCTTTGGTCAAGTCTATGGGAGTTGATGGACACTAGATTGAAGAAGAGAACAACATTTCATCCACAAACAGATGGCCAAACAAAGGTGGTCAATAGGACAATGATCCAGTTGCTCAGGGGCTATTGCAGCAAGGATCCCAAGCTTTGGGATGAACATTTGTGTTATGTGCAACATACTTACAACCGTGCTAAACACTCTTCTACACAAAGATCTCCTTTTGAGACTTGTTTTGGTTTTACACCAAGGTCTCCCTTGGATTTTGTCTTTAAAGACATAGCAATTGATGGACACATTGATGTGGAAAAAGCAACCAAGTTCATTGAACAGATCCAAGAAATTCACCAGGCAGTGCAGGAACAGCGAGAAAGAAGCCAAGCCAAGTACAAGGCAAGGCATGACAAGCATCAAACTGAGCATAGCTTCCAAGTTGGTGGTCAAGTCTGGCTGTACATCAGAAAAGACAGAATGCAAGGTGAAGGAAAGAAGCTTAAGCCAATAAGGTATGGGCCTTTCAAGATACTTGAGAAAATTGGTGAGAACACTTTTCACCTTAATTTTCCAGCTTATATGCATATCTATTCAGTCATTAATGCAGAGAGCTTGATACTATATGAACTTTCAATGATTGAAGATCCTGAAGAGCAAAGTCAGTTGCCTTTTATTGATGATCTGTTGCCTGAATATCTCAATGAATTGTAGGAAGATACTGTTCTGGATAGGAAGGTGAGAACTACGCGTAGAGGGGATGTTGAGTACCTCAGAATCAGACTTAAGGGTTCAATACCAAGCAGTGCAAGATGGATAGAGATTGAACAAGTGAAGAAGTTGTATCCTCACTTGATTGATGCTTAAAAACCAAATTTTGGTGGTCCAAAATCTTTTTCAGTGGGAAGGCGTGATCCAAATGGATCCTAGAAAACCCTCTAAGTCTTTTAAATATCAAAACTATCGCATGAGAATAACTTTTAGAAAATTCGGATAACACTATCAGGAGGCAAAAACATAAAGAAACCAGTGAAATGAAGCCTATCGGAGGTCAACGAAGCAATGCATAGGAGTCGTCGGATCTGGCCGATCAACGATCCAGATTTGATCGGCAAATCACAATTGGTGGTGGCAAGAGAAGGCTATCGGAAGCCAGAGAGCCTGAGAAGGAGAAATGAATAGACAACACCGATTGGCTTTATAGCCACAGACTGATAGAAACAGAGACAACTAGTGTTGAGAAAGAGAGCAAACAAAGACAGAGAGTCAGTGAGGAGAGTCTGTGTACTCAGAAAGACTTGGGGGATCCAAGTTAAGCCTGGTTTTTTTGTATTTGTTGTTTGAGACTCAAATTGAGCTCACTTTTGTAAAAACTCTACTTCTGAAGACATAATAGAGAGGTCACCACTGAAGGCTGGACCAGGAGACGTAGCCCAGGAGTGTTGGGTGAACTCCTTATTAAACTTGTTGTGTTTATGTGCGTTTTTCTATTATGTTTTTTACCTGCTTCATTGTCTATGTATTTCGAAATATTATCGATCCATTGCACAAAGTAACATAGGAAAATCCATGCACATGAGTCTCTAATACCTTAATAGTTGTCTAAGATCTCATTATCAGATCAAGAGTAAGGGAGAGGCTTCTGAGACCAAGGCAACGCCAGAAAAGGCAGAGAAATAAGTGGAGACAGATGACGACTGTGCCATGAATGCTCATGCGCCACTTGAGAGGAAGTGGGGAGACATCGAGCTATAGTCAAACGGACTACAAATAATGAGGGGCAGGATCCTTGAGGTACCCAACTTCTTGGATTATACCTTGCTACAAGGGCCCTGAAGAGGAGTAGCAGGACTCGCATATGTGGGTAGAGACGAATGCAGATGAAGTGACAGAGAGTGCTACAGTGCAGGAGTCCCCAGACAGTGTGAGGGAACAGTGCGAGATGCATGGAGTTGTTGCCGCAACGTAGAGGTCAGTGGAGGGAGCACTTGTCAGCAATAGAGGGAGCTTCAACATCGGTAGTGTTTCTAGCTTGATGTTATGATATTCCGACACATAGGAAATAGTTAAGTATAACTTGGTTAGTGTAGAGTTCGGTAAAGTGTGTTTCTTTACTATGTACATTTGTAACTTACAATCCGACCGTCATGATATGTTCTAGACATGAAGTGATCCGATGGTTCATTCTCTCCTTGGTATTACCGACACTTGATCTGTGGCTTAATGCCCGATTGGTCCATGATATCTATTTAAAGATCATGGAGGGTCATTTGTAGGGGAACCATTCATGAGGGAATCTTATGTAAGTTTTCATTCTTTTATTAATAAATTGCCTGAAGTGGCTGTGTTGGCTCAGGTCGTGGACTGTTTCCCTCTTTGAGGGTTTTAACCATGTCAAGAATACTGGTGTAATGATATGTGATCTGTTTGTGAGTGGTGTCCTTTGGTGTTCTATCTGAGGAACTTACCCTGTAAATTCCTACATGGTATCAGAGCTATTTGAGGGTCGCATCCGTTGGTGATCCAAATCGGAACCCGGTACAACTGCATCCGACTGTCATTTCCTAGATCTTCTGTTTTTGACTGCTTTCGGGCTTAGATGATTGCTTTATTGTGTTAGGAGCATCTGTTCCAGTGACGAACCCATTTTGTTTCAAGCGAAAAGGTTTCTGGTAGGCCTAGCTATGTCATTTTTAAGATATGGAGGTATACAATCTTTTTTGTAGTTTTAGCTATTCATCTCTCAGTTTATTTCGGTTTATTTAGCTCTATGTTTTTATTATCGGATCTAAACCTTTCATTTCTGTGTATTCCCTTTGCCCTGCGACTTTGTGTGATCTTGGCAGATCAGAAACAGTAAGGTAGGATTTTTCTCATGCGTATGCTCTTTTCCGCTGTGCCTTAGTGTGATCTCGGAAAATCATAAACATTGAGGGAAATATTTAATTTCCAACGAAAGCTAACTTCAAGCAATAAGGTTTGGTTTTTTTTTATGTCCGTGTTGGGTTGTGTGGTTTTTTGTTTTGTAGGCAAAACGAGATTTTTCAAGTAAACACGCACCCCAAAGCTTCAATGACTAAATAATAATAATAATAATAAAACCCTTCCTCTTTTCTAAGAATTACTAACCTTTTAAACTAGCTCACTTGGTCCAAAGTTACTTTATGAGAATGGAGGTCTTGGGTTCAAGTCTTTCTTTTTATTGAGTTACTTTTTCAAAAAGTACATGTAACTTATGTTTTAAAGTTACTTTATGTAAAAGTGTTCTCACCCATTATAAAATGTGAGTCACTTATAATTCTAAAGTCTCTTTATCTTTTATTTAAGTTACAATTTAGTGGATAGCTCATAAAGTACCATTGTTAAAGTGACTTTCACTTATTTATAGAAGTGAATCACATAAAATATTTTTTTTAAAAGTGAGCTAATTAGATTAAGTTTGGAAGGGGAGGGGGGAGGATTTTTTTTAAATATAACATTATCATTCATTTCCGCACATTCACGCACTTCTTCGGCATCTTCAACAACTTTTCTTCAAAAAATCATAATTTCTTCATCCGAAAGCCCTTTTTTTTTAATCATCCTAATTTTTTGAGCTCTTTCCATTGAAACACTTATTTTCAGCATCTACAGCTTTAGTTTCTGTTAAAGTTGAAAGTTCATGCCAAGTTATTCTTGACAACACCAACTAATTCCAATGGTGGTCCTACATTGTGGATTTACTTAGAAGCAAAGGTCTTTACCGAATAGCCTCGGGCCAAGAAACTAAACCTAAAGATGAAGATAAGGCAGCCAAATGGGAAAATAGGCAAGATCAAACACATGGGTTGATAGGGATGTCTATTTCTCCATACCTTAGGTTCCATATCGTAGAACTTGATACCCCTAATGAAGCAATGAAACAACTCACTAAAGTTTTTGGAATTAAAAATGAAATTAGAGCCCATCAACTTGAAAATGAGTTGCTTACGTTGGACCCCAATAATTTTTCTTTCATTGAAGATTTTTTGTCCAAGTTCAAGACCTTTAGAATTCTCTTGGAAGGTGTTAAGGTTAAGAAAGAAGATGGTAGCCTTATCTATTCCATTCTTACTAAGTTGGGACCAGCCTATTCTGTGTTTGTTTCCACCTTCCATTCTACTAGAGAAGCCTTAATTTCTCAAGGACAAGACTACAAGTCCTCCTCTTTTGATGCCTTTTGTGATTCTTTAATAAGAGAACAAGAAAATCTCTTACATCTTGGTCTTATTAATCTTGGAAACTCTTCTAAGAAAGCCTTAGTTGCACAACAACAACCAAATTCAAAGAATCCTAAGAAGTAATATCCTAAAAAGAATGGTCATAAACCAAAAAGGGGTCCTAAGCAATTTCAGTCTCAAAATGAAAAATCATTTCAACAAAATGATAAGGCAAATAAAAACAAAGGGAAGAAGATTGATAGACATTGCAACTTTTGTAATCGAGATGGCCACTTAGAATCCAAATGCTTTAAGAAGATGGAAGCCTTGGAAGCAGTGATGAGGAAGCATAACATCCATTTGGAGCACTCTTCAACTTCAACTTCATCTTCAGTAATAACACTTTCTGCATGTGGTTGTCAAGCATCTCAGTCTGGTTATGCACTAAATGTATATTCTTCTTCTCATTCTCATGAGTGGCTCATTGATTTTGGAGCTTCTTATCACATGTCCAAAAATAAAGCCATGTTTTCTTCTTTAAATGATTGTAACACCAAAAATATATATGTTGGTGATGATAGATCTCTTAGTTTTGTAGGGACTAGAACTGTTCATCTAGACCATGGTCAATTTAATGATGTATTATGTGTTCCAACCTTATTCTGCAACCTTCTATCTATATATCAAATAACTCATTCAGGTGAAGGTAAAATCGTTGAATTTTCACCTCACATGTTGTAATTAAGGACCTAAGAGATCCTAGACAGATTTTAGCTACTGGCATTGTTGATGATTCTACAAGGTTGTATGAGTTTAACAACTTTGGGTCATCAAATATTCCCTCAGTATTTGTTGCTCATAATGATGAAGTGAGAAAACTTTGACATGAGCGATTTGGTCACTTAAACTATTGCTCCGTTCAGAATCTATGTAAAGAAAATATGGTGACAGGTCTTCCAATGATATCTTGCAGAGATGGTGTTTGTTTCGGATGTATACTCGGAAAACATCATCGGGATAGTTTTGAAAAATGTGCCTCTTGGCATGCCTCAGCCCCTTTATAGCTTGTGCATAGTGATTTATGTGGTCCACTTCCAGTTGTTTCATTCTCTGGCTACAAGTATTTCTTAACTTTCATTGATGATTTCTCCAGACGCACTTGGGTATGCTTCTTAAAACTCAAGAGTGAAGTATTTAACATGTTCTTGGCCTTTAAGGCCTTTGTTGAAAAACGATCTAGACATCAAATTCTTAAGCTAAGATTTGATAATGGCGGAGATTATGTTAGCAACAAATTCATCAACTTTTGCACTGAGAATGGAATTCAAATGCAACATACTATTCCATATACTCCACAACAAAATGGTGTAGCTAAAAGGAAGAATCACACCTTAAAGGAAATGGCTAATTGTATGCTTCAATCTAAAGGACTTAGTCTTAATTTCTGGGAAAAAGCAATTAACTGTGCAAATTACATAGTAAATCGCACTCCTACTAAGGTTTTAAAGAACATCACTCTAGAAGAAGCATGGAGCTCAATTAAACCAGATGTAAGTCACTTTCGTGTTTTTGGAAGTGAAGCATGGGCCCATATTCCAGATGAGAAACATAAAGCTTTAGAACCTAAGAGTGAAAAATGTATTTTTGTTGGATATTCTGAAGATGTCAAAGGATATAGACTTATTCCAGTTAATTCCAAAAATGTTATCATTAGAAGAGATGTAAATTTTGCTGAAAATATATCGGCCTATGAGCCTAGTTCGGCGGATGTGCCACCTCCCTCCGTCCCTTCTACTTCTGAAAATATTTCTTCTTCAGATGATGACATCGAGGATGACAATCCTCCCCCACCTTCTTAGGATCCTCCTTCAGTGCCTCAACTTCCAAAATGGGTCCGTGCTACTCGGGATGTAGCAGGTTCTCTTGCCAGTGATCCTACAGATCAACGACGTACAAGTTCTCGGTTCAATAGATCCTCTTCTTTACTGGCTTAAGCTTCAGCAAATTATGATCCTGACACCTTTGCGGAAGCTTTAGGCCATCCAGATTTGGACGCAGCTATGAATGAAGAATATCGTTCATTATTGGCAAATGATACATGGGATCTTGTTCCTCTTCCAAAGGGACGAAAACTTGTTAGATGCAAATGGGTTTACAGAACCAAGTATGGACCGGGTGGAAAAGTTGATAAACATAAAGCTCGTCTAGTTGCTAAGGGTTATTCACATGTTGAAGGCATTGACTATACTGAAACCTTCTCCCCTGTTGCCAAAATGAACTCTATCCACCTTGTTCTTTTCCTTGCTACCTCTTTCAAATGGGAAGTCCATCAGATGGATGTTAAATATGCCTTCTTGCATGGGGACTTGCATGAAGAAATCTATATGCAACAACCTACTGCCTTTATACAAACAGACTCCAGCCTTGTATGTTGGCTTAAGAAATCCCTTTATGGTCTCAAGCAAGCCCCTTGGGCTTGGTATGCGAAAATGGATAGCTTTCTTTTAGATACTGGCTTTTCTAGGTGTCATTTTGACAATACTATCTACACCAAGAAAGTGGGCAAGTCTCTTATCATTCTTGTTCTTTATGTTGATGATATTATCCTTACTAGTAGTGATCCAACCTTATAAACCATGTGAAGTCTAGCCTTAAAAATAATTTTGAAATGACAGACTTAGGACACTTGCATTATTTTCTTGGTCTTCAAGTCTTGCAATCCAAGGAAGGTATTTCCCTTTCCTAGTCCAAGTATGCCTGTGATCTTCTACACCATTTTCACATGGAAGACTGTAAGCCAGCCCCTTCTCCCTTTCAGTCTGGAGCTAGACTTTCAGTCACTTGCACTTCCCCTGAAGTTGATGCTACCTTATATCGTCAACTTGTAGGAAAACGTTTGTATATGACCCATACTCATCCTGACCTTTCCTTTGCTATTGGCCTTATTGCTCAGTTTACGTAAAACCCACATGAAATTCATTGGAAAGTAGCTAAAAGAATACTTCGTTATGTTCAAGGTACAGTTCAGTTTGGGATTCATTATAGTGCAAAATCATCTCCTCTATTGGTTGGTTTCACTGATTCCGATTGGGCTGGTGACCCTAATGATTGGAAGTCTACTACCGGTTATGTCTTCACTCTTGGTTTTGGACCTATTACATGGGCTTACAAGAAACAAAGTGCCATTTCTCATTCTGTAGCAGAAGTAGAGTATCGTGGTGCCATAGAAGCTAGTAAGGAAGCCGTGTGGCTTTGTCACATCTTGTCAAATTTTGGGTTTTAGCAGCAGCATCTGACTACACTTTGGTGTGATAATCAAAGTGCAATTCAACTAAGCAAAGATTCAGTCCAACACCAGCGCAGCAAACACATTGAACTACACATGCACTTCATCAGAAAGCTCATTCATGACCATGTTCTTGTTGGTCATGATCCCCCCACGACATGTTTTGGGGCTTAAAGCCCATGTTTTGAGTGGTTATTTTTGTAAAAACTCCGCAAATTGCGGGTGCAGAGCGCGAATTGTATGTTAGAGTCATAAGGCTATCCGCCCTAATTTTTGAATGTGTGTCGGCCTACCCATGGTCCGCGGACCATGGGATTGTATAAATAGAGCGAGGCTCTAAGTTATAAAGTAACTAATGAGTTAACCAACGAATGGAGTTTTAAAGATAGCGAAGCATAGACCAAGAGTCTAGGTGTCTTGGGTCGTAGTAGTAGGAAGAGGCTCTGTAGTTGAGTGCGCATGGGCCTAGTAGAGTTCGCAACTAAGTGCGCGGACCCTTGCAGCTGAGTGTGTAGGGTAGAGTTGAGTCTGTAACCAAAGGAAGAAAATAATAAAGAGAAGTTTTATCTGAATCCTGTGTATTTGTTCTAAGTTATTACATGTTTGATATTACTTGCAATTATACTGTTTATTTACTGTGCGCACTTACATGAATTTTGAATATTGTTAAGTATAACTAAAAGTGTATAAATAAGTTCAGTTAATCACATAATATTGGGCTGCAAGTAAGGACTAGGGTAATAACATTGATCGAGCCCCGAGTAGGGCTGCGCGAAGGCAGCATCTCAAGCTGCGAGGTACGGGTAAGCACACGTAGCGACGTGTGCACAGGGATGAACCGTAGACCACTTGATATCATCAGACATCTCCAGGGTGCAGAAACCTGGTTCTAGCACCCTCCCATACTACTTCGGGTGAGACCTCTGTTCGCACTCCGCGGACTGTTGCCGAAAGGGCCAGTAGTACCAATATTTGTTTGGTTAAATCATCTCTGAACCTGGGTTTGGCCCCAACAAGCCAACAAATGGTTCCATTGCCGAGACCAGGATCTGCATAAGGGATGTTCGATATTGTGTCACTGGAATACAACAAAGAAAGAAATTGAAGGGTGGTTGGACAGGAAGATTCACGAGTTCGCAGCATAGGAAAATAGGAATCCGTGAGCATCAAAGGAATAGTGGTTAGAGCGCTACTTATATACGGAAATCCATAAAATTTTCTTTGCGTCCTTCCCCTCTGGGTTGTACGAGTGGATCACGAAGCTAGCAGATAGTCAGGGAAGGTGTAGGCTTGACAAACTGATTATGTGGACTCCGGAATTGGTGCGCAGACTAGAAGCGTCAAAAGATAATATCGTGCGCACTGTGGACCATTGGCTCGATCGAATTATAGGGGGATTTATCACCGAGTTCACGGTAGATATGAATGTCAGCTACAACAAGGCGGAATGTTACTTCCTCAAGGGACCGCGAGGTAAGTACATTAAATCATTGAACACTTGGATCAAAATGCTATTGTGTGAAAAGCGGGTTATGCAAATAAATTGATGTTTGGGATTACGTGAAGTGGGAGGATCTACAGAAACGAAGGTAGCGCAGAGCTAGAAAATAACCCCTTGATTTCGCCGCGACGGGAAAGTAAGGAAGAGCTCGCAAAAGTTTCTCTGAGAAGCACGATCAGTCTAATAAGGTAGCGAATTCTGCACATACCACCTCCACCTATGCCACCACTAGTTTCACCATCATCACCCCCATCCCACCCACACCACCTCTGCCACCACCATAGTTCAATATGGTGAATGCGATCAAACTGCCAGTATTCAGAGGAGTAGGGAATGAAGATCCGGACCAATTTTGGTTCATAGTAAGGGTTGTATGGGAAGCACAAGGAACAATATAAAGAAGGCAACGCTGGTAAGTGCATTGCAGGATCTCACACTAACGTGGTACATTGAGCATTCTAATGACCATCCAAATGTAGGTATCACAAATATCCAAGCTGTGCTGAATAGGGAATTTAGCAGGCCAAAATCAGAGACACAATCCATTATCGAGTTTAAGGAAATTGCGATGCTTCCAGGCGAGACCCCATGGGATCTGGACCAGAGACTCAAGAGTATGATTCGTGAAGCCAACATGACCTTGACAGATGGATAGCATCACACATGGTTTGAGCATCACTAACGTCGCATTTAAGGACGGCACTGTCACAACAAAAGCTATCCATCCAGGCCGAAGCTTTGGAGATTACAATGAGATTGCATGAGACCCCTATACAAGATCCTGATCGGGGAGTCTAACAAATCCACGCGCAATTGAAAAATTTGTGTCTGGAAATGAAAATTTTAAAACAGGACAAGACAACTCGGCAAGAGGCACGCGAGGAGGTATCGTGCATAAAATGTAAAGGCCAAGGGCATGACAAGGACCACTGTCCATTTTTCGTGAATTACTTGGCTGGAGGAGGGTCGATGATGTTAATACCAGAGGCACAAGCAGGATCAAGTGTGGCGCTTGCATTATGGTGCACGATCTGTCAAATAGGAGGAAAAAACACTACAAATAAATTTCACCTATTACAGAAGTATACGTAGATGTCCCAACAATTGTTCTGTAATTTCTGCAGGTCAGTAGGCCATGATGAGCGCATTTGCAGAAGTTACAAGTTGATGATGGATCGTACCCCTGCCTATAGAGTGCAGACCGAAACGCAAGCCCTCGATCCAAATGCAGGGATGGAGCATGCTGGATTTCACAGGCGCAGACAAGGTCGAGGTGGAATGGGACTAGGAAGGGGTTGCGAACAACTAATTTGTTACAATTGCGGAGGGCTAGGGCACTATGCTCACGATTATACGAATCTGACGAGAGGATCATGTTTATATTGTACCCAATTTGATCATGAGATGGAGGAGTGCCCTACACTGATAGCGAGGTTGCGCGATAAAGGAGTACTCTAGCCTCCCCTGACTCAGAACCTACAAATGATGAGGTCTGAGTTGCGCAAAGAGGACCTGAATGTAAACATAGTGCTTTGAAGTGGTATCACAACCAAAGATGACAAAGGTAAGTAGCCAGAAGAAAGTGCGTGGGTTCACAAGGCTCCTACAAAGGAACCTGATTTTGATTTGGAGCGCGCAAAGGAGACATTCATGGAAGCTAAGAAGAGCTTCACAGAGACCTCCACTTCAGGTAGTAAGGATCAACTAGAACCAGGGATGGATCCTTCAATGCTCACTACCTTTCTGGAGACATGCATGAAACTGTTGCATGATAACAAGGTGGTAAAAGGACTACAGGAGCTTATCACTAGGGGTCAGGAGAACCATGCGTAGTTCGGAAACTTGGAAAGAATGCATTGTGAACGAGAAGGGAAATGAGATTGACTGCGCAAATCGGAGAGTATGAAATGGATCAAGTAATTCTGGATCTCGGATCGGACGCGAATGTATTGCCAAAACAAACATGGGAACACATGGGCAGACCTACACTACAATGGTCTCCTATTCAATTGCGAATGGCGAACAAACAGAAGATATTACCCAGAAAGCAAAGTCGAACACACTGTTCAAAGCACACTTGGGGCTGCAGTTGATCAAGTGTCTATGGACTTTGCTACCTACAAAGACATCAAGTTGTTCGTAGACAAGGACATCAAGATATGATGGCAGAAGCATCACAGTGAGAAAAATCATGAATAGTAGCTGAAGGCAGCATACCGGATGCAACGAATGCAAGAGGAAGGTTGTTGACAACACAAAGGCGGAACAAAGTTGCAAGCTCAAGCAGATCCACTGGTGATGAAAAAAACTTTGGAGACTCAGACTATGAGGTGATGGCACGACATGAAGATAGCGCGAAGACAGAGAATGGAACAAAGAAGGTGTTGCATGTGCTGAAGTAGCAACTCAAGGAAGAACATGAGCTGCACATACAAGCGAATGAGTTGCAGCAGGAACAGGAACAACAGGGGGTGCAACATGCACTCATGGATGAAACTACACCCATACAAGTTATAGATCCATCCCAGCAATTGGCACAAGAGCAGACATGGTGAGCAGTGTTGTTGATCGCATGCAAGGGAATGCAACAACATGCATGTCATTATGTGCGCACATGCGATCCCACCCATTCAGCACACTCACCGAGGCAAAGGCAAGAAGCGAGTCCAACTGAAGCTGAACATGTAGTTGATAGTTAATGTGCATGACCACTAGCACACATTGGAAGATCAACACGGACACTATGCATCAGTGTGTTGCCAGTTTGGTCGCACCCAAGAAGACCATGTGCATGTTAGTAGACGAGTTGGACGGAGGAGCCACACTAATGCACCCAGATGCAACAAAGGCAAGAGTTCACTTCAACAAGATGTCACCATGGAGCACATGCAAACCATCAAAGGCAACCAAGCTTGGCATCAGCTCACCACCTTCACCATCACAAGCATGCCAAAGAGTTGGTCTCACCACATTGGACTGAGTGATAGTGATGTCTTGCATGGCTTGCTCAAGCCATTTTGTCTCACATGGGCACATGTACATTGTAATGTAATGTCTTGTTAAGTGGAAGTTCAGGTGTCGATAGTTGGATGTAACAACCATAGAGTAGATGAAGAGTCATGAGGGTAGATGAACTGTCACAAACGGGAATGTCAAGGGTCACCCCACCCTTTGCTATAAATAGAACCTCATAACTCATTGTAAAGGCTTTTGGTTAGCCAAGCTTCCGATAAGACTATCTTGGAGAGAGCATGGACAATATTGTAACGAGCCTTCGCTTCTCAACTTTGCAGAGTTAGTACATCTCTTTGGAGGAGCAAGTGGTTGTGGCTGTAACGTTCCACTATTGGAACTAGTGGTTGGACATGGATGTATTGTATGAATGGAACTTACACTTCTTAATATAACAAGAGCCAACATATTTCATGCATATGTTGTATTGTATTCTATGCTATCTGGTTTACTTTAAATGATATATGTATTTTCTTTCTTACACATGCATGTGTAGACTATTCTATATAAGTATGTATGAATCTTTCTGAAATGTGTTGTTGGTTTAACCATCACTTTGGATTGCTCACTAACTTGCTTTCCATGTTGTGATGTATCTTTTCTCATGCGTTCCCTTCCAAGCCGAGTGTTATCATAGGTTTCCAAGGGGTGCACTCACCTCACCCTCAGTGTGTTAGAACCTCCCATGCACCTTCCTTGGCTTGCTGTAGCTGTCACGCCCTTGCTACTAATAGAGACATCTTACTTACCTCTGTGCGAAATCGTGGTCAAGGCATTAACGTACGACCCACTGCTGGGACTCCTACACCAAACGGTCTAAGGTCTAATTGGGACATCTTACTGGGGAGATCCCCTTACATGTTGGTCGGTCCAACACCGTTAACACTACCCATAGTTAGTGGATCTTGGCAAGATCCTCTACTTGAACATTCAACTCCCGTAAAATATGCCGAAAGGACAGTCAATTAAAGGAATGAAGAGACACTTAGATGATTTGAAGGATGGAAACAAGACACATATTTCCCACTAAAACACATTTGTTGGCCCATTTTACGATCAATTGAGAATCACCAAGAAACTGTAGTTTCTTTATGCCTTTTTATTTCACCACTTCTAACAAATTATAGATGGTAAGAAATTCAACCTTATTATCTGACCCTCTATCATGTAAATATCTAACTTAGATATAAAAGTTATTTGAAAGGAATAGAACAACACCAAATCCATATAGAGGGGGGCGGTCCTGACTCGCTCCATCAAAAAATCCCCAAGGAATATAAATATTATTTGATCCAGGTGGATGTTGGTGGCCACCCGCCAGTTCCACTTGGACCCCCACCATTGCTTCTTTCAGTTTTTCAGTTTCCTTAATTGTAACACAATTTACTATTTTTAGCATTTTTTTAGGGTCCTAAACTTTCGAAGCTGTTTTGAGGCCCTAAACAACATTTTTCTGGAAATCTACCGCCAACGATTTTCTATATAAAATCATCTTTTCTGTCATAGTCCTTGGAGAAATCGTTATCATGCACCTCAAATGGAGATAATATGACCAAGTCGCGATCCCGGGAAGTTGGCTGTCCAACTCACCCCAATGGATCCCATAAACTCTTGGTGATACATCTCCTCGGGTTAGGGTTTTGGTTGTTTAGGGTTTTCTCTTATTGTTCAATAATAAAAAGGCCCTTGAGCCTCATTGTAAGGCAGTTCAGAGGCATGTAGCCGCCACATCTCTTCTCAGAGATAAGCTACCATCACCCTAGCTAGTTTACTTCCATTTTTGTTTGTAAGCATATTTCAGTATTTTACATTAATGAAATGAAGTATTATTTCCATTGCATCTCTGTGTTTATGGTTATCTCTGTAATTTTTTGCATTCTTGTTTATATCCGGATCAGTGGTATTAGAGTGGTTTGCTTTTTTTTCTCTGTTTTTCTTTGCATGTCCCCAATAAGGTTGGGATATAAAGAGTTAAGGCTTGAACTGGTCGAACCATTGCAAGACCAGCCTAACAAATCCCGACAGCCTCCCATGGTAGATGAAAAGAAAGATGAGGGGGCAGGAGATCCTATCAAAATCTTGCTCGAAGAATCCCTCGAGCGACAAAGGAACACGATGATGGAAAACTTTGCCTAGATCCTTCAGCGGCTACCCAGGGGCGATGCATCGACTTCCAATAGCTACTCTGGAAATGCCACACTGTTTAAGGTACAAGTTAATTTGAAATCCCCATATTAGAGGGTCAGATAGATACAGATGCCATCAATAAATGGTTAAATCTGCTAGAGGGTTATTTTTTTGTTCATGATTTTTCCAGTCGGGAAAAGATTATTTTCGCTCTTCTCAAAGCAACTCTCCATGTCAAGGACTGGTGGGAAACCTACTACGAGTAGAAGGATGAAAGTACAGGCTCACTATTTTCAGCCACACCCACAGTACTACCCTGTCAGAAGCTATGAGGATCAACACATAAAGTGGACCACACTGTGGAAGGGAAGGGACCAAGACGTGCCGGAGTTTACCAATATTTTCCATACCCTTCGCACAAAGCTAGGTATCAAGGATTCAGAGTAGCATTTGGTACTCAAATACCATGGCTGCTTGCACAAGTACATCCAGGAAGAAATATAATTCCTGAACATCTCCTCGCTTGACACGGCATACTGATATGCCGTCAAGGTCGAGAAAAAGTTTAAACAGAAGAAGCAAGATTTTGGATCTGTGAATCCGAAGCAAAGGAAAGGTGCCCCCAAACTGCAGAACAAAGGACAAAGCCAAGGCGAGGCGGCCCAAGACAACTTGCCAAAGCTGTAAGCAAAGAACAATGCCATGAAGCCAAAAAAGGACATGGGAAGGTGGTGTGAGTTCCATAAGAGCTCCACTCACAACACAAGTGAGTGTCGGGCCAAGTAGTCACTAGTGGCTGAGCTAAAGGTTTCATAATTAGATGCATGTTCTGGCTCCGAGTCAGAACCCGACAAGGGGAATGACAAAGGGAAGCATATTATCGATGCGGAGCCTAATGCCACCGTTGTCACCACGAAGATCCAGAAGGAGGAACCTGAAGATCCAAAGGAGGAGGAGTGTCTCTTCCACTCCCAGATGTGGGTTAAGGGCTCCCCACTACAGTTCATTATCGACAGTGGAAACCAAAAGAACCTCATTTCGGCAGAGGTCGTGAAGCGGCTGGGCTTACCGACAATAACACATCCACAACCGTACACCATCGGGTGGCTTCACCAAGGACAGGATCTTCGTGTGAGCCAGCAATGTCGCCTTCCGTACAACGTCAAGCCCTTCACAGATGAGGTATTGTGTGACATTGCTCCCCTTGAATTTTGTGATGTATTATTAGGACAACCATACTTGTGGAAGCAACATGCTCTATATGAATCAAGGCCCCGTGTCGTTATTGTTACTTTGGGAAATAAGTTGTACAAGATACCGGAGGTAGCACCGCCTACCACCATCTCTTTGGTTACTACAAAACAATGTAGTAAGCTCATTTCCAAAAACCGGGAAATTTGTTTTCTTGATGATATGCCCTCAAGGAAAGAAGAAGATGGTGGCCACAAGCTCTAGATAGGGCCCCTCCGCACGACAACTACAGATGGACAAGGTCGTGGAGGAGTACGAGGACATCTTCACCTCCCCCGCAGGGGTTCCTCTACACTGTCAGGTCAAGCACTTTGTCAATCTAACCCGAGGTGCGTCGCTACCCAATGGACCAATCTATCGGTGCTCCATTTTGGAGAATGATGAAATCAAGAGGCAAATTTAGGTGCTGCTGGAGAAAGGTCACATCTGTCTCAGTTCATCGCCCTATGGGAGCTTGATCGTGTTGGTACAGAAGAAGGATGGGACTTGGAGACTTTGTATTGACTATCGGGTGCTAAAAAAGATCATTGTCCGTAATAGGTACCCAATCCCACGGATTGATGACCTCCTAGACCAACTAAAGGGGGCAAAATATTTCAGTAAGATTGATTTGAAGTCAGGATATCACTAGGTACCAATCGAACCCTCCGATGTGTGGAAGACTGCCTTCAAAGCCAAGGAGGGCCTTTTCGAATGGTTGGTTATCCCTTTCGGATTGACGAATGCTCCTACAACCTTCATGAGGCTAATGGATGACATCTTGCAGCCATTCACCAACTCATTTGTAGTGGTATACTTGTATAACATCTTGATCTTGAGCCAGAGTTGGGAAGAGCACCTCCACCACATCCGACAGGCTCTCCAAACACTGCGGCAACACAAGTTATGTGCCAAATTGGAGAAATGCACTTTTGGCATGACCTAGGTTTAGTATCTGGGATACATTATTGATGAACAGGGGGTGCATGTGGATCCAACCAAGATCCAAGTCATTCAGGATTGACCATCTCCAACCACCCTGACAGAGCTTCGCAGCTTTCTAGGTCTAGCCAACTTCTACCGCAGGTTCATGTTGGGATTTTCTCATATCACTTGGCCCTTAAGTCAAGTCACCAAGGGAGGAGCGAAAGTAAAATTCTTTTGGTCTGAATATCAATAGAAGGCATTCACAGAGTTGAAAGATCGCCTCTGCTCGGCACCAATGCTCGCATTACCAGATTTTCAACAAACATTTATGGTCGAGACAGATGCCTCTGACTATGCTATTGGGAAAGTCCTCACTCAACACGGGCATCCAGTGGCATATCACAGTGAGACACTTTCAGACATAGTCTGGAAGTATCCCACTTATGACAAAGAGATGTATTCCATTATGTAGGCTTGTCGACAATGGAAGCATTACATTTTGGGGAAGGGAACGGTCATCCACACAGACCACTGACCCCTGCAGTTCATACAGACCCAAGGGAAATTGTAGAATGATCGCCATAAGAAGTGTTCCACATACCTGCAATAGTTCCATTTGAATATCAAGTATAAAAAGGGCAACACCAATAATGTTGCAAATTGCCTCAGTCAACCACTGATCATGGCGTTAACCACCGTGCTCAACTCTTGTGGGCGCGAGACTTCTGATTGGCCACTTCTCTACAAAAGCAACCTAGAATTCGGCCACACATACCAAACACTCTTGGAGGGTCAGCATGTTCCAGATTTTCACCTCTAGGATGCCCTGTTATGCCACCTGGGTCACCTTTGTGTTCCTTCAAGCGAGTGTGCCAAAATGATTTGGGAAGCACACTACAGTCGGGCTGCTGGACATTTTGGGGTCGATAAAACGGTGGCAGTACTACAGAAGTATTTCTATTGGCCGAATCTTCGACAGGATGTCGGGAAGTACATTAGATCATGCACTGGCTATGCCATTGCCAAACCGACCATCAAGAAGCAAGGCCTCTATACCCCACTGCCTACCCCTAATCAACCTTGGGAATCCATCTCCATGGTTTACATTTCAGGCCTTCCTTCAACTAAGCATGGAAATGACTGTGTTTTTGTGGTCGTTGACAGGTTCTCGAAGATGGCCATTATGCCGGCCTGCAAGAAGAGTATCACATCATAAGCCACTGCTAAACTCTTCTTTGAATGAGTGTGGGTACACTTTGGGATCCCACAGTCTATCATCTCATATTGGGACAGCAGGTTCCTTAGTACATTTTGGTCCAGTCTCTGGTCGATGCTGGACACCAAACTCGCTAAGTCCACAACCTTCCCTCCTCAAACTGATGGCCAGACAGAGGTTGTCAATAGGATGATCGTACACATTCTGCGCATGTACAACTCAAAGCATCCACGCACATGGGACAAGAGCCTCCCCTATGTTCAACACAGCTACAACTGGGCTCTCCATAGCTCGACTGCCAACAACCCTTTTTAGGTGGGCTTGGGATTCCAACCACTATGTCCCATTGATGTGGCCATGCCATTTGAAACTACCCACGCAGATTTAGCTCATGTCCAGTTCAAAACAAATAAGGCAAACAACTTCATTGAGCACATGCAACATATTTTCCAGCAGGTCCATGACATTCTGGAGAAATCAAATGCCAATTATAAGCAACGACATGATCAACATTGGGTGCCACACAAGTTTCAGGTGGGCGACAAAGTCTGGCTTCATTTACAAAAAAGAATGCCTTATCGGAGCCTATCGGAAACTCAGATCACTCCGATATGGTCCTTACACCATTACCAAGGTTGTGGGAGATAATGCATATCTAGATTGCATGAAACAAGCTGCAACTGATCGAATCATGGACACATAGATCAAGCACACTCGCCAGCAGAATATCCAATTGTATCGAGTTGTCAAAGCAGGCCAACTCCTTCACTAGGGCAAGTGGCTCACCAGGGACCAAGTTCAGTAGAAGTTTCCTCATCTCATGGAGGAACTCAATGTAATGGGGACCATTGCTTCCTATGGTGGGAGGAATGATCTAGGTGGATATTGGTGGCCACCCACCAATTCCACTTGGACCCCCACCATTGATTCTTTCAGTTTTTCAATTTCCTTAATTGTAGCATAGTATATTATTTTTAGTAGTTTTTCAGGTCCTAAACTTTCGAACCCGTTTTGAGGCCCTAAATAACGTTTTTTTGGAAACATACTGCTAGCGATTTTGTGTTCAAAATGGTCTTTTTTGTCGTAGTCCTCGGAGAGATCTTTCCAACGGTTTATCATGTGCGTCAAGTGGAGATAATATGACCAAGTTGTGACCTTAGGAAGTTGGTTATCCAACTCACCCCAACTGGGCCCATAAACACTTGGTGTTACATCTCCTTGGGTTAGGGTTTTAGTTGTTTAGGGTTTGCTCTTATTGTTCAATAATAAAAAGGTCCTTGAGCCTCATTGTAAGGTAGTTCAGAGGCATGTAGATGCCACATCTCTTCTCAAAGATAAGCTACCATCGCCCTAGCTGGTTTATTTCCATTTATGTTTGTAAGCATATTTCAGTATTTTACATTAATGAAATGAAGTATTATTTCCGCTGCCTCTCTGTGTTTATGGTTATCTTTGTAATTTGTTGCGTTCCTGCTTAAATCCGGATCACTATTATAACTGAGAACCTAGGCTTCTTGATTTTTGGCTCCACCATATATTCTTTTGTCATTCTTAAAACATATGTTGTTATAACTTCTTTGAGAAATGTGAGAACTTGTTTTTCCTAATTTGCTTGATTCATGGATCATCAATTCTATAAGATCCAATGTAAATTAGATTTATCATTTTGGGACCATGCTATGCTTAGTGTGCAACTTGTTGGAATCAAGTTTGTCTTTCTTTTACAGAGTTATGAAGAAATTGAAATAAGAACAAATTGGTCTCTGGTATAAATAAACTAGAGACTAACTCATTGCTTCTTCCAAGGAAGCTCTTTCTGTCCTTGTAGGGTCCTTTGGTTTAAAGGAACTTATTGATAATGAAGTGTTCGAGACTATAGATATCATTATATAGTTTCCCTTTCTCTCTTTTTCTATGAAGGTATCATTGATAAGAATGTAGATGGAGGAATCCAACTTTTGTTAAAAACTGACAATTTTGCAAAGTGTTTTACAAAGTCATGTTTTAATCTAGTGTTTTGGATTTTAAAGTCTTACATCAATTATATATTGAAAAGGGGGCCTATACAAGCCTGCAAGTGTTATATCTAGTCTTTGAAGGCAATGAAGCCTAAGTAGTCCCTATGTGGACTGAAACATGTATATTCAATTTTTTGGATATAACAATTTTTTTTGTATGGGAAAAAAGGAGTGATTTTATAACTTCATTAATTAGGTTTATTTAGGGTGGTTAGAGGAATGTTCATTATCCTCCCAACCCAAGTTCAATTCTCTCAAGATCCTCATTAGAGTCACTGGAAGAACACAAAGCATCTTTTGTGATATATTCAGGGCACTTTAAATTTTGGCATTTAGTATATTGTTGGTTCCCCTGAGCTTGTAGGTTTCACAAATTCTAATGGGGTTGGATCAGTGGATGATTGGAAGTCCACCTCTAGATTTCTTTTTTTTCTTGGTTTTTCTCATATTGCTTGGTCTTGAAGAAACAGTCATTGATTGCATTATCTATGGCATACGTTGAGCATCAAGCTACAATTCTCACAATTCAAGTAGTTCTTTGGTTACACCAGTGATTGCTTGAGTTTGGCATTTAGCATGATCAACCTACCCCTCTATTGTGTGACAATAAAAGTGTAATACATATTTCTAGAAATCTCATGGAGCGTCAACAAACTAAACACATTGAGATCCATATGCACTTCATTTCTCAACTTATTCAAGATGACATTCTTAGCTTGGAGTATGTACCAACTGAAGAACAACTAGCATATATTTTGACAAAGTCCTTGACATCACCAAGGTTTCTTGAGTTATGGAACATGCTTCGAGTGAAGGAAGTTGTCCTTGGGGCTCATCTTGAGTCTTTTTTCCTTCCTCTCTTCATTTTTCTCTTTTCTTTCTTTCCTTCTTTCTTTTATATGTACTCTCTTTTGGGTACCTAAATATGCCTCATTGTGAGGACCCATCTTTGTTTTCTTTCTTCTTTATTTCCTCCCTATGTTTTGCTTATGGGGGGTGTTAGAGTTCCAATAAAAAGAGCCTTGGAATTGGTAAGCTAACAAATCATCCCTACTTGTTGCGTTGTAAGTCTTATCTTCTGGTTATCACTAGAATCTTTCATTGCTCGTAGAAATTATGTTGACATACAACATATATTTTCAAGCAATGAAGTAATTTCTCTTCATTCTTCATTTTGTGTGATTTCTTTGTAGGAGTGTTAGGATTTGCAATTTGATCAATGGGTAAACTTTTATACTCTTACAATATACATAAATCAAATGTTAAGATTTATCTCCAAAATAAGTAAAGCATGATATTGAAACAAAATATATTTATAAATTAAAAATCTCCATAGTAAAATGAGAATAAATCTCATAGTCTATATTTATATATATATTAATATTTTTTAAATGAATAATAATATTTATTATAATTTAATTAATTTTCATCATATTTTTAATTTTAAAAATATAAAATATATTATAAAATTAGTAGATTGATACTTATTATGCACTGATATCTCATTTATTAAAAAATTAAATATTAAAAAAAAAATTACCACATCAGTGACATTTCAATAAGAAAAAATGATGTCTTAATCACACACTGAATCCAAAATTGCCACGTGTTAGCGGACGTGAAAGTTAAGAACTAATCGTATCATTATGTATCTTCTATAACGTGGGGATCATTCAATGGATCCAAACTGGTCACCTGTAAACGGATTCTAAGGTTAAGAACTAATCGTGCCATCATAATGGGAAGCTATGGCGTTACTTCCTGTTATCTTTCTTTCATCATCCAACCAAGCTTAGGTGATTTTAACAAGAAAAACTTGTCAAATTTGTGCAATGGTGGTCATTGAGTATCAATGCTATGGTAAATTTTCTCTGTTTCTTCGCAAAAGTTGTGCTGCATTCTTGTCATACCGAGTGCTTACAGATGGCAAGCCTCGGTATGACAGGACATCGTATTGCAATTTTGCAATTACTGTCACATTTCTTTTTGGCCAGTTCTCTCAACAGTCTACCCAAAATTTAGGGAAAAGATTTGACTACAACGACAAGTGTCTCATTCCATGCCCGCTTGCTAAAATCCCAACAAACTTTCTTTAACACCACTAATCCAATATAACTGAACAGAAGACTAGACCACGTTCCTAGAGCAGCCAGAATTCATGACACCACGATCTACTCATTCAACTTGCAATTCAGTTTAAATTAAGGTATTCACTGTTAGATCCCTTCCCTAGCCCACTTACTAAAATCTTAACGAACTTTCTTTAAGACCACTCATTCAATATAACTGCACAGGAAGTAGATCACGTCTTACCAGCAGCAAGAATTCATGAACCCACGATCTGCTCATTCATTTGCAGTTTACTTTAAATTGGACCCACAGACCAGCCAAACTGTATTCAGTTTCAGATTGAGCTTGCTCTGCTATCCACTTCTCTTTTTCCTTGATTTTCTTGTCAGAAATCCAACCGAGGTTTCTCATCGAGTTAGAAATGGGTTCTAATATGAAATCCCTGCGCATATGGTTGGCATTCTGGTTCGCAATATGTGTGCAGATGTGCTTGGCATCATATCAGTTCAGAGTTTGGGGCCCTAGGGGCTGGATTGTGCCTACTGGAAATGAAACCGAAACCTATAATCAGTGGGCTCAACGCAACAGGTTTCATGTTGATGATGATCTCTGTAAGTTCAACAAAATCTGCACACGAAAGTTTTTGTTTGGTTGTCTGTTTTTCTTTTTGATGGTTATGTGGTTGTTGCTCTGGAATGACTTCAAGTTTTTCTTTTTGATTGTCATGTGTATGCTTGGACAGACTTCAAGTACAAGAAGCAGGAGGACTCAGTGCTTCTTGTGACACAGGCAGCTTATGAAACTTGCAATACTTCGAATCCTATAGCATATTATGATGATGGCTATACAGTCATCAAGCTTCGCCATTCTGGTCCCTTTTACTTTATTAGCGGTATTCCAGAGAACTGCAATAAGGGGCAGAAACTTATTGTTGTTGTCATGGCATCTTCTGGCCATAGTGGCCCTGGTACCTATTCTCCTTCCCCATCTCCTTTTAATTCAGGAGTGGGTAATGGAAACAATGGCACCATAGCTTCTATTGCTGCTACTAGTATCAATGTCCATAGTGTTTATTTCCGTCTTGCCTTTGCTTCTATAGCATGTGTCTGGGTATTTTGGCCAGGCACTTTTCCTTAATTGTTCAAGCTGGCATTTTTTCTAGTAGTTTTAGTTTAAGATTGCTGCCACTCTGTCGTTGTTACTTCCTGTACTGTATAAGAAATCTTTATTATTAATGAAATATGTATGTTTTATGTTGATGCCAGTAAGAGCCTTGGTTATTCTTGAATCATGGAGTACACTAGTTTTATAACATGGTTTTGGGGTTTTTTTATAATCTTTATGTTCGTACAATCTTGGTTCTATTTTCTTCTAGTGAGTAACAAGATTGTTCTCTGTTTATAAACAGTCTTTTGTACGGTACTCAGTGACTCTTATGTTTTATTGAGACAAAATTGCATGCCAGTAAGAGCCATGGTTATTCTTGAATCATGGAGTACACTAGTTTTATAACATGGTTTTGGGTTTTTTTATAAACTTAATGTTTGTACAGTCATAGTTCTATTTTCTTCTAGTGAGTAACAAGATGGTTCTCTATTTATAAACAGTCCTTTGAACGGTACTCAGTGACTGTTATGTTTTATTGAGACAAAATTGCAGCCGCTCTTCTTATGGCATGTGAAACGCTTTCTTTTTCTTATCTTCTATCTGCCAAACTTTAGCAGCCTTCTGGAGCAACAAGTTATCAAGACACTAACAATATGCTTCTTAGGGTTTAGTGTCTTGTAACTTGAGTCAAGTCTGCTTCACTGTAATCCATTAGACACCAATAATAAGCTTCCTAGGATTTAGTGTTTGTAACTTTACTCAAGCCTGCTTCACTTTAATCCATTACTCAATGCAGAGTTCAAAATACTGTGAAGCAATTAATGACCTCTCAGAATTCTGCCGGGCTTGTTGGTGAGAAAAAAAACTTAACAACCAACTAAAGCCTGCTCAAAATTTTGCCAGACTTAGTGGTGACTGAAAACATGGAATCCCTAATACTAGGCTTCCGAAAACATAGAATCCCATAGGGAATAACGATAGGTGTAGCCGTGGGGGAATGCTGAGCTTCCTGAAGAAAAAGACCTTTGTGGATAAAAAACATAACAACGAACTAAAGCCTGTTCAAAATTTTGCCAGACTTAGTGGTGACTGAAAACATGGAATCCCTAATACTAGGCTTCCGAAAACATAGAATCCCATAGGGAATAACGATAGGTGTAGCCGTGGGGAAATGCTGAGCTTCCTGAAGAAAAAGACCTTCGTGGATAAGCTTACTTCAATATGATGCAGGCAAAGAGGACGTTAATGTGATGCATGCCTAGAAGATCAATTATAAGTTATGCATCAATCTTTCCATTTAAAAACCAGAGGGGAAGGTGTTATTACCAGAAAGTAAGACCTAAGAGTTATGCATCATTTTTTTCATTTAAAAACCAGAGGGGAAGGTGTTATTACCAGAAATTAAGACCAGGCTGATTTGCTTCTCTTTCCTCAATTTTTTTAATTTTTAATTTTTTTTTTTTTTCAATCTTGTTATCTTGTTGTTGCTCAAATTATACTGACAAAGAGCTGTCACACAACTCAGAGTAAAAATTGTCACTCAAACCAGAGGGAAGGTGTTATTACCAGAAATTAAGACCATGCTGATTTGCTTCTCTTTCCTCAATTTTTTTAATTTTTTAATTTTTTTTCAATCTTGTTATCTTGTTGTTGCTCAAATTATTGTTGTTGCTAAAATTATACTGACAAAGAGCTGTCACACAACTCAGAGTAAAAATTGTCACTCTAATCTTCCTCCTCAACATTGTCACATCTTGTCTATACAATTTAAGCTACAATAGGTCCTATGAAGCAAATTATTTATCTTCCTCCTCAACATTGTCACATCTTGTTTATACAATTTAAGCTACAATAGGTCCTATGAAGCAAATTATTTATGCTGTTACTTGTTTGGAAAGAAGCCGTCTTTTCATTTCTATTTTAAAGTACCAAGTCCTTATCATTTTCCTTTCTTTTCTATTTAAGTATCTTATAAGGGGATCTTTATGCAGGTTGTAGCTTCTGGTTATGCAAAGGACATTGGCATCGACTTTGCTTTATGTGTGTTGTTGCTTCTGGTTATGCAAAGGACATTGGCATCGATTTTGCTTTATGTGTGTTGTTTTATGTTTGTGGGATGCATTGACTTTTTATGTGTGTTGTTTTATGTTTGTGGGATGTATTGACTTTATATTTGTGTTAGAGATTAGAATTTACAATAAATTTAAAATTTTGAATGCTACAATAAACCTGAAATCAAAATTTTAAACTTCTCAATCCATTGTTGCACTTCTTTAACATTTTGATTTTCTTTTTAGCTGTGTCTTGTCTACATTGTTATGTGACATAGGTTGAGTGTTTACGGTGTTTAAATTGAAGAATCCAACCAATATTTTATTTAGTCTAATAATGCTCGGTAACCTCGTCTGAGAGGAAGATGGCTTCCAAACATGTGGCAATAAAATAATTCTTTCATTCATGTTAACTATATCGTAAATTCCTGGGATGTTTTAGAGCGAAGTTACAGTGTTTGATAATGCCAACTATTCAAAACAAACTGATTAAATATTCACCTGTGCGTGACTACCTCGGTTCAGATTGCTCGTTTATTGTTTGAAGAGTTGTTTTTAAAGCATTTTGATATCACATAGTTGTTTTGAATCTTTGGGTTAGAATTGGGTTTAAAACAAATTAATTGGTCAATTTTTTTATGATTGTGGTTTAAATTGGGTTTTTATTATATTTATAGATGAATTATTCTGAAAAATATTTATGCAATTAGATTGTGACTACCTGTTAAATTTGTGAGTTTAACACATTCTTTCCTCACTGATATAAAATATTATATATATATATATGTGGAAATTTATTTATAAATTTGATGATTTTAAAATCTTAAAATTGAAATTTAAGATTATACAAATTTTGATAAAATCTTTTATTATGTTAAAAAAAGTCATTATATTTTTAATTTGTTTATCTAATTTTTTTTCATTTTAAAACAAAATAAATAAAAAATACAAAATTATATATATGAGATATAATTTCTTTACTATTTTTAAAGACATCAAATAAGAACTCTTGGGTAAAATGATTTAACATATTCAAACTTCCATAACACAATGTACATATCACACAAAAGGCAACCTTACATCTTACTAACCATGACAAGAACCATACATCTTACTAACCATGACAAGAACCATGAGAAGGACGTTGATGGGTGTATATGTGATTTTCTTTTTATGATTTGCTGCACATAAAAACAAAGAACCATGAGAAGGACGTTGATGGGTGTATATGTGATTTTCTTTTTATGATTTGCTGCACATAAAAACAAATTAAGTCGACCAAATAATGGTTGGGTGAACTGAAGGATGAGGAGGGACACACTGAAAGATGTGGGTGGAAACACTCATGGTTTTTTGCATAGTTTTTGTGTATGGTTTGGGCATGATGACTTTTCCCATCTTATTTTGTAGATCTAGTCAAGGAAACTATGGTTATGTTTCTAATCCAGGGTTAATGGATTGGAGTTTATGAATGTTTATGGTTTTGTGCATAGTTTTTGCGCATGGTTTGGGTACGATGATTTTTCCCATCTTATTTTGTAGACATAGTCAAGGAAACTATGGTTATGTTTCTAATCTAGGGTTAATGGATTGGAGTTTATGAATGTTTCAACGTTTATTAAATGTATTGTAACATTGAAAGAAATATAATGAAATATCAATTTAGGCATGATGATTTTTCCCATCTTATTTTGTAGATCTAGTCAAGGAGACTATGGTTATGTTTCTAATCCAAGGTTAATGGAGCCTATCTTAAATGCATTGTAACATTGAAAGAAATATAATGAAATATCAATTTAGTTTTCCCAGTTTTGGGTTCTAGTAGGAGAAAATCTTTGTGTATATTTTTTATGTTCTTGCCATTGTATATTTTTTGGTTGAAGAATCTATTTGCGGGTAATTTTTGTACAAGCTTAATTTTGTACAAGTTTAAAACCTACAGATTCTTCCTTGGAAATCAACAAGTCAAATGCTTCAAGCAACATTCTTAAAGAACCAACCAAAAAAGGAAAATCTTCAATGCAAAGTCTATAAAAAGATGTCATGAAACATTTGTTGATTCTCTTTTCAAAAACTTTTTTTATTTACATTGAATGTGGAGGAAAAGCTTGTTTTGTTGCATACTTTTTTTGGGTGTCATTTTAAGGTGCTTATGGCTACAGGAAATGTGAATTTCTTTTTAGTTTATATTCGGGAAAATAGGGTATTCCATACAAGACAAACACCTTTACTGATCACTCATGCAATCAGATAAAATATTATAAAAATCTCTCTATGAGGGAAATAATCCACAACCCAAACCAACGTGCCTTGTTGAGGCAATTTTATTAATGCAAAAGAATTTTGTTACCAAAGAGAGTTCTCACAATTGATCATCAGTCGAGATCCTCCGTGCTCTTTAAATAGGGATCATGGACCAATGAGGTGTTAAAGCCACAAATCAATAGCCATTAGCATCAAGGAGAATATGAGCCGATATATCGCTCTATGTCTAGAATATGTTGTGATCACCAAATTACAATGCAACTAAAGAAACACACTTATACATAATACACACATTAGACCAAGTTGAACTTAACTTACTCCCATGTGTTTAAATTTCCTAACATGCCCCTTAAGAACAACTTGCAGAGATTGGATTGAAGGATTTATAAATTTGACACAATAGGAGAAGGAAGGAGGAATTATATCCTATTCTCCCTTAATGGCAACTTGTTGAACTTTGAATATAGATCAAAGTTTAGAAAATATTACTTTTGTAAGAGATTTTGTAAAAATGTGTGCAACTCGATCATCTATAGGGCAAAAAAGCACTTAAATAACTTGATCATGAATGATATTTTGATGAAGTTAATTTGTAGCCCAATGTATTTCTTGTGAGTTTATATTCGGGAAAATAAGGTATTCCATACAAGACAAACACCTTCAGTGACCACTCATGCAATCAGATAAAATATTATAAAAAACTCTCTATGAGGGAAACAATCCACAACCCAGACCAACGTGCCTTGTTGAGGCAATTTTATTAATGTAAAATAATTTTTTTACATAAGAGAGTTCTCACAATTGATTATCAGTCGAGATCCTCCATGCTCTTTAAATAGGGATCATGGACCAATGAGGTGTTAAAGCCACAAATCAATATCCATTAGCATCAAGGAGAATATGAGATATCACTCTACGTCTAGAATATGTTCCTCCATGCTCTTTAAATAGGGATCATGGACCAATGAGGTGTTAAAGCCACAAATCAATATCCATTAGCATCAAGGAGAATATGAGATATCACTCTACGTCTAGAATATGTTGTGATCACCAAATTACAATGCAACTAAAGAAACACACTTATACGTAATACACACATTAGACCAAGTTGAACTTAACTTACACCCATGTGTCTAAATTTATTAACATGCCCCTTAAGAACAACTTGCAGAAATTGGATTGAAAGATTTATAAATATGACACAATAGGAGAAGGAAGGAGGAATTATATCCTATTCTCCCTTAATGACAACTTGTTGAACTTTTAATATTGATCAAAGTTTAGAGAATTTTACTTTTGTAAGAGATTTTGTAAAAATGTGTGCAACTCGATCATCTATAGGCCAAAAAAACACTTAAATAACTTGATCATGAATGATATTTTTGATGAAGTTAATTTGTAGCCCAATGTATTTGATGTGCTGATGTTGAATAAGATATTTGGTGAGCTTGATGGCATTTTGATGATCACTCTAGAGGGTGGTTGGATGTTGTTGTAACACCATTGTGTTAACCCTTGATTTTGTAATGTTAAATAATGGATGTGGTTGTAAATAAATTGAAATATTTTTGTTAGCTTGAAGTGTGGGGTGACAAATCCATGATATAAGAGAAAATAGTGAGTGGTGTTGGCTGGCAACACCCAAAAGTTGGATTGCAATGTTGGGCAGAGGAGATGTCCATTTTTCTTGCTTCCATGACGTGAATAAAAGTGGAAGCAAATAGTCCCATGGGGACACGAAGAGCCTGAAGCAAAAGAGAAGGATGCAAGCAAAACATAATTCATTGGAATAACAACAAAACATTAGATCAATAACGTGTTAGCGAATGAGCAAGACAAACACAACGTGAGAGAACATTGGAGAAGGAATTGGAGAAAGGCTATTGAGGCTAATGGGATGTGATTCCCTGTGTTGATGTATTGAAGTTATGGACTATGTGTGTCCAAGCTTGGAAAATTAGTGGAAGGCCTAGAGGAGATTTTTGGGTGATGGGTGCTTGTTGTATGGCTGATAAAACACTAGGAACAGTGGAAATTCACTAGGTTTCTCACTGAAAGGGTTGATAAACTATTGAGTTCTTGCTAAGAGGTTTGATAAACCACTTAGTGTAAGCTAGTAAAACACCTAGATTGTGACCTATAGGTTCCTGCAATGCTTTACTTGAGGATGAAACTAATAAACTACCTAAAAAGTGATCTCGTACTACTGGAGTTAAGAATTATTCTAGCCGAGTCTAATTGAAATCCCTCAGATCATAGATCTAGCTCAAGGGTGGAAAGGTACAATAAATATTGTGGTGCAACTAGCTTATGGTTGGGCAGAGAGTTGAAATCACACCTTCAGTTTCCAACCATCTATATTCATTCAAATAAGTTCCTAATGGACTTCGATTAATTACATGAACTGGTATGCTAAAGAATAATGAATGGCTTTGTGTTATCTAGAATGTTTATTGGAAATTGTTGCATGCCCTTGATAGGCAATAGGTCTTGATTTCTTTTGGCTAAGTTGGAAATGCTAGTTTATGTGTCTTGATGAAAGGCATGTTGCTAATTTATTTGATGTAATCTAACTTTAGTTAATGTTTGACAAGTTATATATATATATATAGATGCAAATGTGAATGGACTGCATGAGGACTTGTAGATAACTACTGATAAAACTATTTTGATGAAAGACATCTTGCTGATTTATTTAATGTAATCTAACTTGAGTTAATGTTTGAAAAGTTATAATTTTGGACTAAATTTTTTAATCATGCCACAATAATAATAATACTGAGTCTCGCTTGGGACCAATCAAGGCTTCATAAATCCATTGAAATCTTTAAAATTTCCAATTCGTACAGTGTTGGGTTTGTACTCAGGCCAATTGTGACGCATCAAGATTGCAAAGGAATTCATGAAATTTGCAAGGGAGCGAATGAAATCATAATTTTTATTAATCATAGGCTAATCTTAGTTTAGAATCCTAATCTAAGAGATTAGTAGGAGAATTAAGTGTTAGTATGAGGATTAATGTTTAATCATGCGTTTCACCCATTGGCGAGTGATAAAATCATTGGAGGAGTGTCACTATGATAGAAGGTGTGTGATGGTACATCCTACCATCGCATCATAAAGTGTAATTTATGTCGTGTTGTGCATAGTTTGGGCCTAGACCTCCTTCACATCTAGGTGTGTTGGTGCGATGGCATGCTGACATGGAGGCCTAGAGAAAGGATAAGCATGAATCCACCCTAAAAATATCTATAACATGTTCACAAAAATATGTGGAGGACGACCAGGACCCAATGGGACCCTCGGCTTAGGCTGAGGTGGTAGATGACCCGTAGACTAGATAAACTATGTGGATGAAATAAGGGTTGATAACATGGATAGAATTTCAAAATGGCGCCTATGTGGCGTGACACGTGGTAGGAAGTGTTGGCCCTGTTGGATGGCCAAGTGACTAGTTTCTTGGTGACACATGGCACCCTTAGAGGATGCCATGTGGCAAGGTGATGTTATCATAACATTAGTGTGCATCGCAAGGTAGGGTAAGTGTGCTTGACAAAATGCACACAACAGAGATCCTTTTGATGTGGCATATGACATAGCAACACCTCGTATACCACTTGGTGGGCCACGTGGATGGTTGACTGATGTGGCAAGAGAGTTAAAAGGTGAATTTTTAAACAATCATAAATTTTGATTTGAGCATCAGATTGAGATGAAAATTATATCGTCAAAAAGATCTTAACGAGCTAGTCGCAATTGTGGAATTTGATTTGTGTTTTAAGGAAGTTGGAAAATAAGGGTTTTTGTGACCCCATCTTCATAATAGAGTTTGGAGATTTGAGAAATTTTGATGTAACACCTTCCATTGCCTGAGAATAACCCAAAAGGGTGGGAGGGTGTTTTACAATTGCTACCAAAATCCAAAATATAAAAGTATCTATTTAAGCCACAAAAATTCTTTTCTTGCATTAAATATTGCTTGGTAATATACTTTTGTTGAAGAAAGAGAAATACCTACTTGCTTTTACAAGTGCAAGTTATAGGTCTGGAACTAAGACTGAAAACATAACATGTAGTATACTTCTGATCATCAAGGTTTCTAGCTCAATATGATCCAATGAAACCAACCAAAAAATATTCCCCCTTGATGTGTAATGTATCCTAAACTGAACTATAATTCAGATATATCGAAGTATCTTTTTCACTGCTTTCCAATTATTCTCATGAGGTATTTGCATATAGAAAACAAAAATACCAACAATAAAAGAAATATTAGTGTTAGAAAATTATATATTACGGAGCAATGGAACACATAAAATATTGCAGAAATATAAACACAGAAAACACACAAAACAAGAGAGACACAGATATACGTGGTTCACCCAGTTTGGGCTACGTCCACCCCGAACAGCCAGTCCTTCCTTTTTATTATCCAGCAAAATGAAGAGACACAACCTACAACAAATCCGCTGTAATATCCTCTGTTTTCTCTCACAGTCTCACCTCTCTATTTCTCGCTCACAGAATACACATCTATCTCACAACCTCAAATACAATACCCTCATACAAAGAGAGGGGTTGCCTTCTAGGGCAAAAAACCCTAAACTAAACATAAGTTCTACCATCAGATCATCCGCCTAATGAACGGCCCAGATTGACTAGAAATTACTATACTTTTACAAGGCAATTTTATAGTTGTTTTTAGCTTCGGGGGCACTGCCCCCGAAACCCCCCGCTAGGGGGGGCTCCCAAAGGTCGCAGCCGTCCCCCCCTAGACCCCCCCTGCAACAAATATTTTACGGGCGGCAACGATTTCGAACTGGGGTCCTATGTGGCGATACCTTTGAATATAGAAGATAATCAGGCTCCACACCCAACAATCTCCCACTTGGAGACTGATTGTAGCAACTCCACCGCTGCTCCATTTGCTGGACAATGACTCCTCTTTGGACCTGGCTGTTTCTCATCTTCATCATCATCCTTGAAGACCAACTAAAACTGAGCATATTCTAAGTTTCTCCCTGGTTACAACTTTTGTTAGCATATCTGCAGGATTCTGGCTAGTGTGTATCTTTTCCAGCTTCAACTCTCCATCTTCCAACATTGATCGTATGAAATGGTACTTGAGCTGTATGTGTTTAGTCCTAGAATGAAATGCTGAGTTCTTTGCAAGATGAATGGCACTTTGGCTATCACTGTATAATGTGCCCATATCATGCTCCTTACCCAATTCACCCATAAACCTTTGTAACCAAATCATTTCTTTACTAGCCTCTGTAGCAGCAACATACTCTGCTTCTGTTGTTGAAAGTGCAACAACACTTTGGATTTTTGAAACCCAACTGACAGTTGTTCCTCCAACAGTAAATACATATCCTGTAGTGCTCCTCCTGTTATCTCTGTCACCTGCCATATCTGCATCAACATATCCTTGTAGGGAGATGTTTGAACCACCAAAGCATAATGCTTGATTTGTGGTACCTTTCAAATATCTGAGAATCCATTTCACTGCCATCCAATGTTCCTTTCCTGGATTGTTCATGTACCTGCTTACAACTCCCACTGCATGTGCAATATCAGGCCTTGTGCAGACCATTGCATACATTAAGCTTCCAACTGCTGATGCATATGGAACTTTAGACATATAATCCATGTCTTCTTGGGTCTTCGGGCACATTTCCTTGCTAAGTTTGAAATGGCTAGCAAACGGTGTACTAACTGGTTTTGCATTGTGAATGTTAAATCTTTTCAACACCTTTTGTATGTACTCATTCTGAGACAATGTTAATTTACGATTTTTCCTGTCTCTAGTTATTCTCATACCAAGGATTTGTTTCGCAGCTCCCAAATCCTTCATTGCAAATGAATTTGCCAATTTTCTTTTGAGCACATTTATTTCCTGCATGTTAGATCCTGCAACAAGCATGTCATCTACATACAGTAACAATATAATATAGCTGCCATCATTTTGTTTTTCCAAATAAACACAATGATCAGAGTGACATCTAGTATAACCTTGTTCAGACATAAACTTGTCAAATTTTAGATACCACTACCTTGGAGCCTGTTTTAAGCCATACAAGCTCTTCTTCAACCTGCACACTAGTTTCTCCTTCCCTTTCACCTCATATCCTTGTGGCTGCTGCATATATATCTCTTCCTCCAAATCCCCATGGAGAAAGGCTGTCTTTACATCTAAATGCTCAAGATGCAAATCTTCAGCTGCTACAAGACTTAAAATAGTTCTGATTGAAGTCATTTTAACAACAGGAGAAAATATTTCATCAAAATCAATACCTTTCTTCTGTGCAAACCCCTTCACCACAAGTCTAGCTTTATACCTCTGTTTTCCTCCATCTTCTTCCTTCAGCCTGTAAACCCATTTATTCTTCAATGTAGTTTTTCCTACAGGCAACCTGACTAAATCCCAAGTCTGGTTATGCATTAAGGAGTCCATCTCTTCTTCCATGGCTACCTCCCACTTCTTCTTGCTTTCAACCTGCATTGCTTCTTCATAACATTCGGGTTCACCGGAATCAGTCAACAATAAATAATATAATGAAGGAGAGTATCGTTCAGGGGGTCTACCTATCCCGGTAGATCTTCTAACACCACTTTCAGGTGTTTGGGGTGCCTGTTGCTGTTGTGGTGGTTGCTGTTGTTGTGGTTGTTGATTATTATTATTTTCAGGCACCTTTACTTTTTCAGTGATTTCATCAAGGACTGCGTATTCCTTGTTTTCCTTTTCCTGTTTCTTTTCCTGCAACTGATTCTTATACAAGACCTTTTCATTGAATATTACATCTCTGCTCCTAATGATTTTGTGATTTTCGTAATCATATAAGCGATAACCAAAATCATTAACACCATATCCAATAAAGGTACATTTCTTTGACTTTGCCTCAAGCTTTGTTCTATTTTCTTTATCAATATGGACAAAGGCCTCACAACCAAAATGCTTTAAAATAGAGTAGTTTACCTTTTTACTTGTCCATGCTTCCTTTGGAACACCACCATCCAAGGAACTTGAAGGCCCTCTGTTTATTAGATAAACAGCAGTATCTACAACATCTGCCCAAAACTGTAAAGGCAATCCTGCATGCAATCTCAGGCACCTTGCACGCTCCATGATTGTTCTGTTCATCCTTTCTGACACACCATTTTCTTGTGGTGTTCTTGGAACTGTCTTCTCTCTGCGAATTCCATGCTCTGAACAGTACCTATCAAACTCTTTGCTGCAATATTCACCTCCATTGTCTGATCTAAGACACTTCAATTTCTTTCCTGTCTCAATCTCAACCAAAGCTTTCCATTTCTTGAAAGTATCAAATACATCAGATTTATTCTTAATACAATAAATCCAAGTTTTTCTAGTTGCATCATCAATAAAAGTAACATAATAACGAGAGCCATAGAGAGATGATACCTGAGCAGGTCCCCATACGTCTGTATGCACAAGCTCTAATTTTTCGTTCTTCTTTTCTTTCCCAACTCTGAGAAATTTGACTCTCTTCTGTTTTCCATAAATGCAGTTCTCACAGAAGTCCAAATCAACATTCTTCAAACCCGGCAACAAATTCCTTGAGTGAAGAATCTTCATCCCCTTTTCACTCATGTGTCTGAGCCTATGATGCCATAATGCTGCATCTGCTCCTCTGGAAGTTAAAGCATTAACAGAGTTAGAAATACCATTGCATAAATACAATGTACCAACCTTTTCGCCTTTTGCTATTACCAGGGCTCCTTTAGTGACCTTCCAAGCTTTATCTGTGAAAGTTGTCACACAACCTTCACCGCCTAACTGCCCTGTTGAAATCAGATTTTTCTTTAGATCTGGAACATGCCTTACCTCCTTTAATAGCCATTGGTTTCCATTCTGCTGTTTTACAAGAACCTTAACCATTCCAACGATTTTACAGGGTTTATCATCACCTAGACGAACTTGTCCAAAATCTCCTTGAACATAGTCATGAAAGTATTTCTTATCAGGTGTGGCATGGAATGAAGCCCCTGAATCTACCACCCAGGAATCAGTAATATTTTCGAAAGAAAGAATCAAAGCATCTTGTAACACCTCACCTGTCACATTTGCTTCATGATTGTTTTCTTGCTGTGCATCTCCTTCTTTTCCCTTCCGAGATCTACAGTCTTTCTTCAGGTGTCCTTTCTTTCCACATTTCCAACACACCATCCTCGATCTGGACTTGGATCTGCCTTTCCTTGATTTACTGCGATATCCTGAGCTCTTTCCTCTTTCCATTTTTCTTCCTCTAGACTCTGCACTCAAAGCATTTCCCGATGTCTCACCGGAGCTTTTCCGACACATTTCCTCGCTAAGGATAGCACCGACAACATCATCAAACTTTAAAGTACTAGATCTAGAAACAGAGTTACTAATGGCCATTACCAAACCATTCCAACTTTCTGGTAATGAGCACAAGAATAACAGAGCTCTAACTTCATCATCAAAGTTTACCCCTACAGAGCTTAACTGACTTGTAACTGTATTAAAATCATTTAAATGGTTTGCAACAGATCCACCTTCCGACATATTCATATTAAATAACCGTTTCATAAGAAATACCTTGTTTGAGGCCGAGGGTTTTTCATATAGTTTCGACAACGTCTGCATCAAACCCTCTGTCGTGGTTTCCTTTGAAATGTTGAAGGCGACTGACGCAGCAAGGCACAACCGTATTGTTCCGAGTGCCTTTCTATCGAGAAGGTTCCATTCTTCGTCTTTCATACCCGTCGGCATCTTTGTTTTTCCGCCCAATGGTAGGTATAGATCTTTCTGATACAGATAATCTTCCATCTACATCTTCCACAGCGAGAAGTTTTGGCCGTTAAATTTCTCGACCCTAAACTTACCATCTTCCGCCATTGCTCCCACTCGAACCAGGAATCCTTCTTTCCTGCGAGTTTATTAGCCAAATAGACCTTCGGCTCTGATACCAGTTGTTAGAAAATTATATATTACGGAGCAATGGAACACATAAAATATTGCAGAAATATAAACACAGAAAACGCACAAAACAAGAGAGACACAGATATACGTGGTTCACCCAGTTTGGGCTACGTCCACCCCGAACAGCCAGTCCTTCCTTTTTATTATCCAGCAAAATGAAGAGACACAACCTACAACAAATCCGCTGTAATATCCTCTGTTTTCTCTCACAGTCTCACCTCTCTGTTTCTCGCTCACAGAATACACATCTATCTCACAGCCTCAAATACAATACCCTCATACAAAGAGAGGGGTTGCTTTCTAGGGCAAAAGCCCCTAAACTAAACATAAGTTCTACCGTCAGATCATCTGCCTAATGAACGGCCCAGATTGACTAGAAATTACTATACTTTTACAAGGCAATTTTACAGCTGTTTTTAGCTTCGGGGGCGCTGCCCCCGAAACCCCCCGCCAGGGGGGGGCTCCCAAAGGTCGCAGCCGCCTGTTAGGATATTCCGACACATAGGATATAGTTAAGATCAACTTGGTCTAGTGTAGAGTTAGGTATAGAGTTAGGTAAAGTGTGTTTCTTTACCGTTGCACATTTTGTAACTTACAATCCGACGGTCACGATATGTAGTGATCCGACGGTTCACTCTCTCCTCGGTATTACCGACACTTGATCCGTGGCTTGACACCCGATTGGTCCATGAGTTCTATTTAAAGCACATGGAGGGTCATTGTTCGGGTAATCCGTGCATGAGAGAAGCTTATGTAAATTTTCATTCTTTGATTAATAAATTGTCTGTAGTAGCCACGTTGGCGCAGGCCGTGGACTGTTTCCCTCTTTGAGGGTTTTAACCACGTCAAAAATACTGGTGTATTGATCTGTGATCTGGTTGTGAGCGGTGTCCTTTTGGTGTTCTTTCTGAGGAACTTACCCTGTAAATTCCTACATGGTATCAGAGCTATTTGAGGGCCGCGTCCGTTGGTGATCCAAATCTGAAGCCGGTAGAACTGCATGCGGCTGTCGTTTCCTAGATCTGTTGTTTCTAACTGCTTTCGGGCCGAGAGGACTGCTCTATTGCGTTCGGAGAATCTGTTCCAGTGAGGAACCCCTTTCGTTTCACGCGAAAAGGTTTCCGGTAGCCCTAGCTGCGTCATTTTTCAGATCGGGAGGTATACAGTGTTTTTGCAGTTTACTGTTATTTTCTCTCTGCTTATTTCGGTTTCGGTTTATTTGGCCTTTTTTTTTAACCGGATCTATACCTTTCATCTCTGCGTATGCTCTTTTCCCTGCGACTCTGTGCGATCTGGGAAAATCAGAAACAGAAAGGAAGGATTTTTCTCATGCGTATGCTCTTTTCCCTGCACCTTAGTGTGATCTCGGAAAATCAGAAACATTGAGAAAAATATTTAGTTTTTCGGCTAAAGCTAACTTTGAGATTTTTTTTTAAAAATATCTAGTTTTTTGGCTAAAGCTAACTTCGAGCCGCAAGGTTCGTTTTTCTTTGCATATTCGTGTTGGGTTTTGTGTTTTGTGTTTTGTAGGGAAAAAGAGCTTTCTCAAGGCAAGCACGCAAACCAAGGCCCCCCCCCCCCGCTCTCTCTCTCTCTCTCTCTCAAATTTTTTGTATAGATCAATTGGTTCAAAGCTATTTTAAGAGAGTAGAGGTCTTGAGTTCAAGTCTCCATTTTGTGGGAGCGGATTTTTTCATTCCCGCACATTTGCACACTTTGCCGGCAACTTCAACAAATTCTTTTTAAAAAAGCCATAACTTCTTCATCCGGAAGCCTTTTTCAGAGCCGTTTTTTTTAAAAGAGCCTAATTTTTCGAGATCTATCCATTGGAACACTTACTTTCAGCATCTTCAGCTTCAATTTTTTTAAAAAAATGGAAAGTCCATGCCAAGTCATTCTTGACAGCACTAACTACTTCCAATGGATAGCCTACATGGAAGATTTACTTAGAAGTAAAGGTCTCTACAGAATAGCCACAGACCAAGAGAAGAAACCAAAAGATGAAGACAAGGCTGCAAAATGGGAAAATAGACAAGATCAAGCACGTGGTTTGATAGGGATGTCTATTTCTCCTGATCTTAGATTCCATATTGCAGAACTTGAGACTCCTCATGAAGCATTGGAAAAACTTACTAAAGTTTTTGGGATTAAAAATGAAATTAGAGCCCATCAACTTGAAAATGAGTTGCTTACATTGGATCCTAATAATTTTTCTTGCATTGAAGATTTCTTGTCCAAATTCAAGACCCTTAGATATCTTTTGGAAGGTGTTAAGGTTAAGAAAGAAGATAGTAACCTTATTTATTCCATCCTTACTAAGTTGGGACCAACCTACTCTGTATTTGTTTCCACCTTCCATTCTACAAGGGAAGCTTTCATTTGTCAAGGAAAAGACTACAAGGCCCCTTCCTTTGACTCTTTTTGTGATTCTTTAATAAGAGAACAAGAAAAACTCTTACACCTTGGTCTTCTTAATCTTGGAAACTCTTCCACGAAAGCGTTAGCCGCCCAGCAGCAACCAAATTCAAAGAATCCTAAGAAGTCATATCCTCAAAAGAATGGTCCTAAACCAACTCAGCCTCAAAATGAAAGATCATTTCAGCAAAATGATAAGACCAATAAAAACAAATGGAAGAAGACTGATAGACATTGTAACTTTTGTAATCGAGATGGCCACTTAGAATCTAAATGCTTTAAGAAGATGGAAGCCTTGGAAGCCGCAATGAAGAAACATAACATCCATGTGGAGCATATTTCAACTTCAACTTCCAGAATGGCACTTTCTGCATGTCATTGTCAATCATCTCAGTCTGGTTATGCATTAAATGTATCTTCTTCCTCTCCTTCTCATGAGTGGCTCATTGATTCTGGAGCCTCTTATCACATGGCCAAAAACCAAGCCATGTTTTCTTCTTTAAATGATTGTAACACCAAAAATATATATGTTGGTGATGATAGATCTCTTAATGTTGTCAGGACTGGAACTGTTCATCTAGACAATGGTCAGTTTAATGATGTATTATGTGTTCCAACCTTATCCTGCAACCTTCTATCTGTATATCAGATAACTCATTCAGGTGAAGGTAAAATTGTTGAATTTTGACCTCATGATGTTGTAATCAAGGATCTAAGAGATCCTAAACAGATTCTAGCTACTGGTATTACTGATGATTCCACAAGGTTGTATAAGTTTCACAACTTTGGGTCATCAAATCTTCCCTCAGTATTTGTTGCTCATAATGATGAAGTGAGCAAACTTTGGCATGAGCGATTTGGTCACTTAAACTATCGCTCCCTTCAGCATCTATGTAAAGAAAATATGGTGACAGGTCTTCCTATGGTATCTTGCAGAGATGGTGTTTGTTCCGGATGTGTACTCGAAAAACATCATCAGGACAGTTTTGACAAACGTGCCTCTTGGCACGCCTTAGCCCCTTTACAGCTTGTGCACAATGATTTATGTGGTCCACTTCCTGTTGCTTCATTCTCTGGCTGCAAGTATTTCTTAACTTTCATTGATGATTTCTCCAGACGCACTTGGGTATACTTCTTAAAACTCAAGAGCGAAGTATTTAACACATTTTTGGCCTTCAAAGCCTTTGTTGAAAAACAATCTGGACATCAAATTCTTAAGCTAAGAACTGATAATGGTGGAGAATATGTTAAAAACACATTCATCAACTTTTGCACCGAAAATGGAATTCAAATGCAACATAATGTTCCATACACTCCACAACAAAATGGTGTAGCTGAAAGAAAAAATCGCACTTTAAAGGAAATGGCTAATTGTATGCTGCAATCTAAAGGACTCAGTCTTAGTTTTTGGGCCGAAGCAATTAATTGTGCAAATTATATAATCAATCGCACTCCTACTAAGGTTCTAGAGAATATCACTCCAGAAGAAGCTTGGAGTTCCATTAAACCAGATGTAAGTCACTTTCGTGTTTTTGGAAGTGAAGCATGGGCCCATATTCCAGATGAAAAGCATAAAGCTTTAGAACCTAAGAGTGAGAAATGTACTTTTGTTGGATATTCTGAAGATGTAAAAGGTTATAGACTTATTCCATTTAAGTCCAAAAATGTTATCATTAGAAGAGATGTAAAATTTGATGAAAATAAATCGGCCTGCGAGCCTAGTCCGGCGGATGTGCCACCTCTTCCTATCTCTTCTACTTTTGAAAACATTTCTTCTTCAGATGATGAAAGTGAGGATGATAATCCTCCCCCACCTTCTCAGGATCCTCAACTTCCAAGATGGGTCCGTGCTACTCGTGATGCAGCAGGTGATCTTGCCGGTGATCCTACAGATCAGCGACGTACACGTTCTCAGTTTGAAAGAGCCTCTTCTTTACTGGCTCAAGCTTCAGTAAATCATGATCCTGACACTTTTGCAGAAGCTTCAGGCCATCCACATTGGGAAGCAGCTATGAATGAAGAATATCATTCATTGTTGGCAAATGATACATGGGATCTTGTTCCTCTACCAAGGGGACGCAAACTTGTTAGATGTAAATGGGTTTACAGAACCAAGTATGGACCAGATGGGAAAATTGATAAACATAAAGCTCGTCTTGTTGCTAAGGGCTTTTCATAGGTTGAAGGCATTGACTACACTGAAACCTTCTCCCCTGTTGCCAAAATGAACTCTATCTGCCTTGTTCTTTCCCTTGCTGCCTCTTTAAAATGGGAAGTCTATCAGATGGATGTTAAATCTTCCTTCTTGCATGGGGACTTGCAGGAAGAAATCTATATGGAACAACCCATTGGCTTCATACAAATAGACTCCAGCCTTGTTTGTCGACTTAAGAAATCCCTTTATGGTCTCAAGCAAGCTCCTCGGGCTTGGTATGCCAAAATGGATAGCTTTCTTTTAGAATCTGGCTTTTCTAGGTGTTATTCTGACAATACTGTCTACACCAAGAAAGTGGGCCACTCTCTTATCATCCTTGTTCTTTATGTTGATGATCTTATTCTTACTGGTAGTGATCCCAACCTTATAAACCATGTGAAGTCCAGCCTTAAAAAGAAATTTGAAATGACAGACTTAGGACACTTACACTATTTTCTCGGTCTTCAAGTCTTGCAATCCAAGGAGGGTATTTTCCTTTCCCAGTCCAAGTATGCTTGTGATATTCTTCGTCATTTTCACATGGAAGACTGTAAGCCAGCCCCTTCTCCCTTTCAGTCTGGAGTCAAACTTTCAGTCTCTTGTACTTCTCCTGAAGTTGATGCTACCTTATACCGTCAACTTGTAGGAAAACTCTTGTATTTAACCCATACTCGTCCTGACCTTTCCTTTGTTATTGGCCTTGTTGCTCGTTTTATGCAAAACCCCCGTGAAAGTCATTGGAAAGCAGCTAAAATAATACTTCGTTATGTTCGAGGTACAGTACATTTTGGGATTCATTACAGTGCCAAAGCAGCTCCTCTATTAGTTGGTTTCACTGATTCTGATTGGGCTGGTGACCCTGATGATCGGAAGTCTACCGCCGGTTATGTCTTCACTCTTGGTTTAGGACCTATTACATGGGCTTGTAAGAAACAGGCTGCCATTTCTCTTTCGTCAGCAGAAGCAGAGTATCGTGGTGCCGTGGAAGCTAGTAAGGAAGCCTTGTGGCTTCGTCAGATCCTATCAGAGTTTGGCTTTGAGCAGAAGCATCCAACCACACTTTGGTGTGATAATAAAAGTGCCATTCAGCTATGCAAAGATCCAGTCCAGCATCAGCGCAGCAAACACATTGAACTACACATGCACTTCATCAGAAAGCTCATTCATGACCATGTTCTTGAAGTGCAATATTGTTCAATAGATGATCAGGTTGCAGACATCTTCTCAAAGGCTCTCACAGAGGTGAAGTTCACTAAACTTCGATATATGCTTGGAGTTCAGGAAGTTGTCACTAAGGGGGGATAGGCTCTAGTGCCTCCTTCCTTCTCCTATTGTGTCATATTTGTAAATCCTTCAATCCTATCCCAAGTTGTTCTTAAGGGGGGATGTTAGGATATTCCGACACATAGGATATAGTTAAGATCAACTTGGTCTAGTGTAGAGTTAGGTATAGAGTTAGGTAAAGTGTGTTTCTTTACCGTTGTACATTTTGTAACTTACAATCCGACGGTCACGATATGTAGTGATCCGACGGTTCACTCTCTCCTCGGTATTACCGACACTTGATCCGTGGCTTGACACCCGATTGGTCCATGAGTTCTATTTAAAGCGCATGGAAGGTCATTGTTCGGGTAATCCATGCATGAGAGAAGCTTATGTAAATTTTCATTCTTTGATTAATAAATTGCCTGTAGTAGCCACGTTGGCACAGGCCATGGACTGTTTCCCTCTTTGAGGGTTTTAACCACGTCAAAAATACTGGTGTATTGATCTGTGATCTGGTTGTGAGCGGTGTCCTTTTGGTGTTCTTTCTGAGGAACTTACCCTGTAAATTCCTACACCGCCCCCCCCTAAACCCCCCCTGCAGCGAATATTTTATGGGCAGCGTTGCCGCCCCCATTTCGAACTGGGGTCCTATGTGGTGATACCTTTGAATATAGAAGATAATCAGGCTCCACACCCAACAATTAGGACAAGCCTAAGTCAAATATAAGACAATACCAACTAACAAAAGGTACAAAGTGGCATCGACTTTGGGTTTAGTGTAGGTGGCAACAAGTTTGACACCAAATTGAAAGAGAGAAGGGGATGGTTTATACTCTTCAATGTGAAAGTGGTGAAGAAGGTCACATGTATACTTTTATTGGGAAAGAGAAATTACTTCCTTGGTCAACAATACTTGGAAGCCAAGAAAATAATGTGAATAGTATAAGCCTGTCATTTCAAACAATCTTCTTAAGGCTTGGCTTCACATGGGTTAAAAGTTTAGAGTCATTGCTAGCGAGGATAAATTCATCAACATAAGTAATAAGGATTATGATATTGGTTCTTAATATTACAGAGTATATATTGGATTCAAAATGGCATCTAGATAAGTCGATTCCAAGAAGAAAGCTATCCATTTTAGCATACCAAGCTCAAGATGCTTCTTTAAGACCATAGAGATGAGGTTATTCCATATATATTTCTTCATGTGAATCAAATGAAGGAAAATTTAACATCCATCTTATGGACCTCTCATCCATGTGAGGCAACAAGGGATAGAACAAGGTGAATGGAATTCATTTTGGCAATAGGGGAAAATGTTTCATTATAGTTAATTACTTCAACTTAAAATAATCATTTAGCAACTAACTGAGTGTTATGTCTTTCAACACTTCCATTTGATGCCTACTTAGTTCTACAAAAACATTTACAACTGAATTTGTAAAAGTTCTCAAGTATCATTTTCCATCAAGGAATGATATTCTTCATTCATTGTTGTTTCCCAATATGGATGGCTTGAAGCTTCTACAAATGTTTCCGAATCATTAGTCTCTAAGGTTTGAGATAAAAGAGAGGAGGCTAATTGGAACTATGAATGATTTCAATGTTGATTTCGGAGAATTGGAAAGGTCGCCGTGACTTCCCATGTTGAATGAACCCATTGAGGAAGTTGTTGTGCTAGTGCATGTTGATGTTTGATGGACTCACCTTGAGGAGGGTGAGAGAGTGGAGGTGGATTTTCATCCTCATTTTCATCTATGACACCTAATATTTGGGATTAGGAAAATCCTTGTAAAATATTGTAAATAGAAAATAAGGAGAATTCGAATATGAAGAGACACTAGGAGATGAAGCCCAATAGTCTCTCCCTCCATGTATATATCTATGATCAGTGTGAATGAAAAATCACAATTCATTTGAGTAGTTACCTCATGGCCTTGCATCATCATTTAAAGAAAAAACAATATTAAGAACAAAAGGTGGCACAAATGTTGAAGATGGATCAAAGGCTAAAGAGGGCACAACTGTTGATTTTGGATCATTGGCAATTTTGCCAGTGAATTCTCATGTTGAATTAATCCATTGAGGAAGTTGTGGTGCTAGTGCAGGTTGATGTTTGATGGACTCATCTTGAGGAGGGTGAGCAAGTGGAGGTGGATTTTCATCCTCATTTTCATCATTTAAAGAAAAAACAATATTAAGAACATAAGGTGGCACAAATGTTGAAGATGGATCACAGGTTGAAGAGGGCACAACTGCCAAATTAGACTTGCAAGCCAAGATATTTTCATCTTAACATCTATTATAATGATTATTTCATTAGAGGAATGTTGAAGAAATCAATAACCATTTGCATATTCAGAATATCCGCTAAAAATACACTCCTCACTTTTCGGATATAGAGCTTTCCTTTTCTCATCAAGAATGTGAGTCCACGCTTCACTACCAAAGACACATAAGTGGCTTACATTTGGCTTAATTTTATCCCTTGCTATTATTAAGTTATATCTTTTAAAGTATTTATGGGAATGTCATTTACCATGTAATTTGTGTAGTTGATTAATTCTTCCGGGTTATGAAAACTTAATCCCTTAGATTAAATCATACAAATAGTCATTTCCTTTAATGTTTGATTATTTCTTTTATTAATGTCAATTTTCTCTGATGTATATGGAACAATATGTTTCATTTTCATTCCCCATGTAGTGCAATAAGTTGTGAATTTTTTGTTGGCATATTCACCTCCATTATCAGTTCTTGATTTTTGTAGTTGATGTCCAAATTATTTTTATACGAGGAACTTGTAGGCCAAGAATAATTCAAATATTATTTTCACTTAATTTTTAATAAATAAAACAAAATGCATCTAGAGAATTTGTCAATTAAAGTTAAGAATTACTTGAACCTAGAGAAGGAAAGAGAAGAAAGCGAGCCACACAAATCAATGTGAACAAGATACAAAGGTGTTGAGGTGTGCCAAGAGGCATGTTTGTCAAAACTATCTTGATCATGTTTGTTAAGAACATAATTTCCACAAACACGATATGTACACCATGGTTTTATTACATTATTGCTACAATGAGCAATAGTTTAGATGATCAAATTGATCATGCCAAAGTTTTCTCAAGTTATTACTATGAGCATTAAAAATCTAGGGAAAAGGTGGTGAACCAAAGTTTTCAAACTTATACAACCTAGTAATATCATCAATTATTCTTATGGCAAGGACATGCTTATGATATTGTAAATCCTTAATTACAACTTGGAGAGGTGAAAACTATATTGTTTTACCTTCACCTAAATGAGTGACATGGTAAAATGGTAGAAGGTTCCAGGAAAAACTGAGAATACATAATATATCATTGAAATGACCATTATCTACTTGAATTGTTCCATGCCCTATAACACTAAGAGATATATCATCACCAACAAATAGAGAAAATTAAAAAGGAGAAAGAATTACAAAGAGGAGAAGTTAAGAAAGAGGAGGAAGTGAAACCAACACAAGAGATGGAAAGGGTTGAAGAGATAAAAGGAAGAAAAAAAGAATTAGCAATAAGGGAACCACTACAAAGAGAAGATTAATTGAGAAAATAAGAGGAATGAGAAAGGAAGAATAGGAAAAAGTAGGGCAATAGAAAAAGGAATTAGAATAGAAGAAAAAGGAAGCAAAGAGGAAAAAGGAAGGACAGCAAAGAAAAATAATTAAAAATAGAGATAAGAAGGATAGTGATCAACATACTCCTCCAAAACAACTATAACTGCAACCGCTACTATTGATATTACACCCATCAACTCAATTCCTAGCATATTTTTTCCTATAACCATGGATTTGGATACATTGTCACCTGGGGAAGACATAGTTATCCCTTTAAGTACTTATATCTTCCAAACTCAAAAGAAGTATTTTCAAGGAAAAGGGGAAGAAAACAAAAATGAAAAAATGTTGAGAAAATTGTTTTAATTGATGTCAAATAGTGTCAAGGAAGAGACTTTTGAGCAAAGTGTTGTCATTGATGTCAAAGCTGTCTATGTTGTCATTGATTGCAAATTTGAGTCATTGTTGTCTTTCTGTGGTATTGATATTAAGCAAGAGTTATAGGCATCTTGGTAGTTTCGGATGGTTGTGTCAAATTCAGGGAGAGCTTGGTGAGTCAAGAATGGAGGTAATAGATTTGATGCTTTGAAGGAATTTTTGCCTTAATGCCTTAGCTCAAATGAGAAAAATAAGTGTTTTCAATTGTGTAGTCCTCTCAAAGACGTTTCTAATGGTATATAACACTTAGTTTATTCAAGTTTAGCTGTGAAAAATTTGGGACATCCAGACTAATCTGGGAATCGAGACTCATCTGAGGATGTAGGAAATCTAGACTAAAGAAAGTAACCCCAAACTTGGATGCCCGGGGCATCTAGATATCTAGACATTGGGGACATTCGGTGCTCTGCGCATTATGCAAATTTATAAAAATCCGTCATAATTTCATTCTTTTCTTAGTTCTTGTTGATGGCCAAAAATGACCTAACTCAACAATTGGGAGATCACCCAGTTAGGGCCCCAACTAAGCCCTTTTCTGTTTAGGATGGTGATTCCAACTGGTTTAAATGGGTCCAGTTACCCCTTACTCTCCTAACTTATTTGTGATGTCTCTAATTACTTGTCAATAAGAATAGTCAACCAAACTTACCCTCTTGCAACTACCTTACAAGAAAGAAATCCATAAATTGACATAAGGGCCTAGTCAAGCCATCGATGTAGTTGCTCCTATGAAATGAGACTTCTAAGAATGCAATAAATTAATCTAAATCTAAATCTAAATGCACTGCAGATAAATAAAGAAAGCTACTCTAACTCGATACTTAGGAGATAGCTCCTAAATACCAAGTGCAAATATTTAAAGATGAAGGGAATCTGACATGATTTTAATGATGAATATCAGTCTATTGAAGTAGTTCTAATAGATGGTATTATAAGTGTAAGACATGCTCTGTTTAGAGATCAAAATACTAAAAGATAACTCATTAAAACTTGAAAAAGTTCACACAATTCCAATGACAATTAAATCAATTTATGATAGCAATTTTTTTAGTAAATAGTTACTCAAAAATCTGTTTTGAGAAAAATAAATAAATATCATATCTATATAATTATCGAATCAGATAGTAGGTTTAATAAACAAGAATTCTCATATTTAATAGACATGAAAAACATGGAATTATTGGCATAGATTTTTCATTAAAATAATAAGATTTTATTGACAAATAAAAGTATTTGGAGTACAATATTAAACCTAAATCTCATGCTCTATATTCGCAAAGTGTTTCTCCAATAGTCCTAAAACTTTCAACTCTGCCAATAGAAAATAGATCCACAACAGTGCAAGTTCTCTCTTTGAAACAAAAATTAAATTTAAAAAATAAAACCCCCAAGAATTCAGATTTGAGTGTTCCCACTAATCCTACAACCAAAAATCATCTTGCAATAGTGCAAAGAGTATGAGAGTTGTTGAAGAGTAGTTTAGATCTCTGATATTCAGCTGAGAAAAATCCCTATTTCCTCTTTATTGGTCTAATTCTATTGCTCGAAGGCTCTTGGGCTTTATCCTCTCCAACAAGCTCTCTGCAAAAATAACCAAAATTAAAATTAAAATCAATTAAAAATGGAGAGAAGATTCAGATTTCTAAACTTGTGATAACCAAATTAATGAATTCAAATATAAATTGGTAACTTAATAAAACCAAAATCAAGCTTTCCTTTTCTTTCATAAAGAGAAAATATAATCACTCGAACAATCTTGGAATGAGTTAGCAACAACCAATCTTCTTGACCAAAGAAATTCTTCCAAAAACAAACTCAAGGAATTAATTTTCCTCATTTCGCTAATTAAAAGCCAAGTTATGGCTCGTCAATGTTTAGGTTCCAAAAATATTTGTTTGCTGGAAATTACAGTGTTGGGCAATTTCATTAACGTTTTAGTTTAAATAGTTTTAAAAATATTTAAAAAGAAATAAAAAGAAATATATATATATAAAATAAAATAAAGAAAAGTTCAAATGGGGTGTTATGTTTACATAGGGTGGAGGTAAGTAATGTGGAGTATGAAAGGGAGATGACAGGTGTGGATGTGAAGGGTGGGTTGTTGAGGAGGTCCACATGGGTGGAGGTGGGACCTCTTTTCCACCATACTCTTTTCAATCTACCTATCTTGAAATATATGCAGATATCTTCAGAAGCCTCTTACTTAATGTATTGTTCCATGTCAGCCCGAGAATTCGTCGTCGAGTGTTTTATATATATATAAATATATAATTTGTTTTATTTTTAATTTATTTCACAATGTTTTTAATATATATATATATATATATATATATATAATAAATAATTACCATTTACATATTAACTAAATCAAATTATTTTGATTTAGTTAATATGTAAATGGTAATTATTTATTAGGCTAAGAGCTCGTCTTCCTCGGACGTAAGGAAACAGGTTAACGGCCCAAGACCCAGAGGCATCTGGCAGGAGTGAGAGCCTGCTCCCGATTACGGACCACCAGCAGGGTTATGTCAGGTGGCGTGGTTTTCCTATTTAACAGTGATGAGTCATCCCAGCATTCGCGGATAGCAGCCAGAGATGGCTGTCCTCACTGTTGGTTTGACACCTGAGTTGATAGGTTTTACCACCTTCGGAAAAAAAAAAAAAAAAAAAAAAAACTAAATCAAATTATTTTAATTAACACAATTAAACTAATTAAATTAAATTAAATTAAAAAAAAAAAACAAAATAAACAAAATACGATAGAATTAATTTTAAGGGGTTGTGTAGCGTGTGGTTAGTACATATTAATACTTCATGGTTTAAATACATGGTGAGGGTGAATGTACATGGAGGAGAGGAGGCCAAGGAAGTGGAGAGCTCCCCCATTAAACTTTAAAATAAAACCAAAAGATGTACTTCTTTTCTTTTACTTCATAATAGTGTTTATGGAAGCCTATCCAACTAGGTCAACCTCGGAATTCATCCTTGGATGAATTATAGGGCATAAAACATAAATTTTCCAAAGAGCCATGTGGAACCGGGAATATTCCCATTCAATTTTTTATTTTTTTATATATATATATTTTGAACATAGTGGTTTTGTAAAAAATATTATATTAATAAAAAATAAATTAATAATTAATTGAATAATATTTACAAATAGTATAAATTAAAAATTACTCCAATTAGCTAACTACTTAACCTTTATTAACTTGATTAAATTAAAATAACTTAATTAGTTAAGCTACCATTAACTTAATTAATTAAATAAATCAACTAGATAAATTATATTTGCATATTTTAAATTAATTAAATTTCTACAATTAATAGAATATTAGAAAATACATATTTGCATATTTTAAATACTCTGACGACGAAATTAACCAGACTTTGCACAAGGATATATTTCTAACCATAAATCAAAATGAAGTGAAACTTGAATTGTTGGAAATATGGCAGCAAAATGGAAATAATGAAATCGTCAAAATGAAAATCCAAGAAAAATGAAAATATATCAAAATAAAGCATTCAAAACAATTCAAGGTATGATATCAACAAAATTCATATGGAGGGCCCCAAATTATGGGGAGTGTTACAGCTACAACAATTGGCAACACATTGGGATGAAGTAGTTATCCTTGGTTTAGAATAAAATATTTAAACTTACCAATGGTCAAAATAAAAGTTTCCATAACATTCTCACATATTACACCATTTTTAAAGGCCCCACATAAGATGAATCAAAGTAAGATAAGCTCTTAAGGAAAGAAAGTACTTGGATTCCTAGTTCTAAAACAATGAATCCAAGAGTGGGAAACAATAATTATTGTTTTAAACTTTCTCTCTACAATCAGATAGCAAAGCTAGCTAGGAGGCCATCTTAAGATTAGAATGAATTTATTAAATATGAAATTATCTCTTTTTCCCGACATTATGTTAGGTCCCTATAATAATAGTGTATCCTCTTATTGTTATTGTTAGTGTAGACCCCTATTGTTATTGTTGTGCCCTTACATTTTTATTGTTATATAGGCTCTTATTATATTGTGACCCCTTGGACTCCTATATATACCAAGGATCTCTTATCATTTGTATCATCAAATAATTGTTCATTTATGTAATGTAAAGGAGGTTTCCCCCTCGAAGATCATAATTTTTAAGTCGTTGATCTATCTTTTCTTTTGCTTTGCGAGTTGGTTCCATCATATTTGGTAACAAAGCTTTGGATTCTAGGATTTCACTACTGCAAACAGGTCATCTTGGAATTTTCACCATAAAGTTTTTTCTACGAAGTTTCAAAAGTTGAAATTATGACCACGTGGAGCCGAAATATTGATGACCATCTTGTAAAATGTTCAGATCTTGGTTCGCTACATTTTTTGAGATATGGTTCGAAGAAGTTAGAGTTTTCCATGCTCTAGAATTCTGTCTCAAATAGGTGACCTTGGAAAAATCGTCATAACCTCCTATATGAGCATCAGATTTGAATTTCGTAAAAAGTGACTGAAATTGCATGAACTTTAGTTTTTTCTTGCATCATTTTCAGGGCCTAAGGTTGAAATAGTGACATGTGGCATTCCTTACAAGTTCGCACTACAGAACCAGTCCATAATCAAGTCATCGTGGGAGATTGGGCATACAATTATCTTGAAGAATCCAATTCTGGTATAACTTGTGGCATTGGAAAGATGACTCCGACAGCTACCACATGAGAAAATTTCAGACCTTGGAGATCTGAAATTACAAAGGTACAATAGTTTCAATATCGAGCTCTAAAAATCAATATAAAGGTGTGTATTTTTTTAAATTTTGCAAAGTTTTGTTTGAAAAATCAGTTTGAAGCGATTCAAAGGGAATAATGAAGCATAGATATCATTGTTTGATTCCAAAATTACTCGAAACAAAAAAAAATGGACACACCTATTAAGAAACCAGAAAGATCTTCTATGGCACATGAAGAAGAGGAAGAAATACAACATGATTTATCAACATTACGAGACGAAGTGCAACAATTTTTGCTCTCACAAAAATTAACAAAAAATGAATTGGAAGCCATGATGAATGTTAAGATAGATGGTATAAAAAGGGACATGGGATTTTTTTAATGATGGTTTAAAAGTAGACATGGAATCAATGATGAATGTCAAGATAGAACAGTTGAAGGAAGGTTTGACAAAGTTGCTAGAAGAAAGGCTTCTCAACGGTGACAAGGTAATCCATGAAAATAATGATGAGGACAAAAGGAATATGAATTATGATTCTAGAAAATCTAATGTTTGGTTTAATAACCACCACATTCCAAAGATAAATATGAGGAAGTTTGATGGCAAGGATCTGGTAACATGGATATTATAGATGGAGCAATATTTTGATCTTCATTATGTGCAAAAGATACAAAAAGTACACGTTGCATCTTTATATTTAGAACCCAATCAATTTGTATGGTATCGATAACTTTGTTCTCATAAACCACTAGTCACTTAGTCAATTTTTACGGAGCAAATGATAGCTCATTATGAGGATACAAAAAGCAACACCTTCTTTATCTAATTCATAAATCTCAAACAAAAGGGTTCAATGGCAGAGCGCATTGAGGACTTCCAAAATTTGAATGTCAGGGTAACTGATATTCCAAAGGAGCATAATATTGATGTATTCATAGGGAATTTAAAGGATAACATCCAACATGAGGTTTGTCTTTAAGAGCCTGATTCATTGGAGAAGGCATTCATGGTGGCAAGAAAAGTTGAAAGTAAAATTATGGCAACAAGGAAGTCTACTACTCACAACTATAAAGTTGGAAGTGTTGTTGCTCCTAGCCTTCCATAACCTACAAGGTTGACACCAAAAAAATTGGAGGAAAAAAGAAAAAGGGCTTTGTTACAGTTGTGATAATAAGTACACTAAATGTCATAAGTGTGCTAAGAAGAAATTATTCTGCATAGATTGTGAAAAGGAGGAAGAAAAAGAACAAGAAATGTCAAAAGAGGAGGATATACACTAGGAACCAAAACTGGAGAAAGAAGAAATGAATCCAACCATATCTTGTAATGCATTGGAAGGAATTACCTCTCCTCAAACTCTCAAGATAGAAGGATATATGAAGAATAAAAAGGTAATAGTGTTGATTGATTCAGGTAGTACCCATCATTTTGTTTATTGTAAGATAGCCAAGTAATTGAATTTCTTCCTATAAACAACACCAGAGTGTCAAGTGATGGTTGAAAATGGATGAACTATAAATGGTTTCAAATCGAGGAACTATAAAATACTCTGGAAAGTGCCATAATATACATCTAACCATGGGGGATTTTTCTTAATAATCCAATGCTTTCCATTCCAATGGGTGGTGTTGATGTTGTACTAGGAGTCCAATGGTTACAATCTTTGGGGATGATCGATTTTCCTTTTCAAGAACTTTTCTTGAATTTTTTTTGGGAAGGAAAGGAAGTTGAATTAAGGGGTATCACAGGGAAACCGGAAAGATAATCACCTCCAATTACATGACAAAGCTTTTGAAGAAATAACACTGAGGTGTAATTTCACAATTATGCTCACTAGAGGTTCAAACATCAAAATCATCTATTTCTCCAGATCTCCAAAAAGTCTTAGAAAATAATTCTAAGGTATTTGAGACTCCCAAAGGACTCCTACTTATTCATGATCATGATTATGCTATTCATTTGATTCCAGGAAGTGTTCCTCTAAACATCAGACCTTACAGATATCCTTATGCCCAAAAGAGTGAAATTGAATGTATGCTTGCATAAATGTTAGAGGTCAATATAATTCAATCGATTCAAAGTTATTTCACTACTCTTGTAGTATTGGTGCACAAGAAGGATGGATCATGGTGTATGTGTCTGGATTATATGGAGATCAACAAGCTCACTATTAAAGATAAATTTCCCATTCATTTCATTGATGAATCTTTGGATGAATTACATGGAAACATTTACTTCACCATGCTAGATATTCTTTTAGGTTATCATCAAATTAGAATGAAGGCTAAAGAAATTCCAAAAACAACATTCAAAACTCATGAGGGTCATTATGAATTTTTTGTCATGTCTTTTGGCCTTACTATTGCTGTTTTCGGGAAAAGTGTCTATTCAGAACGACCCTATCCCACAGGGTTGTGACAGAGACCTCAGAAACAAACAAGGAAAACTACTCTTGTATTCTTATTTATGAACTATAAACGAAGATGATTAAGATGAACCGACCTGTGTCTTGCGCTAGTTGTTCGATCCAATCTATCCTCTCTTTGCCAGCTTCCACCGATCTGCTCCCTCACTTGCCCAGCGTCACCAAGTTCCTGAAAGTTCACAGAAGAGAGAAACTACACAAAGACATAGATTTATGTTCATAAAAAGCTTAGGATCAGATTTAAGCTAAACATACAAATATAACACACATCAGATATACAAGCATGTAGGAGAAACTCAAGTAGTTTTATTGATAAAACAAGAAGATCCAGGAGGAGTTACAACCGATGAGTCCTGATCCAGCATCAGCCTCCCAGCATAGAATCCCTTCTTCACCTCCAACAAAGCATAAATCACCCAATACTCTGATATCAATCACAAAACCAACAGCAATTCTCTGCAATGTACAAAATTCCAACCCTCCTGGATCTCTTGGTGAGGGATCCATATATAGATGTATGCAAATGGGATGAGTCATCCCATGAGTTGATTAGTGGCTTCTCTCTGTCAGTTCTTGCTTCCACTTGGAGACTGAGAGCCTCTTACTCATCACTGGTCGAATTCAGTGAGGCAAGTGTCATTGGAGAAGATTCTGGAAGCTTCCATTGTCCCTCCACCTCGTTGAATGACTCTGCCACTTGTCATTTCCCGCTCAACGCACCCTGGTAGTGCATTCAAGTGCGTTGCAACGCACCTAGCCAGTGTATTTGGGTGCTTTGCAACGCAGTCAGCTAGTGGAGCACTTGAAATGATCCTGTTTTGACTAGTTTTGAGCAGTTTCTGGTGGAGAACTTCTGGGAGAAGCTGTAATTTGTTGACCTTGTTTCTTTAGGAGCTGGAACAACATCTTTAGGGACTTAGGATCCCTTGGTTTATGGACATTTCATGCTTATAGCTGTAAGGCACAAAAATGTCTATAACAGTTGCCCCCTAAAGTATGAGGCCGTTTATCGGGTGAAATGCTTTATTAGGAGGATCCGAAGTTCTTCTAATGCTGGAGAGGAGACCTGTATTGAGATACAATACAATACATTATTTTCATACTGTTTTCATGATCTAGCTGAGGTGGGCATTCCCATGCTCAGCTTTATAAATTCATTTTCACATACATAGGACAGACAATCGTCTGATGGTAGACTGATGATTCTGGTGAAGTCATCATCCTTTTGGTAGGATGATTATCTGTGCTGCAATGCTGTACATTTCAATGTCTTTATTTTTCCTGAATATATATCGCAGCCCGGATGGATGAAACTAGATCTGGGGTCTTCAATCTCGTCCGATCTTCACTCTAAGTACAAGTCGATCCATGTGAGAAATGTTTTGAAGTCGAAGATGGAAAGACATCGCTTGATTACCAGTCAATGATGTAAATTGTTAACAAGCGCGAGAGGAATCACCGATAATGATAATGACCCTCAAGGTACTGCAGTACAATTCACGTGGTGTGAATAAAGGACTTGGCGTCGAACACCGCGCAAAATCTTTCGGTCGAAGGTCATTGATGTATACCTGTCGCCGGAAGTGAGAAACTTGCCATTGAGGCATGCAAGCTTCAAAGTACTGAAGGGGTGTTCCTAGATCAACTTCTTGGATAATGAGTTGATGTCGACAAGAAGCGATCCGTCAAGGGAGGGCCTTAATGAATCCCACATCAATGACACGGAACGGAGAAAATGATTTTGATGGAGGTGAAAACGATCTGGTGACATACGGTTCAGGGTGGCGGTCATGAAAGAGTGAAGTATAATGTATGGTAGTGGATGGGACACGGGTGACTTCTCTGGATGACTTCTCTTGAACATGTTGGCGACACTTATGTGATGGATCGGTAGCATTTACCCCAAATGTGGATGGTATGGCGTGACCATGGTGATGTGACCGGTGAATGAAACAACCCAACCCGACTCTGACACGGAGTGGAAGTGTCATGTTCAAGAGCGACTTGCTACCAATAAAGTTTCTTTGAGTTTTCTTCCCAATTTTTCCCCAGTCATTTCTGACCAGTACCTCTTTATTTTTGTCAAGCTTGAGGAGGATAACATATGCTTGTTCTATAATTTTCCCTTCGGGCAAACCCATCGCTATGTTTTAACGAGCCTAGCGATAGTGAAACTCGTTCTTGTCTAAAGACAAGTTTGTCGCTATTAATCTTTTTAACGAGCCTAAAGACAAAGATAACTCGGTCCTTTTTCTTTTTAGGGAGTCTGAAAAGGTACGTAAAGATAACTCCGGAATTCCTTTTTCGTCATCTAATCCCTTAAGTCCGAAAAAGTATAAAACAATACAGAAGGGATGAATTTTCGATAGTTTTAACGAGCCGAACAAAACAAGCGCTTGATCTTTTTGTGCAATAATCCCTCAAGTCCAAAAAGATTAAAATCTAGAGGAGGGATAGCACTTCCGGTCTCTTTAACGAGCTGGAAGGCCAAAACTCGACAATCTTTTCATATTTTACGAGTCAGATGAAAAGAGCTTAAAGAAGACTCGTATTTTGAGGAACGAGTGATAAGATGGGTAGCAGCTGATTCCAGGTAAGGTTTGGAATTCTCCAATCACGGCAGTGTCACAAGGATGGCTAGTGAAATCACTCTTCGTAGCTGTTCCTCAAAATGGGTAAACAATCAAATGGAAGTGAATGATCGGCCAATGGAAAAGTGGAAGTGATGGTGCAAACACGACCAAGGCTTTAATGGCTGAAAATGCTTCATTTACGATGGATATTTACCGGAGGATATTTCATTTTTTAACAAGCTTAAACATGGGTTGAAACATTTGCTCGATCTTATGTTTATTTTTTAACGAGCTTGAACTATGCGCTAAAACTGCTCGATCTTAGTGGTCTTATTTTGATTTTTACCATAGATACCTCTGTCCTTCCAAAGATAGTACTGTATTTTTCCAGCTGCTTCATCAAACTAGTTAGAAACATTTGCTTTGAAAATGAGATTAAAACACTAATACCCTACTCCGAACTATGTGAAAGTAATTAAAAATTGTTTTTTACCTCTCATTTTACCATTTCATTTGAACTTGGTTTGTTGGAGCTTTGGAGGTGTTTTCCCCCTCGATTTTCATCAGCTGATTTCGGGAGATTATGTGGACGATTCTCGGCGCCGTCTGGACTAGGTAGGAGCTAAACCTGAGCCCTTTCATTTCATGGTTTCCTTTTTGCATTCTGTGCCCTGTTCCCTGTTTTCCTGAGCCCCTGGGGTTTGATGGGCTCGTTCTGCCATCAACGCACCCTGGGTACATCGAAACCTGCGCTGAATGTGGGTCCTCATGAAGGTAACTTGACATTCAACGCACCTGTAACACATGTGCAGGTGCGTTGGGCGCAGAAAGGAAAGTTGTTGCACAGTTTTTAATGGAATTTTTCCCTGTTTCTCATCAAAATCAGGATCTAATCTCCTCTCTTGTTTGTTTTTGCAGAGATATTGGAGCAAAATGACCCTTACATGGCGAGAACGAGAACATGAAGAAGAGGACATGATTGCCCTACATGATCCTGTTACAGTGAACGCGCTGCGGAACTGTGGCTTGTTGAAGTTCTTCCGTATCTCTAGCATGAGACAGCAGATTAACTTGCTGAAGTATTTGCTTGACTCTTGGGACCCTGTCAACCAGGTTTTCCAGATTAGGGGCAAATCTATCCCCTTGACCGTAGTAGACATCTATTTCTTGACTGGCTTGTCGAGGCGGGGTGCCCCTATCTCTTTGTCAGGTTCGGTCCGAGGAGGCGATTCTGTGAGAGATTATGTCCGTCAGTATTGCAGGGAAGGATCTCAGCCGAGTAAAGACGGCAAGATCATCATCCGTGATGTCACTGATAGGTCCCTTAGGACTATCCTATTTACTTTTGGTAGGATGGCCGGTAGCGCATCTCTTCATGTAGCCAACAGATCCTATATGCAGCATGCCTTGGAATGCCTTCAACCGAAGGTGTTCAACTGGTGCGACGCAGTACTTCTTGTTATGAAAGAGCAGTTGACCAAGATAAAGAATGGGAAGTTGAAGAACTTTGGGTTCGGTTCCATTTTGACCGCCTTTGCCTTGGAGAAGATACCACTGATGCAGCCGCAGTACATTGCACTCGACTTACCTTCTCCTACTGAACCATGCATGCAGAGATGGGTTGACCATATGTCTAAGCATGCTGGTCAATCTCAGATTTCTTTTTCTGATACCTTCTTCAGGTGGTTTGATCGTCAGGAGATGGTCTATTCCGAGTATCCATATGTTGGTATGGACTTCTGGGGTGATCCAGATTTGGTACTGCCGAATGGCGAGCAGTGGGATGCTATTGGTAAAATCTCTGACCATATTGTTGTTTACTGTTTTTGTCTATAATGTCCTTGTGCTTTGTTCTATCAAGACTCTAATCAAACTCATGTGTACATGCAGATGTCGGTCCTGTTCGTCCAGTAGCTCGCGTGAGAGTACCAGCTGTTGTCCCAGGAAGAGAGGCCGCCGGAAGGGTTATTCTTCGTGACCTTGATGTGGCCGAGACTCTTACAGCTGTGCAGGAGCAGGTGGAGAGCCTTACTCTCGGTATCCCGGATGTGAGGATTGACGAGCTACCTTTGCAGTTACAGCGGCATACTACTGGTGTGCCTCGACGATGGACTCGTCTCTTACGCATGATCGCACAGGCTGTGACTTGCTATCACGAGCATCATTAGACTAGGGTGCCCCCTAGCATTTTGAGTTTTGGGTCGTGTGACCGATTTTTGTCTTGGTTACAAAACATTATGTGTAAACCATAAACAGCTATATATGTATTTTTGATTTTCGGAGTTTTATTCTGATTGAGTTATGTGATCCACATGTAGAACATTGATGATGTGTTTCTTTTTATAAATGTTGCAAATGTCTATCTAACACATATTTTGCTAATGAGTTGGTTAATGTGTTTAAGTTTTTGGAAATATGCTGGTATTGAATAAGATCAAATTGTCTTTCCAAAATCTTAACCCTTAGGAACATGCGATAAATAGCTGGGTTTCGGACGGAATATATACCATTGAGCTGTAGTATTACGAGCTGTGAGTCTAGCCTGACGATTAGCCGGCGTATACCATGAGTGATGGCATCAGAGAGAAGTTCTATCAACGCACTATATTCAGCGATATTGTTTGTTGATTGACCGATACATACACCTCTGAAACTTACTAACTCGCCGCTTGGATCAAAAATGGCCCAGGCTGCGGAGGACAAGTTCCGCGAACTACGACTTGCTCCGTCGGCATATCCAACACATGGTTCCAATAGGTTTGACATCTGCAATAAATGTAAAAAAGTGGATTACTCGACCAAAACAAACACTCTTAGCGAAAACAAAAATATAACAAAAGCATATTGGTTACTACTAGGCGTAGTAACGCTTGAGGTACAACCCATTACGAGGTTGCGCCAGTGGAATCCCGTCGTAATCCATCAACTCGTAGGCTCCTTTTGCTAACACCCGCTTAACAATGTAGGGGCCCATCCATAAAGAGTTAAATTTACCTGCTCCCAATTTATCGGATTCTTGGTCGTAGAGCAGGACCAAGTCACCTTCCGAGAAGACACGGGGTTTGACATTTTTGTCGAACTGCGCCTTGACTCGTTTCTTATGGGCTTCGTTAGCCAACGTGGCATCACGACGGGTTTCATCCAATTGGATTAATTCCAAGAAACGAGCTTCTTCTTCTGAAGTTCCGGGGAGGAGATCGATTGCGAGTTTGAGAGACGAGATTTCACACTGGATTGGTAAGATTGCTTCCAGGCCATATACCAGTTGGAAGGGTGTGAACCCGGTCGCATTCCTTACCGACGTTTGATAAGCCCACAAAGCTGAGTACAGGATTAGGTGCCATCTTCTTTTGTGAACTCCGATCATCCTTTGCAGCATGCGTTTCAGGACCTTGTTGATTGCTTCAACTTGCCCGTTGGCCTGCGGATAATATGGAGTAGAGCTGTCGTGAGATAGCCCTAGTTTGGCAGCTAATTCAACCATCATATGATTGCGAAAATGCGATCCATGATCTGTGACTATAGCCCGTGGTACGCCGAATCTGGCGACTACATGATTGAAAAAGAAAAGGGCAGCTATTTCACCAGTATTATCTAATGTAGGCATCGCCTCGGCCCATTTGGTAAAATAGTCCACGGCGACTATAATATACCCATGCCCCCCAGTCGAGGTGGGGTTACATGTCATGAAATCGATACCCCATTTGGCGAATGGCCCAACAAAAACTATTGGTTGTAAAGGTGTGGGTGGTCTTCTGGTTTTGCTATCAAAAATTTGACAAGCATGGCAACTTCTGACTGCAGTTATGCAATCCTTGAACATGGTTGGCCAGAAGTATCCTGCTCGTAAGATTTTTTGTGCTGTAGCATATCCAGATTGGTGCCCCCCACACGTGCCTGAATGACACTCATTCAGGGCTTTTTCGGCTTCCTCATGGATGAGGCACCTCCTCAGAATTGTATCAATACCACGACGGTAAAGTGTATCACCGACGATCATGTAGTCTTTTGCTTGGTATCGAATACATTTTTGTTCAGAGTGAGAGGTATTTGGCCTGAATTTTTGGGTTTGGAGATAAATGATTATATCTCCATACCACTCATTTCTTGCGGATATCAGAAACAAACTTTCATCCACGATTGATTCTTCGGATGTTTCATCGTTGGAAGACGATGGGAGATCGCATAATAAATCTGCGAAAACTAGAGCTTTCTTTGACTTGGATTTTACAAATTCCAGATCAAACTCTTGAAGGATTGCTATCCATTTTGAATATTTGCCCCCCAGCAACTGTCGCGACAATATATAAGTCATGGGGTTGCAATCTGACAGAATGGTAGTTTTCCGAAAGAGGACATAGTGTCGAAATCTTTGTATCGCTTGAACCGCTGCAAGCGCTAGTTTTTCAACATAAGAATATTTGCTTTCTGTATCATTTAAGTTCTTACTTAAATAATAAATTGGATGTTCTATTCCATCGACTTCTTGAACTAAAACCATTGCGATGGTCGTATCTGCTGCAGCCAGATACAGGTTAAAGTCTCTTTGATAATCAGGGGCATACATTAATGATGCTTTCATTAGGGAATATTTTAAAGCATCAAAGGAAGCTTGCGCGACCTGATCCCAGTTAAAGGGTACCCCCTTTTTCAAAAGACGTGTATAACCTTTAGCAAGTTCGGCGTAATTTGGAATGAACCTCCTCAGAAAGTTTGCTTTCCCTTGGAGTTTCTGAATCTGAAGCAAATTCGAAGGTGGAGGCAAATTTATGATTGCCTGGACCTTACAAGGGTCAAGACGAATCCCATCCTTGGAGACTACAAAGCCAAGTAAACGACCAGAACTGACGCAAAGTACACATTTGTGCAGATTGAGTCGTATCTTGTAGTGTCGGCAACATAGAAATATCGCTCTTAAATGTTGCGGATGATCAATCCGCTTTCACGAATGAACTGGAAGGTCGTCGAGATAAGGTTGAACGACATTTTTGATGTCATGGAAGGCATAATTCATTGCCCTCTGAAACGTCGCCCCTGCGTTCTTTAAACCAAAGGGTAATTTTCGATATGCGAATGTGTCCCACGGACAAATGAATGCAGTCTTTGACTGGTCCTGTGGGCAGATATTTATTTGATTATACCCAAAAAATCCATCCATGAATGAAAAGATTTCGCATCCAGTGCATTCATCAATTATCTGGTCAATGAAGGGTGTAGGGTAGTTGTCTTTTGGACAAGCTTGATTTACATCCCTATAATCGACGCACACTCTAATCGTTCCCTGTTTTTTCATAACCGAGACAATGTTCAATACCCAATCAGTTAGCGGAACCGGGTAGATGAAACCAACATGCAAGAGTTTTTCGACTTCTGCCTTGATGGCAGCGGCTTTCTTGGGGTGCACCTGCCTCAGTCGTTGCCGTACCGGTTTAACATCTGGATACATCTTGATTTCGTGTTCAACGATACTCGAGTCGATGCCTGGCATTTCACTGTATGACCAGGCAAAGACATCTCTGAATTCACGAAAAAGAGTGTTATATATTTCCAGTTCTGAAGGAGAACAACATTTGCCGACATAAATATTCTCTACAACCTCTGCTTTGGTCGAGATATTTATGGCTATAGTCTCTTCAATATTGGACAAGTTTCGCTTGGAATCCACCGTATTTACAGTATTTGATAGAAAATCAATTACTGAAGGATGGTAGAGGTCATTTTGAGTATCTTCTTCGTAATTTGGAAGAAGAGAACGATGGTGGGAATCATTCCATGGTGCTCCTTCAACTACCATAGCTTGGAGAATTCCTTCGTCGGTGTCATGCACTTTCGACCAAGGATCTGAAGGAGTAATATATTCTCTAGACCTATCCATCCAAACACTTGATGAGCGTTGATTTGGGTTTGCCTCCCATGCCAGAAACATTGATTGCTATAATATTTCTATTGGGCTCGGGGGCAAAACCATTGCATGATCCATGTGGATATCGTTTTCTGAGATCTTTGCGGAAGATATCATATTGCAGGTTCCTATCGACGCTACTTCCGCCAAATCAATTGGAGGTGGAAGAGCGAAAGTTCCCATTAGTATAGGATCTTTTAGTAGGCCTACTCCGATATTCTGAAGCGAATGGGGGCTTCCATGGATCATGGGAATGCTTCCTGTAACTTGTGAACCATTGGGGAGGAAGTTTTGTTGGTCGACGATTGTAATCCCCCCCTGAAAGGGAAATGCAATCTTTCTAAAATAGGTCGACACAACAGCTGCCATGGCATATATCCACGGTCTTCCTAGTAGGATGTTGTAATCAAGATTCCCATCGATGACTTCAACATCTATTTCTACTGTTTTCCCTCCTAGTTCCACTTTCAAGTTATTTAGGATACCGTACAGGGTATATGTCCTTCCGTCGAATGCTTTTAATGTTGTCACAGATCGCGACAAGGTTGGAGATCCTAAAGTTTTCCAACAGCTCATCGACATGATACATGTAGATGCCCCCTCATCAATAATCGTTCGGTGAACAATTTTGTTGAGGGCTTTCACTTGAACAAGGAAAGATAATTGAGCTGGTAACTGAGGATCATACCCTTTGTGGTCAAAGGATACAAGATTGGAATCCTTTGGATCAATCCCACCAATGGCTGATAACAAAGCCTGCCTTTGGGATGGACAGTTTTGTAGCACTTCAAGAGTCGACATAGCGGATGGCGATTGGGCCAAATCTTCCACTATGTTATAATGCTGCGCCGCTCTAGCGCGAGGATTAAATGTCGACTTGTGTACTACTCCCTTTGGCGGTTTTATTGTCAATTCAGGGATGGTGGGTGGTACAACTTCTGTCGAAGTTGTTGTCGAACTACTTGGTTGATCTTTATCCTTGTTGTTCGACAGCTGAGGATTCCCGTAATCTTTGTTCCTTGTGGAAATCAAAGCATCATTTTGTTGCTTCGAAATCGACAACAGTAGCACTTGAGACGGGGAAGCATTTCCACTTTCAACCATATTTGTTCCTGGATTTGGAAACGGATCGGTTAACACTGCTGAGGTTTTCGGACTTTTAAAGAATCTCTTAAGCTCAGCTTTGTATGGACATTCTCTTGTCCAATGATCCTCGTCGCATATCATGCATCCTGTAGAGGGTTTCCTATTTCCAGGAGGGTTTGAAGAAGATTTTTCGAGAGATTGCTCATTCTGTTTCTTCTTCTTCCCTTTTCCTTTCTTCTTGCTTCCTGGTTGTTTGGTTTCTTTGCCTTTATCTGTCGATACGGCATTTACTTCCGAAGCAAGAGGTTCGTCTTTTGCATTTTGACCTGAAACCTTACGGGCCTTTTTGGATGTGGCCCTTGTCGATTTCGCGTCTGTCGTGCCAATCACGCCATCGCCGGCATGAGAGTCATTGTTTGATTTAGGAGGAGGAGAAATCGAGGATTCCGGTCTAGGGGCGTCAGGTATCTTGTCGTAGAGCGTGCCGGACTGAGTGTAAATCAAATCCAGATATTGTGCACGAGCGATCACTTGCTCTTCTGTTACGACTCCCCCCTTTGCCACATCTTCCGTGATGGAAGGCAGTAACGACTTGATAAACCATTCAGCTAATAGCTGATCGGGAACGTACGTTTTTACCATCCTACGACGACGCCGCCACTCATGTATATGATCGGATATGTGAGTGGCTGTTGTCTGTTTAAATTTGGTAAGCAGTTCTGTTCCCGTTTCATACCTTATCGGTAATTGAAAATGGGTTAAAAAGGTTTTGGCTAAGGTGCTGAAGTTGTCGAACGAAGCTCTAGGCAATTCAATGTACCATTTTGCCGCCGGACCTGTTAATGTCCTCTGAAAAAGGCGAAGCCTTATCGAATCATCATTTAAAGTGTTTGATGAACACCATAGATGAAATGTCATCACGTGATTCGATGGATCTTCACCCAGATTTCCATTAAACTTAGGAATATCTGATGGAAGTTTGTGTGGAATCGCTGGCCACCAAGGGGTGTAAGCAATTGGATCGTTCGTTAGCCAGTTTAAATCAGGTAACTCTAATGTTGCCACGAATGGTAACTGTTGATTCAGGTTAGGTGAAGCATACCCAGGATACGACGGAATCGCCTGAGCAACTGGTCTTTGCATACCGGCATAATGCATTTGATGCTGGTATGTTTGGTAAGGTTGGTGGACTTGACCATTATAAAATGGTTGATTTTGACCATTTTGAATGTATGGCTGTCCACTGTTTGCAAAGATCTGTTGCTCAGCACCTTGGTATACTTGCTGGAATTGTGGTTGTTGGTATTGCACCAGCCACGGTTGTGAAGCCATGTGATGTTGCCCGATACTAACCGTTTGACCAAGGTGAGGGGTAATTGTACCCGTCTGGGCCTGTGTCGACCCACTAGTAGGCGATTGTGGTTGAGTCGCAGGGTCAATAGGCTATTGCATTACAACCTGAGAAACTTGAGGTTGACACACAACAGGTAGTGCTTGAACTTGCGACACAGTCACAATAGCTGGCGTAGTGGGTATGTTCGACATAGGTACGCATTGTTGCATCGAATATACAACCCTTGGTTGTTGGGGTAGTATAGGTACCCAACCACTTGATGTAATTCCAGTATAACCTGAATGTTGTTGTGAACTCCCGTATGGATATCCTCCCGGAGGTGCTAATGAAAGGGCGTACTGCCCCCCATACGGTGGTAATCCAGAACTAAAGGGAATTGTTTGCCCTTGGGGACTGGACTGCTCAAATTGACCTCCAAATGGATCAATTTGTTGAGACTCAACATAAGAGTTTTCGGGTATAATTCCAGATGAACAAACAGGAACGGACCAGACTGTCGAAATAGTCCCTGGATGGACTCCTTCTAGCGGTTGTGAGCTAGTCAGGACAGATGGTATGCCGGCAAACATTGTCGGAGTGACAGCAGGGAGTTCCGTCGTCGCTGTGTCAGAAGACACAGTCCTAGATGTTGACGGTTGTTCAGACATTTGTAGTCTATCCAAAAGATTACCTAGCGATTCTACAGGAACTTCCGCTGGTGGTAGACTAACTTCTGATGTCGAAGGAAATAGAGTGACCCCGACTCCAAAATGTGTTGGAGTACTTGCTTGCGGATCTTCTACAATTTTCTCTATCGCAATCAAACCAGGTGCAAGGGGAAGACCGTCAGGTTCGTAAAATATTTCTAGTGCCGAAGAGGCAGCGACAGATGTTTGAAAAGTAAGACTCTCTGAACCAGTTATGGATGGAACTGGTTCAGTAACACAAGTGCTTGATCTCAAACTAGGATCAGTATCACTGTCCTTCTGTGGCTGTCGAACTTCTTCTGTTGAGGCAGGGATTCCAAAAATGCTTGGAGTAACCGGAGTCTCTAATGTCGTTGGAACACTTGTTCTAACTTTGATTGGAGACTTGGATCTGGTTAAACGAGTCCGCTTTGTCCGTACTGGTTTCGCTTCCGGAGACAAAGACGGTTGACTCGTAAGCCTCTGCGAACGACGGGGTTTCAATTGACTTTCTTCCATGATTGCGGATTACTCGATCAACTAAAATAAAAGGGGAAGTATGTTTCCGTGTTAAATGAATTTTAGACGCTTTTGACACAACTTGCTTTTTCAGTTTTAAAGAGTCGAGAAAAAACAAAAGATGACTCTAGTCTCCTTCGATTTTTAATGAGCCTGAAGTGACAAGTGCTCAGATGGACCTTTTCCGTTAAGGAGTCTGAAAAGGAACAAAAGGGACTGCTCTGGAGATCTAGGTAGAGGGAGTGCCAAACCAATCGCAAAACCACAGAATACTTTTTAGGGTACGGGCGGTCAATCTTCCCGAATGCTGTGTTCAGTGCATTGCGATCAGTAGGGCGGCCGACACGGCTTCCTATGGATAAAGGTTTTATGCCTATAGGGGTCTCCCAATATATACTCGATGGTACGTGGGAGCACAAGTCCGTACTGGCACTTATCATCTCAAAGTGGAGGAATCACCCAACCAACAGTGAGGACAACAGTTACCAGGCTTTACGACGCCGGAATACGTCTCTAGCCTAGACCTCTAGATGTTGTGCATTAAGTTACAAAGCGTTGTTAAGTTCATTGAATTTATTTTAGGTTGATCTTTCTTATGAATTTTTCCTTTTGGATTCACCACGAGATGTAGATGTAATCCATAAAATGCAGTCTAAAGATGATAAGCAAGCTTTTATCTCTTTTCAGCAATGAAAATCCTAGCTACAAGGGGAAAAGAAAGACACAATCTTTTCTTAAAGAGCAAAGAGCACACTGTAAATGCACTTTTCCTAAATCAAGCCATACAAACTGTCAATATGCAAATGCACTTGTGCATGTATTTGTTTTTCACTTTCTTAATATTGATGCTTAAAAAGAAAGTTGTTGTACAAATTTGAATTCGATTTCAAGTGAAAAACCGCAAACAAGCTTCTTTTCGAAATCAAAAAGTAGAGACGATTACGACACTTTATGATTTTGAAGTAAACACTTGTTTCGACACTAGAAATTCACAAATTCAAACCAAAGGCAAAAGTAAAAGTGCAATCAACTGTCAACAGCAGATAAACTTTTTCCTAAGATCAAAACGACACTTACGACAGATCTAGATCTAAGGGCGACAGTATGACCAGTTTACTTTTGCAATGGGAAACTGTAAATGACGTAACAAATACAGTTTCTTTTATACAACTGAGGTGGAATTAAGGCAAAGAAAAGGGGCTTTTAGACAGACAAACACACTGATCACAGGCTGCAAAAATCAGAGGCAAAACTGGAAAAAGTGAGCAAAGAACCTCAGCTAGGCAGGGCTAGGCTGATCAACGCACCTGCTACACAGAGAAACTGAATTGCAACGCAGGTAGCCCTCTCGGGAACTGTGCTGAAATGCAGAGTCTCTTCACAGAGCCTACGCTGAAGCAGAAATGAGAATTTTCTCTGGGTTCTGGGTCACGGTTTGCAGTTTAATCTATGGTTTTTGGCCGGATAAAAGCAATCAAATGTGTACAATTAGAGGGTTGATTTACAAGAGGTTTGAGAGCTATCACAAAGGGTAATCAGATCATTTGTGAGTCAACTGTTCAGATCATAAACAGGCCCAGCGAATGGACTAGAGTAGCATATGTCTACTTTGCATTTGTAAATGGCAAATGCAGTTCGATTCGCCGCTCTTAAGTTTATGAGATGAACAACAATGGAAACACAAATAAACTAACTAGACACGATCCCCAGCAGAGTTGCCATTTTGTTTTCGGGAAAAGTGTCTATTCAAAATGACCCTATCCCACAGGGTTGTGACAGAGACCTCAGAGACAAACAAGGAAAACTACTCTTGTATTCTTCTTTATGAACTATAAACGAAGATGATTAAGATGAACCGACCTGTGCCTTGCGCTAGTTGTTCGATCCAATCTATCCTCTCTTTGCCAGCTTCCACCGATCTGCTCCCTCACTTGCCCAGCGTCACCAAGTTCCTGCAAGTTCACAGAAGAGAGAAACTACACAAAGACATAGATTTATGTTCATAAAAAGCTTAGGATCAGATTTAAGCTAAACATACAAATATAACACACATCAGATATACAAGCATGTAGGAGAAACTCAAGTAGTTTTATTGATAAAACAAGAAGATCCAGGAGGAGTTACAACCGATGAGTCCTGATCTAGCATCAGCCTCCCAGCATAGAATCCCTTCTTCACCTCCAACAAAGCATAAATCACCCAATACTCTGATATCAATCACAAAACCAACAACAATTCTCTGCAATGTACAAAATTCCAGCCCTCCTGGATCTCTTGGTGAGGGATCCATATATAGATGTATGCAAAGGGGATGAGTCATCCCATGAGTTGATTAGTGGCTTCTCTCTGTCAGTTCTTGCTTCCACTTGGAGACTGAGAGCCTCTTACTCATCACTGGTCGAATTCAGTGAGGCAAGTGTCATTGGAGAAGATTCTGGAAGCTTCCATTGTCCCTCCACCTCGTTGAATGACTCTGCCACTTGTCATTTCCCGCTCAACGCACCCTGGTAGTGCATTCAAGTGCGTTGCAACACACCTAGCCAGTGTATTTGGGTGCTTTGCAACGCAGTCAGCTAGTGGAGCACTTGAAATGATCCTGTTTTGACTAGTTTTGAGCAGTTTCTGGTGGAGAACTTCTGGGAGAAGCTGTAATTTGCTGACCTTGTTTCTTTAGGAGCTGGAACAACATCTTTAGGGACTTAGGATCCCTTGGTTTATGGACATTTCATGCTTATAGCTTTAAGGCACAAAAATGTCTATAACAATTGCGCCTTCCACATTTCAAGGTTTGATGACTTGCATTTTAAAAACCTTCCTTAGAAACTTTATGTTAGTATTTTTTGATGATATGCTAATCTACAAGTCTTGGAAGGATCATGTTCATCATTTTCAAGATGTTGATAGGGAGATCAAACTATTGGAGGAGAAACAATTATATGTAAAATCCTCCAAATGTTTCTTTGGAGTACATGAGGTGGCATATTTGTGTCATATTGTATCTCATTGCGGTGTTAAGGTAGACCCTAAAACAATTAAATCCATTAAGGAATGGAAAATCCCCCACAACCATAAAGCATCTTCGAGGATTTCTCAGGTTGACAGGGTATTATCGCAACTTTGTTAAGAATTATGGGAGAATAGTAGCACCTCTAACAAAATTACTAAAGAAAGAAGCATTTCCTTGGGCTCTAGAAGCAACTAAGGCCTTTGAACATCTTAAATGGGTAATGTGCCAAGCATCAGTCTTCGCTATGCCAGAATTCACAAAAGCATTTATTGTGGAATGTGATGGATCAAGAAATGGAATTGGTGTTGTTTTAATGCAAGAAGGAAGACCCATTTCTTTTCAAATTTATCCAATCAAGGGAAAATATTTAAAAAACCTATTTATGAGAAGGAAATGTTGGCAACACTACATGCACTAAAGCAATGACAACCTTACCTAATTGGAAGACACTTCAAGGTAAAAACAGATCATGATAGTCTGAAATACATTTTGGAGCAAAGATTATCTTCAGAAGAGAAAAAAAAATGGGTCACAAAGATGTTGAGTTATGACTTTGAAATAATCTATAAAAAAGGGAAGCAAGGTGTTGTTGCAGATGCACTCTCAATAAATTATGAGAATATGGAAGCATTTCTTTGTGCATTTCTATTATCCAACCTGATTGGAAAATTGATGCAAGGGATGAATGGATGAATGATGAAGAAATTGGACACTTATTCAAAAGTTGCATCAAGATCTGAGTACGTCCGATACATTTAGCTAGAAAAATGATTCATTATGGTATAAATATCACTTAAATCTTTGTAAGAATTCCCAAGTTAAGCAAAAGATTCTTTTGGAATTGCACACCTCCCCCTTAGCAGAGCACTCAAGATTTTTAAAAACACCACAAGGTCATGAAGGATTTTTTTTAGGATGGCCTTAAATTTGATATTTAGAAGTTTGTGGCAGAATATTTGCTTGCCAAAAAAATAAAGTTGAGACAGTTAAGACCCCGGTCTGTTACAACATTTAACCATTCCAAGTCAGCATTGGGAGGAGGTCTTAATGGATTTTATCGCAGGTTTACCCAAGTCTGAAGGAAAGAGTGTCATCATGGTGGTAGTTGATATAATTACCAAGTATGGACACTTTTGTGCATTACCTTATCCTTTTAAAGTTGGTACAGTTGTTGCTGCATTTATGGAAGCAATATAATAGCTACATGGAAACCCAAAGATTATTATCAATGGTAGAGATCCCATTTTCATTAGAAATTTTTGGAGGAAATTATTTTCTTATCTTGGTACTCAACTAGCTCACAGCTCATCTTATCATCCTTAATCTAATGGGAAAACTGAGATAGTGAAAAAAAATGTTTGGAAATACATATTTGTGGCTTTGTATCTGATAAACAAACACAATGGGTCAACTGGTTACCTCTAGTTGAATGGTGGTGTAACACTTTCTTCCATACTACAACAAAAATGACCCCATTTATGGCACTTTATGGATAACAGCCATCATCCATCATATTATCTTTAAGATAAAATTATAAGGTTCAACTAGTGGAAGATCACATCGAGCATCAACAACAAGTTCTCTAACTCTTAAAGGATAACCTCACTCTTGCGCAGAATCGAACAAAACAACAAGAAAATGAGCATCACAGCTAAAGAAGTTTTGATGTAGGAGATTGAGTATTTTCACAGCTAAAACCATACAAGCAAATGTACCTTAAGCAAGCTAAGAAGGACAACAAGTTATCACCCAAGTACTATGGTCCTTACAAGGTGTTACAAAAGATTGGTACTATTGCATACAAATTGGAGTTTCCTGTACCTTCAAGAGTACACCTAGTTTTCCATGTTTCATGCTTGAAGAAGGTTATCGGTGAAAATTTCCCAGTTCAAACAATGTTACAAATATTTGACGAAGAAGGAAAAATCATATTTGAGGCTTAAGAAGTTACAAAAACAAGAACCTAATGGCTACAAAATTGATTAATTTCAAAGAATCTCATTAAGTGGAAGAACTTACCTGCTGAATATTCCACATGGGAGGGTGATAATTTTATACAGAAACATCTGGAACTACTCAAGCATTGAGCACAACACTTTTTTGAAGGAGAGGGGCATGTTAGGTCCCTATAATACTAGTTTATCCTCCTTATTCTTATTGTTAGTGCAACCTCCTATTGTTATTGTTGTGCCCATGTATCCCCCATGTTATTATTGTTGTGCCCCATAGAAGCTCACTATTGTTATTGTTGTGCCCTTTCATTATTATTGTTATGTAGGCTCTAATTATATTGTGACCCCTTAGACTCCTATATACACCAAGGATGTATTATGATTTGTATCAACCAATGATTGTTAATTTATGTAATGTAAAGGTGGTTTCCCCCTCGAAGACTAAAATTTTTAAGTCGTTGATCTATATTTTCTTCTGCTTTGTGAGCTGGTTACATCACATTTGGTATCAAAGCTTTGGATTCTAGGGTTTCGCTATTACAAACAGGTCATCTTGGAATTTTCACTATAACCTTTTTTCTAGAAATTTTCAAAAGCTGAAATTGCGACCACATGGAGCCGAAATCTTGATGAGCTTCCTGTAAAAAGTTCAGATCTTGGTTCACTATATTTTCTGAGATATGGTCTGAATATGTTAGGGTGTTTTCGTGCTCCAGAATTCAATCTCAAACAGGTGACTTTGGAAAATTTATCGTAACTTCCTCTACGAGCATCAAATTTGAATTTCGTAAAGAGTGACTGAAGTTGCATGAACTTTGGTTTTTCATGTATCATTTTTCAGGGCCTAAGGTTGAAACAGTGACATGTGGCATTCCTTACAAGTTCACACTACTCAACTAATTCATAATCATGTCATCGTGGGATATTGTACATAACATTACCTTGAAGAATCCAATTACGGTCGAACTTATGGCATTGGAAAGAAGACTCATAGGGCTACCACAGGAAGGAATTTCAGACATTGGAAATCTGAAATTACATAGGTACAATAGTTTCAATATTGATCTCCTAAAACGTAAGAAAAAGGTGTGTAGTTTTCTAAATTTTGCATAAATTTTGTTTGAAAAATAAGTTTGAAGTGATTCAAAGGGCATAGTGAAGCATAGATATCATTGTTTGATTCCAAAATTCCTCAAAACAAAAAAATGGAAACACCTAATAAACAACCAAAAATCTCTTCTATGACACGTGAAGAAGAGGAAGAAATACAACATGATATATCAAAATTATGAGACCAAGTACAACAAATTTTTCTCTCACAAAAAGGAACAAAAAATGAATTGGAAGCCATGATGAATGTTAATATAGATGGTATAAAAAGAGACATGGTATATTTGAATGATGGCTTAAAAGAAAATATGGAATCAATGATGAATGTCAAGATAGAGGGGTTGAAGGAAGGTTTGTCAAAGTTGCTAAAAGAAAGGCTTCCCAGTGGTGACAAGGTAATCCATGAAATCATGATGAGGACAAAAGGAATATGAATTATAATTTTAGAGACTCCAATGTTGGGTTTAAGAACCACCACATTCCAAATATCGATATGAGGAAGTTTGATCGCAAGGATCCGATAACATGGATACTACAGATGGACAATATTTTTATCTCCATGATGTTCAACACACACAAAAGGTACACATTGCATGTTTATATTTAGAACCTAATCAGTTTGTTGGTATCGATGGCTTTGTTCTCATAAACCACTTGTCACTTATTCAATTTTTACGTAGGAAATGATAGCAACACCTTCTTCATCCAATTGATAAATCTCAAACAAAAAGGTTCAATGGCGGAGCACATTAAGGAGTTCCATAAATTGGATATCAGGTTAACTAATATTCTAGAGGATCATAGGATTGATGTCTTCATAGTGACTTTAAATGATAACATCCAACATGAGGTTCATCTTTAGGAACCTTATTTAATGGAGAAGGCATTTAGGGTGGCAAGAAAAGTTGAAATCAAAATTACGGCAACAACGAAGTATACCACTCACAACTAAAAAGATGGAAGTGTTGCTCCTCCTAGCCTTCTACAACCTACAAGGTTGAAACCACAACAATTGGAGGAAAAAAAATAAAAGGGATTTGTTACAGTTGTAATAACAAGTACACTAAAGGTAATAGGTGTGCTGAGAAGAAATTATTCTACATAGATTATGAAGAGGAGGAATAAAAAGAACAAGAAAATTCAAAAGAGGAGGATATACACTAGGAACCAACCCTGAAGAAACAAGAGATGAATCTGACCATATTTTTTAATGCATTGGAAAGAATTACCACTACTCAAACTCTCAAGATAGAAGAATATATGAAGAAGAAAAAAGTAATAGTGTTGATTGATTCAGGTAGTAACCATGATTTTTTTCATTTTAAGATAACCAAGGAATATTGAATTGCTTCCTATATCCAGCACCAAAGTGTCAAGTGATGGTTGCAAAAGGAGGAACTAGAAACTACTCTGGAAAGTTCCATAATATCAAGCTAACCATAGGAGAATATTTTTTGAGTAGTCCAATGCTTCCCATTCTAATGGGTGGTGTTGATGTTGTACTAGGAGTCCAATGGTTACAATCTTTAGGGATGATAGTTTTTAATTTTCAAAAACATTTCTTTAAATTTATTGTGGAAGGAAAGGATGTTGAATTAAGGGGTATCACAGGGAAGCCATGAAAGATAATCATCTCTAATGGCATGACAAAACTTATGAAGAAAGAACAATGAGGTGTAATTTTACAATTATGCTCACTAGAGGTTCAAACATCGAAATCATCTATTTCTCCAGATCTCGAAAAAGTCTTGGATAATCATTCTAAGGTATTTGAGACTTCCTAAGGCCTGTCACTTATTCGTGATCATGATGATTACATTCCTTTGATTATAGGAAGTGCTCCTCCAAACATTAGACCTTACAGATATTCGTATGCCCAAAAGAGTGAAATATGATGTTGTCATGGTTATGGTTCTCATGCATGGGGCCATGGTGTATAGTTGGTATGTTCATGCATGTTGTTGTTATATTGATGTGATTATGACTATATATTTATCACACTAATGTGGGTTGATCTTCCAGATTAGATAAGACTCCCCTAAAAATAAATATGGTATGGCTTTATTTTGGTATCTAATTGGTTTATTTGACATGGCCTTCTTGTAGGAAGAAGAGAATCAGAGATGAAAAGAAAAATGATAGACTATAGCTCCTATGACTCTCCCTACAGATCATTTGGGCAACAAGGAAGAGAGAAATCTCAAGGTATAGCATATACATTGAGAAGTTTGAGGGCAGAGATCAAAATTTGCAAAGAAGACAGTGATAGGTTGGTTGAGGCTCAAGAAAGACTTACTAGGGATCAGGAGAAGTAGGTAGAGGTCAATGTAGTGATTCTTCAGAGCTTGTCATAGTTGCAGAGACAAGGATAGATGAGGATGAGTCAAGAGGAGGAAGAGAAAACTAATGGAGTCTATGGTAGAAGGTCTTGGTCTGGATATAGGTTGGATAAAGGGGATACAGCTAGAGGTGGCAGATCACTGGATACATTGGATAGGAGGATTAGTATGTATGGGCATCATTCTAGTTCTTCATACATGATACATCATCACATTCATCGCCATCATCATCCTTATAGGAGGGGTGAGTACTTGCTTGAGGAGTTCAAGAAAGTCAAGCCATCTACATTTGATGGAGGGATGAAGAAGTTAGAAGATGCAGAGGCATGGTTTCTTTGGATGAAGAAATTCTTCATATTGCATAACTATTCAAAGAACATGAAAAATAAGATAGCCACCTTCAGTATTAAAGGGAAAATATATATTTGGTAGGAAGATTTGAAGAATGTCAAGGGAATTTGGGAAGAAGAGTTGATTTGGGATGAGTTCAAGAGACTCTTCAAGAAGAAGTATTTGTCTAAGAGGTATTATGATGAAAGGGCTAAGGAGTTTTATGAGCTAAAAATGGTTTCAATGATAGATGATGAGTATCCTAGAAGATTCCTAGATATGTTGAGGTATGTACCTTACCTCAAGGATGAGAATTCTAAGATTCAAAGATTCATTAGTGGATTTCTAGTAGCATATAGAGACCAGATTGAGTTTGATGAACCTATATCATTAGAGGAGGCCATTCGGAAGCTAAAGCATTATTATGAGAAGTCAAAGAACAAAGCTAAGCTTAAGAATGACTTGAATGGGAATGAGAAAATTAAAGAGAAGTTGCCACCTAAGCGAGGAATACCTCATGATGCAAGTGAGAAAGAAAATGTGGTTCCTTACAAGAAGTTCAATGAAGTTGAGAAGGGACATGGGTCGCAACAGAATAGAGGTGACTGTAGGGGACCATTGTAGTGTTGGATATGTGGAAAATATCATTGCAAGAAGTATTCTCCATTGCACCAAGGTGCTAGGCCTCAGATCTTTATTTCTCAGGAGGCGCAGACAGCTGGGGATGTTGGTCATAGAATTCCTCATATTTATGCAGTTGTGGACAACAAGAAAGAAAATCACCAAGTGTCCATTATTGAGATGGAAGGTAATATTTTTGGTCGATTTGTTTCTATTTTTATTAATCCTAGATCTTAGTTATGTTAATATTGACCTAGTGGATAAGTGTGGCTTGAGAAAATAAGTGCATGCAGAGTCATGGTTGGTGAAGTTATCTACATGTACTAATAAGAGATTTCATCATTGTGTAAGAGCTTGTGCGTTTGAGCTTAATGGTATGCATACAATAGCACATTTGAATGTACTACCACTGGGATCATATAGTATGCTTTTGGGTATGGATTGGTTGTACATTAATAGGACCAAAGTAGATTGTTATGACAAGGCAATTGAGTACCTAGATGATAATGGGGAAAGGAGAATTCTACAAGGAAAGAAGAAGCCTACATTAGTGAGGATGGTCACCACTATGCAGGCTAAGTGTAGTTGTAGGAAAGGATGTGCGATGTTTTAAGTCCATAACTATAGTGACAAGGGTAGGGATGTTGAGGATGTAGAAATTTCCAAGAGGTACCCTATATTATAACAATTTTAGGATGTGTTTCCAATAGAGATTCCAGAGTTTCATCCCCATAGGGAAGTGGAATATTCTATTGAGTTGGTACCAAGAGTAGCATCAACATCAAAGGAACCTTACAGGATGAGCATGCCAGAGTTAGTATATTTGAAGTTGTAGTTGAAGGAAATGCTTGATAAGGGATATATTAGGCCAAGTGTAGTGCCTTGGCTTGCACCAGTATTTTTCGTGAAGTAGAGGGATGGTACTCTCATATTATGCATTGATTATAGGCAATTGAACAAGGTGATGATTAAGAATAGGTACCCTTTGTCGAGGATTGATGATTTGTTTGATAAGTTGAAGGGAGCAACAATGTTCTCAAAGATTGATCTGAGATCAAGATACCATTAGGTACACATCAAAGAAGAGGACATCTACAAGACTACTTTCAGAAACAGGTATGGACATTATGAGTTTGTTTTAGTTCCATTTGGTTTGACTAATGCTCTAGCTACTTTTATGTGCTTGATGAATAGTGTGTTGCATCTTTATCTAGACAATTTGTTATTTTATTCGTTGATTACATCTTGATACATTCTAAGAATGAGGAAGAGAATGCCAAGCATTTAGCAACAATGTTGAGATTGCTAAGAGAGAATCAGTTGTATACCAAGATTAGAATGTACAGTTTCTTTTAGACAGAGGTGCATTACTTGGGACATGTTGTTTCCAAGGAAGGCATAACAATAGATATAGAAAATATAAGGGCTATCATGGAGTGGGCAACTCCTAGGAATCTGGATGAAGTCAGATCATTTATGGGGTTGGCAGGTTACTACAAGAGGTTAATCCAAACTTCTCACGTATGACATATTCCACTATATATTTTCAGAGAAAAGGGAAGAAATTTGAATGGAAAGAGGAGTGAGCAGCCATTTTTGAGCAATTGAAGCAATTTTTGACCAATGCACTAGCGCTTAAGATTGCAAATCTAGACAAAGAGTTCGTGGTGTGTATAAATGCTTTCAAGAGAGGACTTAGTGGAGTCTTGATGCAAGAGGCACAGGTGGTATGCTATGAGTCCAGGAAATTGAATTAGCACAAGCATAACTATGTGACTCATGAGCTTGAGTTGGCAGCTATTATCCATGAATTGAAGATGTGGAGACACTATCTTCTTGGTAGGATGTTTGTATTGATGAGAGACCACAGTGGATTGAGGTAACTATTTGACCGACCGAATCTAAATTTCAAGAAAGATAGATGGTTTGCCACCCTCAGTGCATTTGACTTTGAGATCAGATACATCAAGTGGAAGGAGAAAAAGGTTACATATGCTCTCAGCAAGAGAGTATAGATGAACCATGTTGTAGCAGTAAGGTCATATGGGGTATATTTAAAGGATCAAATCTTACAGGAGGACAATAGGATGACAGGTATAGGGATCTTAGGCACAGGTTACAACAACAAGGTACAGGTGATCGAGACATGGAATATCATCTCATGACAGATGGTTTGGTGAGATATAGGGACATGATCTATCTGTCAGATGACAACAAGTACAAGAAGCTTATCTTGAGAGAGTTTCATGTCAAGCCTTATTCAAGACACCTAGGATATGAGAAGACATTGACAATAGTGAAGAAGTTATACTATTGGATGAATCTGAAGAAGGAAGTGGCAGAGTTTGTTACTAGATGTTTTGACTGTTAGCAGGTGAAACCAGAGTGTAAGCATCCAGGTGGATTACTTCAGACTATTCTGATTCCAGAATGGAAATGGGAGGTAATTTCCACGAACTTCATTATAGGTATTCTAAGGACATTGAGGCAATATGTTACTACCATGGTTTTGGTCGACAGGTTGAGAAAGGTAGCTCACTTAATTCTAGTGAAGACTACTTATTCACCTAGTGAGATGTCACAGGTATTCATCATGGAGATCATGAGATTGCATGGTGTTCCAAAGAATATTGTGTCGGCATTGGATGTTAATTTCACTTCCAAGTTTTCAAAGGAGATGTTTGCAGGTTTGGGGACATAGTTGGCCTTCAATACAAATTATCATCCGCAGATAGATGGACACACAGTGAGGGTCAACAAGATTCTGGAGGATATGTTGAGGATGTATGTGATGCATGAACAGAGGAGATGGGAGGAGTACCTTCCATAGTTCAAGTTGTCTTACAAAAATGGTTATGAGAAGTCACTAAGGATGAGTCTATTGAGGCACTGTATGGGTAGAGTTTTAGCACTCCCATCAATTGGAGTGATCTTGTGAACATGGTATGTATGGGACTGGACATGTTGGCAGACATGGAACAAGAAATCCAAGTTATAAAGAAGAATCCAAAGGAAACATAGGATAGGAATAAGAGTTATGCAGACCAGCACAAGGAATTTAAGGATTTTCAAGTTGAGGATCATGTGTATTTTCACATCAAGCCCAATAAGAGCTCCTTGAGGATTGGATCATGTGCCAAGTTGGTACCACAATATTGTGGACCTTTTGATATCCTTGAGAAGATTGGACCAGTGGCCTACAAACTTGCACTACCTCCAATAGTGAAGGTCCATGATGTTTTCCATGTTTCATTTCTTAAGATATATGTAAAGGATGTTGATCATGTTATTGATTGGTTTGTATTGTAGGTGGAACCAGAAGCATAATTCTAGATGGAACATCAGTGAATATTGCAGCGAAAACAACTCATGATACAGAATAGAGCAATAAAGAAAGTTAAAGTATAGTGGAAGCACTTTAGGCCCGTTGAAGCTACATGGGAGATGGTTGATCAAATGCGGGCTATGTATCCTTCATAGTTTTCTAGTGGAGGAAATTTATTTTTTGGTATTTGTACATATTTATGTATGGTTTCTATTGTAAATACCACAACGAATTGTGTTACAATGCTCCAATAAGAGGTATGGTTGTCATGTTTTTCATGATGGTTTTGATTTTGAGCAAGTTATTCATTGTAAAAACTACAACAAGCTAAGTTATAAAGCTTCATGGGAAGTATGTTATTCTTTTCAATGGTCTTACTGGTTATAGGTGTTGTTGTCCCTTAGGAAACCAATTTCTTGGCTGTGTAAAAATTGTGCCTAAGACATTAATGATTTATTATGCTTGTCACTTATATCTTTGTTCAATTCCTTATTTGAAGATTCTGAAGGACTTGACCTTAAATTCTCAATATTTAGATGACTTAGAAAGTTTCAAAATGCCATGTGATGCTAAATATGAATGTGATGAGAATAATATGTAAGGAAATTAAAGGCAATTTGTTGCGTTTAATAGGAACTATTCTCTGTAATTTAGAGGAAACATATGAAAGGAGGTTTTAAATATGGGAGAGTCTTTAGGGATTTTAACTTTATTTACATCAGCAAATAAAGACCTGCCGCTTCATTACCATATTTAAAGAGATGAATAAACAGCAATGATGCACAATTAAGAAATAACAAAATCATACCCAGCATGTATGGAAACTCGTGATTCTTTTATTAATCATCTATTCATTAAGTACAAAATAGTGTTGTCTCCAGGTTCTCCCAAAATTCGGCCCCTTTTTTTCTATAATCTTCCTCTTTTATACATTATAGGATAGTTAATAACCACCCAAAACTGTCAAACTACATAACTATCCTCTAACTTCTTTAAAGTAAAGATCATTACAAAAAGTTACATTTGAGGGTAAAAACACCTCATTCATTTCAAGAAAACAAGATAATAAGAAGTAATAGAAATCAGAGAATGGTGGGAGATTGTTGCTCGTTGTTTGAATCTATATCTTGAGCCTGTGGTTCTGCTGGTGTATCTTTGTGTTGCTCTATCATCTATTCCTTGCACTTTCTCCATAATGGCACATGTGATTTTGGTGTTTCTTCTAACTTGTTAAGTGCTATCCTACAAGTTGTAACCCTGTTGTAAGTGGGCTTGTCAGTAAATAGAGTCTTTACCATCCAAAGAAGCTTAAAATCCTTGTTCAGGAAATTCACTATAGTAGCTCCCTTTAACACTACTATCCTTTCATGAGTGTTGTCAACTTTGCTCTTTGCCTCAACCAACAAAGTCTCATATGTGTTCTGTTAGCGCTTGAAATTTCACCTCAGGCTGAGAAAGGTAAACTCCAAGGCAACATCAAACCACTTAGCCTCGTAGCTAGCCCTACGGGGCAGGAGAGGGCTCTCTCCGGTATATCTCGGCAAAGATATTCAAAGGGTGGAGATAACCAATAAGGAAACACTGATTTTAGGCTAGTAAACTAATAAAAAGGTTTGATTTGGGATTTTTAGGGTTTTTGTGGAAAATTAGGGAAAGGCAATTTTGGGTGCGGGGATTGGACACAGTTTTCGCAGGGGGTTCTTTGGGGCAAGGTAGGAGACTGTATTGATGCCTTTGAAAGATTTGGATGGATGAGAATGATGGTGAGGAGCTAAGGAGAGCAAGTAAACACCTTGATTTGTCCTTAAACAGATGAAAACATTGATATTAAGCAAACTTAAAAGCAGAGCATGGCAATCATGAATTCTACTTTAACACTTCATTTGCCTAATTTGCAGAAGGAAAAGTGAGAATATGATTCACATAACAAACTTACAAGTACAAAGAGAAACACACCATCAATACATGTAACCACACGAATCCCAAAAAAGACTGCAAAACCCTGGTCTTTCTTCCTTTGCCAAAACTGCAGAGATACAATGAATAATACAATAGTAGCTTCTCCCTCAAGAGTCCAACCATGAAAATGACTAAGAAAGTACATAATATAGGCAATCTAACATCTTTCCTTGCCTCTAGGGGTCGAGCTCATCCTTCTAGGAGCTGTTTCAACCAATTCTAAACTGAGCACTAAAATCTAGGCAGTCAAAACAACTTGCCTCTATAAGCTAGGAAACCAATTCATTCATTAAATGTTTGCTATTTCATGAATGAATCTTCTAGAATAGGTAAATAAGTGTCATGTCAACATGAAAATACATAAATTACATCAAAGAGGGTGAAAAATTCCATCACAAGTCAAAACTGGGCGAATTCCTGAGCTGTAGATGAATTCCTGTGAAAACTGCCCAACGGGTCGCGCCCTCTTCCTGAACGGGTCGCGCTACTTTGCAGCTGATTTTGAGGTACTTCCTGGTGTCCAAATGAGGCAAAAGTGGGCTTGTTGGAAAGGTCTAGATGTCTGCTTTCCAACCCAAGTGGAATTTCTGAATTTGATGATCATTTTCCCCTCCAAAATTGCAATCTCCCAAGACTGCTTCCTGTGTGTCAAAAATGTGGCAGAAAGTCATTTTTTGCTTGTTTTTTGACTTTCTGGAGGCCCAATACTTGGTGAAATTTCTTGGAAATGGCTGAGAAAGTGTAAATTTCCATGAAAAATCTAGAAATGCTGAGTTTTCCCAAAATGGAGTTGCCTAACGAAAGGGTCGCACGCGGCGCGCGACCCATTGGTGGAGAAAACCTGTTTTTGGCACAAAAATTCACAAATGACAAAATTTTCTCCAAATTTCTTGAAATTTGGGCTGGGAGTCCCCAATCAAGTACCATTCTTAGTCAAAGAGGCTTTGGCCAAAATTTGGAGTGGATCAAGCCTTTTCCGTCGTTTTAGTGCCTTGGCCAACCTCCTTGGATCTGGCGATTGCAATTTTGACATTTCTCTAAAACCATGACACCTGTACAAAAAGTGAAGGAGGTTTTTCTTGTTTGGCATGTTATGGACAAAAACCTCTCTCAGTTTTCCAAATTCATCTTTGATTGCTCTGAAACGGCTTTTGAGTGAAACTGATCCCGATGTGTGAAACAAGGAATTTCGTCGAAATGAAGCGAAATGAAGGGGATAAGGAGCTTCTAAATTCTTGGGGAAATTTTTGGAAGTAGGGAGGGATGTTAGGAAGTAGGGGAAAGTGGAATCATGGAGATCGAGTGAGGGGGAGGGGTCCAAAAGGGAAAAACACAGGCCCAACCTAGAAAATTGCCAGGTTGTAGCTAGAAACTAGGGTTTGTGCGAAAATGAGGAAATTGGCGGATCTAAGGGATGGGAAGCATTTAATAAGGTACTTTAAGGATAGGGGAAGGTGTATGAACATCTGGATACAAGTTTTGCTGATGATTTGACCATCCAAGAGAAATTAGCTTTCAAAACCCTAGGAGAGGGAAATGACCTTGCCTAGGTGCAATTGAAGCATGAACAAGATGTAAAATGACTCGTTAGACACTGACATGATAATGAAAACCCTATGAATGATGATAGACTCAGCAGAATGATGACATGGACGAAATTTGGACAACTTTAGAAGGAGTGAAAGCAAACCCTAGACCTAATGCCTAGTGACCAAATTTTGCTTGAAGACTTACTGAAATGACAAAATTTGACCTTGACACTTCAAAATCACTTTGTAAGAGCATATTTGATCATTGTAGGAAGGCTGGAAAGACTGACACTAACATGTTCCATGGCAGCAAGTTTCCTTGTAGATCCTGGCAAGAAGGAAGTCCAGCCCTAACCATGTTATCAAACAAGATGTTAAACTTTGAAACTGCCTCCTTTATCTCCTTTATCTTCTTTTCAGCAGTAACCCTGCAAATATTTCTGACAAACATTTTATTAAAATCAATAGCACATGATATTCTGTCAGGGATTTCATGTTCCTTCTACTCTACAACAGACTTAGAATTAATGAAATCTATTATTTTCTTTGCAAACTTTGATCTATCTAGATCCTCCTGCTTATTTTTGGTGACCACCTCTTCCATATCCCGAATGAGTGTCTTTTCTTCTGAAATAATCACTAGAAATTACCAGATGTCTTTGATAACTTCAATAATCTCATCCCATAATATTTCTCTCTCTTGAATTAAGGACACATTACCTTTCGTTTTCTCTTTTAATCTTTTGATTTCATCTTCAGCCCTCAAAAGATCCTCTCTGTACTTCTTTGCATTATCCTTTTCCCTTCTTGATTCCTCTTCACTTAAATTCAATAGTTTCCAACTCTTTTTGGGCTTTCTTAGCATCAAACTCAACCATTTTAAGCTTTGTTTCCAGTTGTAAAACTTGTGTTGCAGGATCATCTGTGTTGGATGGCACTACTACTGTAAAAACATGAGTGTCCGGCTATTTTTGCAACTTGTCAAGAGTTTCTTTAAGTAAAGAAACTTCCTCAGTTTTCTATAACACATCCTGTAAAAGCTTTTCTTTTTCATTTTCCACTTCACCTATCCCTACAGCTATAGGATGCTCACATATTGGTAAATTCAATTTCTTTTTTAGGATCCCAATCTCTAACTGAGCAGATTGCAATAACTTTTGAACAACAGGTTGGTCATCAGGATTGACCCCTACTTTGATGATAATTTTCTTTAACTCTTCAACCTGAGCATTCAAAGCCCTAGAGTTGGCCTTTTCCAATTTCAACTACTGAATTACCTCATTAAGAAATTTTTTTGCCTTGATTGCTGTTGTGTTTGTCTTATACAAATCATTTACAATTAACTGCCCAATTTGCATATGTAGATTGAACTTGTCAAGCATTGGGAGCTTGTGGGTGTCAACAGTCAAATTCACAGTTTTAAAACTGCTTGAAGATCCCATTGATATTTATGTAGGGTGATAGAAATCAATTTTTACTTGGCTCTTCTCCAAATCCATGGCGGATAGAAATTTGGTTTGCTCAGGGGTTACTTGAGACTCAACTTGAGTCTCCATATTCAGCTTTATCTTCAAATTTCTTTTGGCCATTTGACCAAACATATTTTGTATTAAAGGAACCTGATCATGAAAAGGTTCTCTAAAAGATGGGGAAGCAGGAGCTCATTCTGTCTCTCCCAACTAAATGACCAAACCAGGTTGTGACAAAGACACTACATCTTGCAGCTTGATCCTATTTTCTATTTCGGATTCTTCCGCAACCAAATCAATGACTTCTTCTCTAGCTCTCTTGACCCCTTTTTCTATAATGCTAGGGGTTTCAACCTCTGTTCTTTGAATGTTTTGAAAACGTCCATTTGCCAGATGTTCAATTTCAGGTTTGATTTTATGTAGAAAAGTTTAATAGCCATTCTCCAATCTTCTCTTTGAAATAATTTAGTGAGGGTCACAAGCCCACTCAACCCCCTGTTGAAAACCCATATCATTCAATAATTTTTCAACTTCTAGAGCGGCTTGTCTAGTATTTACAATGAAGGGTCCCACTACTTTAGGAAACTTGAAAAAGAAGCCTTTCTTCATAGGAACAAAGTGAACTTGATCAACATCTAAGCTCTGCCTTATGAATTCAACAGTAAAAAGCCTCATTGGCATGAACTTACGTAACCTGTATGGCTTGACAGAGGCCCCATAAAGCCTAGTCTCTGCATGTTCTTCAAATATAAACTAATGTCCACATCTTACATCCTTACTCAACTGAAGATACTCCTGAGCTTTAGGAAAGAAAGTTGGGGGTAGGCTTCCATTCAGAATGTTATAAGCCACTGGAAGAAATAAAGAAACAAACTCAAATAAACCACCATCTTCTAGATCACCTCTTATTAGGTTTGTCCAAAACACTACTGACTGCTTCTTTTTATTGATATCAACCATATTCAACCCTAAACCAGAGAAATGATTAACATTCTAATACAAAAATATATAAGTGATGACTGAAGGGAATTTGAAAGAACTAGTGAGAGGTAAAGTCATAAATTGGGTATTGATAACCTCTACCCAGAAACCTGAGATGTCTAGCATTGTCTCAGGCCTCATCATTAAGGAGAAGAATCCCAACACAACTTTGTCTACTTTCTTGGAGTCTTCCTTTCCCAGAATTTTAGCAATTATTTGCAACACAGTTCTTATATCAACTACAAACATTCCTAAAGAGAAAAGATTGCCATCAAGGGAGAATTGACCAAGTTTAGGAGCTAAAAAAGAAGTCACATAGGAAATCTCCTGAGGACACATGTTTTTATAATAAGAAATTATGGATTCTTCAGTAAAAGCAATGTAATTTCCTGATATAGGATAATTCAAGGCTTGGTGTATTAGTTGTGAAGTTACCTGGAAAACATTTTCCCCTGACTAGTTCATTAAAAAACATTTCTTAGGGTACATTGATGAGACTAACCATTGGACAAATTTAGAAAATAAATGAGTTCTGAGAACAAAAGCGGCTAGGACACCTGACCTAACCATTTCCATGGCTATAAGAGATTTCTTATGGTTCAGCATGACCTCTTGATACAATGGAAGGTGTTTAATGGTATAGGGGGTATAAGAAATATCGTGCTCGACATCCATTAATGGGGTATGAATGATTGAGGAAGAACTTGCTTATTCATGGCATCTGGTGGGTGACAATTGCTGACTTGGAAATTCAAATTGGAAAGAAAATTGCTCTGTTTTACAAGCAAATGATCAATATAACATTCTCCTTTACTTTTTTTATATACAATAACTAAACGGGGGAAAAAACTGTAATGAATGTTGTGCATTAATGGAGTAGTGGATGAAGTGGCGAGGTACGGTGAGTGACGTGGGAAATTAATAGATGAAAACAGTGGAAGATGTGGAATGAGCGACGTGGGGCAGAAAGCTTTGGGAGCCCACCACGGGGGTAAAGAATGTACGAGAGCTTCGACGAGGTTGAACCCCCGCAGTAATTTCAAGCCACACATTACGGTCAACCATGCTAACGTCTCGATCAACTGCGAGGGTTGAGCTTTAATTAAGCTTCGTGCTCATTGCTTCCCCTGTCAGGCGGAAAGAGTCGATTGTGCGGACACAACCAACCTCCCTAGGAGCCTAAGACTCTCTAGTGACAAATAAGACAAACAAGAGCAATCCTTCTCTAAACATGCATTTACTATACGGGAAATCAAGTGTTTAGATCCTACCTGTAATCCAACGCTGTTGTAGCAGTCCAGCTCCGCTGATCCGGATGAGCTCCTCCTTCACTTTGAAACCTGCATACACTAACAATCAAACGATTAAATAGCACTTGATAATCTCATAGAATAAAACATATTTAACACATAGACCAAGGAGTACATGAAACAACTCATAAATAACAAGTTATTGAGAAGAATGGACTCATTTGCATTAATAGGTAACAAAAGGAACAAATACAACCTGAGCCTTGGTGTTGTGCAAGTCCCTCCCAGGGTCCATCAAGAGTTCTCCTTTACTTTGACAAAGCTCACCCACTTCCAAATAGAACAAGCAAAGATGGCAATCTCTCCTCACAAGCTTCTAAATGGGAGTCCTAATTCCTGCAGCATTTACCCTTAGAAATGTATAGCTTTCAACCTCTTCTCCTTCTGGCCCAATGGCTGTATTTATAATGCTCAAGAGGAAGTTAATCAGGTCCACCATCAATGGGATAATCCCCTCTTTGGATGGGATAGCTCCCTTATTGATGGGATAAGTTCCTCTTTGGTAGGAGTGCATGAACCATCTGGAGGCGCTCAATACACGTCGAACAACCTTCTAGAATGCTCTAGAAATGACCACAAGTGACTTTTAAAGATGAAACTTGCGCATTTTAACCTTTATAGGGGGACGCACCTGCCCCTTTACATACAGAGCGTCCAAAGACGCAGCTTTTGTGAACATTGGGTGCGTACCCGCAGGTAAGGTTGAGAGAACCTGCGTCCCCAGAGATAAATACATTTAGAAAGACTTTCTCTCTTTTTTGGAGTTTGACATGGAAAGCATAGGCATAAGACTTGCCTAAGAGGGTAGCATGACTGTTGATAGGGCCATCCTAACCGTAAATAGTCATGGTGACATTTTTTAGTGTAACAGATTGCCCCCTAAAGTGCGAAGCCTGAAATAGATTAGGGTTTTGTATTATCTAGGAAGGGTGAAGCGCTTTATCATTTCAAGGATTATCTCGTGGAGAGCCTGGTCAGAACCTGCAATTTTCAACACAAAATACATGTATAAGATTATATCATCACTGAGGTAGGCATTCCCATACTCAGATTAAAACTTTAACTAACAGACTAACTACTCTGATACAGGAATGATCTTGCAGTACATCATAATCATAGACTTTTGTAGACACAATATGGGCGCAGCCATCTGTTTATGATTAGTCTACTTAGATAATGAATACAAAACTCCTCGCAGCCTGGATGGTGGAAACTAGATCCAGGGTCTTCATTTCTACTCCTCGAATTGGTACGATTCTAGCCATGCGAATAAATGAGTTGATGTCGAACATGGTAGAAACCACTTGATTACCAGTCGATGATGTAAACTGTTAACAAGCGTGAGAGAGACCACCATTAATGTCAATGGTTCTCAAAGTACCCAGTACAATCCATGAGATGTGAATGAATGAGTTGATGTCGAACATTTCATGGAATCCTTTGATCGAAAGTCAATGATGTAAACTGACGTCAAAGGCGAGAAACCTGCCATTGATGCATGCAGACTTCAAGGTATTGATGATTTCTAAGTCATCTCTCTAGATAATGTGCTGATGTCGATAGAAAGCGACCTGTTGCAGGCAAGCCCGCAACACGAAATCATTGTTCAAGTTGAAGAAATGTTGCTGTAAGGACTGACTCAGGGATGGTCAAATGGATGACAAGTATTTTGCAGATGAAAGTTTTGCTTGCAGACCTCTTGAACACATAACGACACAACAGACGGCTTGGTGATAAACGACTCAAAGTTAATCCTTGGAACCTGGCTGAAGACTTTCAAAGTGGTTTGATCAACTGTGAGGTAAAGGATTTCCCAACCCAGGTGAATGAAAAAGTGTCGTGTTCAAGAGTGGTAATAAAGTTTCTTCTGAGACAAAAGGTAACAAATAGGCTCATTCTTCTCTCTTTTCCCCCACCATTTCTGGCAAGTACCTCTTTATTTTTAACAAGCTTGAGGAGGATAACATATGCTTGATTATAAGCTCATCCTTCAGATGAGTCCAACCTAGTTTTGATTCGAACCCTAGGAAGGAGTGGTTCGTTCCTGTTTGTAACTGAACAGGTCCTTTACTGTGAAATGTTTAACGAGCCCAGTATAGGAGAAACTCGGCGTTTTTCAATTTTAGAGAGTCTGAAAAACTTAAGAAGACTCCAAGTTGAACTTTTTCGTAGATTTGTGTCCCTCAAGCCCGAAAAAGTATAAAATAATACCTGAGGGAACCGCTTGATCTTGCGACCAAGGAGTACTTTCATAATTAGTGTCACTGACCTGGAAAGTAAAAAGCGATCAAGGACACGTCGTTTTATTTCCGTATCGAGTTTGAAACGACAAAAACCCGACAATCTTTTCCTGATTCTACGGTCAGAAAAGAGCTATAAGGGGACCGTCTTTTAATTCCGTTTTAACGAGTGTAAAAGAAACGCTCGGCAATCTTTTCATTTTTTAGGAGTCAGAAAAGGGCTTAAAAGATGACTCTAATATTTTGGTTCGTGAAAAATGACAATTTTCTCTCTAAGTCCCTTTGTCCTGCACAAAAACAACACATTACTCATACCTGTTTAAGATAGGCAAAAATACATCGAAAAACATCCTTCCATGGTGAAAAATGAACAAATTCATCCAAAAACCTATAAAAAGACTTTTTACCATGTCATTTTTACCATTTTACTGTTGAGGTTGAAAAAAGGGCTTTTGGCAAGAAACTTCCTGTGGTCGCTGCGGAAAATCCGACCGTCAGAATCGAACGCCGTCTCTTCCAGGTATTTTACAACATCCTACTCTTCAATTTCATCCAATTAAAATTGTATTTTAGGTTTTAGTTTTGTTTTTTGGGGGGGTTTAGGTTTCAAAATGCGCTCTGCGGTGGACGCAGGTGCCCTTCGGGTGACGTGCGTCCCCCGACTTTTTCCTATACAGGAAAATGGTCGGGGGACGCAGCCCACCTTCAGGCCAGCTGCGTCCCGACGCCCTGTGTTCTAAACGCGGGGTGCGTCCTCCGTGGAATGCGGAATTTGAAACCCCAATCCTCACAAACAACCATTCAAATTTCCCCAAATTAATTCTAATCATTGTTTCTTGGTGTGTAGGTCACTCACCATGTTGGATTGGAGAGAAAGAGAGCACGAGGACGTTGATTTAGCTGCAATTGAACATCAACCTTCCATTGATGCCCTAAAAGCATGCGGGCTATATAAAAACTGGGCCATACCTGGCATGAGGGCTCAGGTGAGATTCTTAGAATGGCTGGTTGAGAGATGGAACGTTCAAGAGCAATGCTTTTACATAGGAGGGCACCAGCTCGAGATAGAGCCCTCTGATGTATACTTTCTCACTGGCTTGCCAAATAGAGGCGAGCAACTCAATCTAGCCGGGACTAGGCCGGGTGGCCAATCCCTTGCTAGTCTCCGGGCAGATTGGTGCACACCCAATGCACACCATGCGAAAGGCGTGGAAATCAAACACATTTCTCTGCGTGAACTCAAAGTTATAGCTTTCACGGTTACCAAAATTTGCGGCGCAGCCGCTTTACATATTGCTTCCGGGTCCCAAATGCGGATGGCGATTGACTGTTACCAAGGCACCATTTTCAACTGGTGTGATGCTGTGTCGGCTAATATGAAGAGCCAACTGACTAAGGCAAAGAACGGACGACTGAAAACTTTTGGATATGGGCCTTTAGTCGTGAGCTTTGCCTTAGAGAGAGTTCCGATGCTGATCCCTCAGCAACTCACTGTTGATATCTTGGGTTCTCGGGAGCCAAAGCTGGTACGATGGGTTGCGGTGATGGCCCGGCATCCTGACGAGGGCGCGGCGGTTGTTCGATTCACTGATAGTTATTTTCACTGGTTAGAGGACCAGGTTTTTTCGATCCAGGACTTTCCGTATGCCGGAGTAGATTTTCGAGGTGATCTGGACACGGTTCTTCCACAGGGAGAACAATGGGACGACAGAGGTACTTTATTTTTCACAAGTTTTCAAATTATGTATTTTTTTTGTTTTTTATATATATCGTCTTAAAACTGATAGTAAAATTTTTCAAAATGCAGATGTTGGTCCACAGCGCCCAGCCAACCTCCGGCCTTTTGAGAGGAGACATCCAGTTGCACCGGTACTGGCCCCACAGGACGCGGCTGCAGAGACACTAGCTGAGTTGGAGCATGATCTAGAGCGTCTGACGGCGGATATGCCTGAGACTACCATGGATGATATTCCTATCAGACTTCAGCGCTATGTAGTCGCAGTCCCTGGACCGTTTAGGAGATTTTTGCGTAAGGTAGCCCGTGCAGTGGTGTCGTATAGGGAGCACCACCAGTGATTGGCTAGTCACTTTGTAGACACATGTGACATTTTTGACTTTTTGTACTTTATCATTTTTGCCGATCATAAGGTGTTTTTCAACCTATGATCGAAGACGATGTATATTTTTTGACACACTCCTATCTATATATATATCACTATTACCGGCTTATCTTGTTTAACATATGTGATGAAATGTTTTTAAATTTACTTGCATGATTTATCGTAAATGTCTGTCCAACACTCGAGAAGCAATTGCATCTGCTAATGTATTTAAAGACCTTGGAATCTGCTGATATTCAATGTAATCAAATTCACGTTCCAAGAGACGCACTCTCAAAAACAACCTTAATAACACAGGATTTCTAATGGCATAAACTCTATTAAGCTATAATACAACAAGTTTAGAATCTAACCTCACTATCAAACGTCGAATTCCAAATGAAATAGATTCGGATAATAATTCAACCACTGCACTGTATTCTGCAATGTTGTTCGTTGTTTGACCGAGGCTTACCCCATGCATAGAAACTAACTCGTCAGAGGGTGAATAGATAACCCAAGCTGCGGAAGAGATATTCCGTGTACTACGACAAGCACCATCAGCAAATCCAATGTATGTTTGGAGAGGCGTCGACATCTGCAATATCAAGAGTAAAACCAAGATAAGCCAGAATAACGACGAAAAACACACTTGCTAAGCTAAGCACACTGACTAACTAACAAACATACTGGCTAGAAAGAAAACCTAACCTAACTAAAAATTCTCCATACCCACCATTTAAGCATAATACCTCTTTAGGTAAAGTCCATTTCTGGGTTTACCCAAAGAGTCCCCATCAAAATCTACCAGCTCATAAGCCCCTTTTGCTAGCTTTCGCTTTACAATATAGGGTCCATGCCACATAGGAACGAATTTTCCAGCACCTAGCTTATCGTTAGCTTGATCATATAATAGCACTAGGTCTCCCTCCGAAAAACTTCGAGGGGTCACATTTCTATCATACTGAGCTTTCATTCGCTTCGCGTGAGTCTCGATTGCCAATGCAGCGTCACGTCGAGTCTCATCTAATTTAGCTAAGTACAATAAACGTTTCTCCTCTTCAGAAGTAGCTGGGAGTAATTCGACAGCCATTTGAAGTGATGGGATTTCGCATTCAATGGGTAACACCGCTTCCAAGCCATAAACTAGCTGGAAAGGAGTGAACCCTGTTGAAGTTTTCACTGAGGTTCGGTATGCCCATAGCGCTGAAAATAACATGTTGTGCCAATTCGACCGATGAATACCAATGGTTCGTCGGATCATGATAACCAGAACTTTGTTGATAGACTCAACCAAACCGTTGGCTTGCGGATAATAAGGAGTAGAGCTATCGTGGCGCAAACCAAGCTGGCTTGTAAGCTCAGTCATCATGATGTTTCGAAAATGGCTCCCATGGTCAGTAATGATTGCTTGTGGGACACCAAACCTAGTTATAATATGATTGAATACGAAAACTGCAGCTGTTTTGCCGCTTGCGTCGAATGTAGGCATCGCCTCGGCCCATTTAGTGAAATAATCAACCGCGAGGATGATATACGCATGCCCCCCGGCCGAGTGAGGGTTACAAGTAATAAAGTCGATACCCCATTTGGCGAATGGACCAACGAAATTATAGGGTGGAGAGGAGCAGGTGGTGGCGCGCATCTTTCGATCAAACACTTGGCAGTTGTGGCACTTCCGGACTACAATGATACAATCTTTAAACATAGATGGCTAGAAGTAACCAGCGCGCAACACCTTCTGAGCTGTGGCATACCCAGACATATGACCGCCACATGCTCCAGAGTGACAATCATTCAAAACCCTCTCAGCGTCTTCGTGAGTTAAACAACGTCGAAAAACTAAGTCTGCCCCCCGGCGATAAAGTGTATCTCCAATAATTTTGTATTGCTGGGATTGAAACCGAATTTTTCGACGTTCCGCCTTTGAAACTTCAGGCCGAAAGGTTTGGGTTTGAAGATAGATGATTATATCCCCGTACCACGGATCTAAAGTACTGATAAGAAACAAATATTCGTCCGCAATGGACTCCTCTGCCACAGTCTCTGTGTCAGCACGCGGGAAATCACACATCAATTCCGCAAAAACTAAGGATTTCTTAGACTTGGACTTCTCGAACTCCAAGTCGAACTCTTGCAGGATAACGATCCATTTAGAGTACTTGCCCCCTAGCAGTTGTTTTGTCAAATGTAAATCATAGGGTTGCAATCCGAAATAACTGTATTTTATGGAGAAGAATGTAGTGACGAAAACGCTGGACAGCTTGAACGGCTGCCAGGGCCAATTTCTCCACATGCGAATATTTTAGCTCAGTGGGATTTAAGGTCCTACTGAGATAATATATCACATGTTCCGCTCCGAATTCATCTTCTTGAACTAACACCATTCCAATGGTGGAATGCGAAGCTGCGAGGTATAAGAAGTAGTCCTGGTTGTAGTTGGGAGGATGCAACAACGGTGCATGGGTCAACGCGTGTTTAAGTGCATCAAAAGATTGTTGGGCAATCTCATCCCAAAATAATTGAGCGTTCTGTTTCAACAACCGTGTAAAACCTTTAGTGACCTCGGCGTAGTTTGGGATGAATCGGCATAAAAAGTTCGCTTTCCTTGCAAACTTTGGAGTTGGCACAAACTCGAAGGAGGAGGCATTTGATGATAGCTTCGACTTTCGAGGGATCGACGCGAATGCCGGCTTTTGAAACAACAAATCCCAGCAATCGACCTGTTTCTATACAGAAAACACATTTGTGGGGATTCAACCGAATTCGATAATGCCTATACCTCATAAAGATTGCTCGTAAGTGGACAAGGTGATCAGCTCGATGGAATGAATGAGCAGGCAAATCATCGAGATACGGTTGCACAATGTGCTTGATATCATGAAATGCGTAAGACATTGCCCGTTGAAAAGTGACCCCGGCATTCTTAAGCCCAAAAGGTAATTTGCAATAAGCAAATGTCCCGCATGGACAAATGAATGCCGTTTTTGGTTGGTCGACAGGTAGAATATTGATTTGATTATAGCCCGAAAAACCATCCATGAAGGAAAACATTTCACTTCCGGCACAATCATCAATAATTTGATCGATATAAGGCGTAGGATAGTTGTCTTTTGGACAAGCTCGATTGATATCCCTATAGTCGATACAAGATTCTTAATTGTTCCTTTGTTTCCTTGTTGACCGAGAACAATATTCGATACCCAAA